>WNWK01000031.1:757500-925000 GCA_009830355.1 Cherax destructor
ACTGAAACAAGGTAGAAACTGAAACAAGGTAGAAACTGAAACAAGGTAGAAACTTAAACAAGGTAGGAACTGAAACAAAGTAGAAACTGAAAGCTTGAACAGATTCAGAAAGATTTAATCAACTAAAGGTAATTAATATCTTTCCGAGCTGAGGGCTCGGAAGCTACAGCTCAACCATGCGTATTCAAGTAGGAAATTACACATACACACACACACACACACACACACACACACACACACACACAATTTGGAGAGAGCTCTAGTGGAGGCAGGATCCACACATAGCTCTAAGAAGAGGAACGATAAGGGACTTGGAGCAGGGAGAGAGTGCTTCTAGTAGCGACCAGTGAAGAGGCGGGGCCAGGAGCTGTGAATTGATCCCTGTAACCACAATAGGTGAGTACACACACACACACACTATGAGACTTGACCCCTACAATCACAAATAGGTCAGTACACTGTCTCTACCTTTCTCAACCCTCACCTATTATCCCTATCCTCCCCCTCCCCCTCCTGGACACCTCACTTCCCCTATCCTTCCTCCCCCTCCCCCTTCCCCTCCCACGTATCTACCATCCTTCGGCCACCACCTGACTAGTCTTTGTGTCACCCCTCCTTTCTCATACCCCTTATTTACCCCTCCCTTTCCATCTCCCCCTCCTACCCACTCCCTTTTCTTCCCTGCTCCTCATTCTTTTTTTCCCTCCTGTCCACCTCCCCACTCCTCTTTCTTACTCTTCTCTTCTACTGTCTCCAACATTCTTTAATAAATGCTACCTCACCCCATCACTCACCAACTCACCCCATCACCCATCACTCACTTCACACTGCGACACACTAGTGCACTCCACCACACCCCAACACTCAGGAACACTCGCCAGCGCACTCCACCTCACTCCAGCACTCACCAACACTCGCCAGCGCACTCCACCTCACTCCAGCACTCACCAACATTCACCAACTTTTTACTTCACTTGCGGAATCAACTAGAGCTTGCGAGACACCGGATGTTGTGTTGTGAGTATGAAGGCCAAAGATTTTGTGTGTGTATGTGTGTGTGTGTGTGTGTGTGTGTGTGTGTGTGTGTGTGTGTGTGTGTGTGTGTGTGTGTGTGCGTGTGTGTGTGTGCGTGTGTGTGTTTGGTATGTTAAGAGTATGTTACATTTTATTAGGCGTATGCTACACGTCAGTATAGGCATGCCCTCCCAGACAGGCTCCCATATTGTGTGTGTACTCACCTATTTGTGGTTGCAGGGGTCGAATCACAGCTCCTGGCCCCGTCTCTTTGCTAGTCGCTGCTAGGTCCACTCTCTCCCTGCTCCAAGAGCCTTATCGTACCTCCTTTTAAGATTATGTATAGATCCTGCCTCTATTACTTCACTCTCCAGATTGTTCCACTTCCTGACAACTCTAAGGCTGAAGAAATACTTCCTAACATCCCTATGACTCATCTGAGTTAACTTCCAGTTGTCCCCTTGTTCCTGTATGTGTGTGTGGGAGAGGCCTCTTCTTGTTGCTCTAGTACTGAGAGAGAGTGAGAGAGAGAAAATGCGAGAGAAAGAGAGAATGCGAGAGAGAGAGAAAGAGAATGCGAGAGAGAGAGAGAAAGTGTGAGTGAGAGAGAGAGAAGTATTTGGAAAAAACAGGTAACAGTGGACTTGGAAGTCACACCGAGGGAATTTACTGAGAACTATCCAATATCTAGATTAAGAACTGTCGCGTATTATCTAAGATATAAGTCAAGGACAGAAAAACAGAAAGAGACAGACAGATAGACAGAGACAGACAGATGGACAGAGACAGACAGACAACATTTACCTTGCACTTGTTTTGAAGAAGAAATAAATTGCCGAGAAAATAACCAGTGGAACTATCGTCGGTTTGAACTCTATCGTTTACGAGTTCTGACTGAAGGTTACTGGATAAATGTTGATATTCCGCAGGAATGCACTTTTATCAGTGGGCGTTCCGTCTGTGGATGGCAGCGGTGGGATACTACGAGAGACTACTTTGATCAGCAGCACTACTAACTGATTAACCTAATTTTCGAAGGAGTGGACAGGTAAGCCAGCGGAAGGCCTCGGTCAGATGGCCAAAAGCTCCAGCGGCGTGTCATCATATGACTAGGTCCCGTGTCAGGAAACACTTGTCCCTTTTCCTGACAAATCCTGGGTCTTATCATACCTACTCTTGAAACTATGTAATGAGGAACCGCAAGGGCTTTTAAGGGAGCTGTATTTAGCAAAATGAATTATTTTGTTTCTCTGCCCCCACCTTCCCCACCTCCCCACCTTTTTCTCCACCTCCTTCCTCACAATATTCTAAATCATCCCCTATTCCCCACCATACTCTTTTATTCTCTCCTCCCTTGGTTTTGCATTCCACCCTCGATTTCTTCTTTTCTCTTTTCTTTCTTATATCTCTCCCCAACATTTCCTTGCTTCCTTCTCTCCCTATCACCTTTCCACTTCACTTTCTACATATTCACTTTACACATATCTCTCCTCTATTCCCTCTCGTTAACTCTTCCTTTAACACCACCCCTTCCTCTCTCTCCTTTTATCCCCTCCTATTACCCCTTCCCTTCTGTCCCCCTTTGATTTCCTCTTATTCCCCCCTTTCCCCTTTCTTTGGGTCCCAGTATGAATGGGTGAGAGCGTGGGACTGCTCTGCCCTCTCCCCCTCCTCTCCCCTCTCTCCCTCCCTCCCTACCCTCCCATGTACACTCCCTCTCCCCCAGACACCCTTCCCCTAACACACTGGGCTAGTACTCGAACCGGGGCACCGGGATACTGGGATGGTATAAGAACTAAGGTGGACTTAAACCATTGTGCTAACCCCCCCCCCTCTCTCTCTCTCTCTCTCTCTCTCTCTCTCTTTCCATTCAGTGGGATTGTTGTTTAACTGTTTTTGCAATGTTCCCGATCTTAGGAATTAGAGCTACCCTCCCTTTCCTTGGATCAAACTTGATTACCCATTCATCCCCAATGAATACAACAACAACAACCTGCACCACCTGTGCCCTATGGGAGAGGTAGAAGATGGAGGGGAGGAAGTGAGAGTGGGAGGGAGAGGGGGTAGGGGGAGATTGAAGTTGGAGGGGATGGGGGTAGTAGCTGGGAAGGAAGATAAACGGGGGTGGGAAGTAGGAAGGGTGATGGTAGGAGATGGGTAATAGGGTTTAAGATGAGGGAAGGGGAAAATGGGAAGGGAGGGGGGAAAGGGAGAGGGAAGGGAGGGGAAGACGTCAGTCAGGCCCCAACAAGAGAGAATCAGGTCGTCTGGTCGAGTTGCTTTCGTAAAAACTGGACCGGAAGAGTTGGGGTGGGTTGGTGGTGGTGGGTGGTGGTGGTGGTGGTGGGGGAGGGTAGCGAGGGTGAGAAGGTCGGCGTGGAGGTTTGTGGGGGTGGAGGTTTGTGGGGGTGGAGGTGAAGGTTAATGATAGTGGAGGTTGGTGGGAGTGGAGGTTCGTGGTGGAGGCGGGGGTGGTTGGAGGAGGTTTGTGAGAGTGGAGGTGGAAGTTGATGGGTGTTAGTTACGTAGTGTGAACACCCACAGTGTGCTACTATACGATAGTTACATAGATGGGTAGTCAGACTATCAGTGCTGTGTCAGCCGCTTACCTGGGCTAAACAAAACTTTTTACAGTTAAGGAACACCTCAGAGGAAACTTTAGACGATGTTTAGATCCTGGACGGACAGAAACATCATCTTAAGAGAGCGAGAAAGAAACATGTTTCATCATGTTTCATACAGTAGAAATCCGATTTACATTTGAATTCGGTGTCGCGGTGGACTTTTTTAATGTGAATTTTATAGTTCCGTCTGGTTACCATCATCCTTTGGAGATAATAATTTTTTTTAAGATCTTAAGAAAGGAGGAGTAGGCCTACTGGCTTATAATGATTAGGACACATATGCAGCACTTTGGAATCTTATCGACGAGTGTGACACATGTACAGCCCTTGGGTATATTTATTGATGAATATAACCCATGTAAAGTACTTGGGTAACTTTATAGTAAAGGAGGCTGGGGTGGTGGTTGTGGTGGTGGTGGTAGTGATAGTGGTGATGGAGGCTGGGGTGGTGGTGGTAGTGATAGTGGTGGGAGGCTGGTGGTGGTGGAGTGATAGTGGTGCTGGGGTGGTGGTGGTAGTGATAGTGGTGAAGGAGGCTGGGGTGGTGGTGGTAGTGATAGTGGTGAAGGAGGCTGGGGTGGTGGTGGTAGTGATAGTGGTGAAGGAGGCTGGGGTGGTGAAGGAGGCTGGGGGGTGAAGATAAGTGAGTGACGCCACCCTTCCTGGTTTACTGTAATTTAAGTGTCTGATGGAGGTAGGTGAAGGGATAGTAGAAGAGAGAGGTAGTGATGGAGTTGGTGGTGGAGGAGATGATGGAGGTGGTGGAGGAGATGATGGGGGAGATGATGGAGGCGGTGGAGGAAATGATGGAGGCGGTGGTGGAGATGATGGAGGAGATGATGGAAGTGGTGGTGGAAATGGAAGGTGGGGAGATGATGGAAGCGGTGGAGGAGATGATGGAGGCGGTGGAGGAGATGATGGAGGCGGTGGTGGAGATGATGGAGGAGATCATGAAGGCAGTGGAGATGTCCCACACAAAAGATGCTGAAGGAGCTTCCGTTGCTGGAGGCCGCGTAACAGTACAGTGTAACCCGTCAGGGAGGAGTCCAGGGGACGGAGGGGGAGGGGAGGGAGGGAGGAATGGAAGGCTGGAGGAAGGAAAGGGAGACTGAAAAGAGAGGACTGGAAATTGACAGAGAAAAGAAAGTGGTGAAGGGGCTATCAGGGTAGGAATGGAAAGAAAATAGGGATAAAGGAACAGGGTCGACAAAGAAAGGAAGGTCGACAAAGAAAGGAAGGTCGACAAAGAAAGGAAGGTCTACGAAGAAAGGGAGGTTGACAAAGAAAGGGATGTCGACCAAAGAAAGGGAGGTCGACAAAGAAAGGAAGATCGACAAAGAAAGGAAGGTCGACAAAGAAAGGAAGAAAGTGTAAGGAAAGAGGTTAGAGAAGTATGTCACTTCCGGTTTTGTTACTTGATTTTGTTGTTATTTGCATTTTATTCTCATTATTGTTATTATTATTATTATTATTATTATTATTATTATTATTATTATTATTATTATTATTATTATTATTCTTATTCTAATTGTCATTGTTATTTTTGTTATTGCTAATCTTGTTGTTAATATTGTTGTTGATGATTGTGTTAATTTTGTTGTTGATATTATTTTTAGTTTATTGTTACATGTTGTTGTCTTTTATTGTTGCATATTATTGTTGCATATTGTTGTTGTTGCATGTGGCTGTTGTTGTCATTCTGGTTGTTGTTGTTGTGGAAAATGACTGAATATCTGAATGTTTTCCCTAACTAAAATGTGTTTGAGTGGGTCGAGTCTCGGCTCCTGGCCTCGCACCTTATACCAGGGTCAATCAGCATTATGGCGTAATGGCCTCGTGGCTCCCGTCATACTTACTCTTAAAACTATTTATGGACTTTGCTTCCACCCACTTATTCATCTAGCTCATTTCCACTTATTTTCTACCTTGAGACTGAAGAAGTATTTCCTAACATCCCTGTGGCTCATCTGTGTTTTAGTTTCTGTGTCCCCCTCGTCCCTGCGCCTCGCATTTTCAATCTTTTTATGCTTTTTTGTCAAGCTTCTGACAATCTTATACTTCGTAATTATGTCTCCCTGGGTCTTCTCTTGAATAAGATGGCTAGGTTTAGTTTTCTTAGTCTAAACTTATAGCTCAATTTTTTAAGCTCTAGGACCAGTTTTGTTGCAAACCTCTGGATCTTCTTGACTTTCTGAACATGCTTGACTAAGAGTGTAAATGCACTCAGTGTAAATACACTCAGAGAATGTTGTTAAGGTACCTTGTACCTCAGTAGTTGAGCGTTCTGCTCAAAACGGAAACGACCAGCATAGATCCCAGGCACGGTGCATCGTATGGAAAGTCTTCTGACATCTAATTGCCGCTCCTGTTACTTACTAGCTAGTTAATAGATGTCCTGGAGCTAGACAACTGTTGGACGTATCCTAGGGAGGGACCCTGATTAAAGTGACTACTCTCCATCTCTCTCTCTCTCTCTCTCTCTCTCTCTCTCTCTCTCTCTCTCTCTCTCTCTCTCTCTCTTGTGCGTATATGAGTCAGTGCATACGTACATGTGTAGGAGTAAAGCAAGAGAGACACAACAATTAGAGCATGATAGTGCTAGTGACCTCTTGACTTGTAGTTACTAGGCTCCCCACCAGATGGTCGAGCAAGGGAGGGGAGTAGAGGGGGGAGGAGTGGAGGGAGAGAATGGGTAGGGATTTAGGGAAAGGAGGAAAGACTAGGGGTTGCATAGAAGTGGTAAAGGATTTGTGAAAGAAGGGGAAAAATGTACGTAGGTTGATGGCGAATGGAAGATAAGTGGGATAGTGTGGGAGGGAAGGCGGAAATGGGTGGGTGGGGAACAGATGGAAGTGTAGATTGAGGAAGGGCAAGATGGAGTAGTATGGAAAGTGAAGGGAAAATGGGTGTGGTGTGGTAAGATCATGAGGTGTAGTGGAAGTAAGAGGTAGGGAGCAATGTAATATGTGAGAGGAGAGGGAAGTAGGGCGGAGATAGGGGTTTAAAGGGATTATTAAAGTAGTGAGTAGGTATGGATGGGAGATACAAGTAAGACGTGTATTGTGCCCAGAGTATCTTGTTTTAATGTGACGTGTATTGTGCCCTGAGTATCTTCTCTTAGATTCGTTCAAGGAACGACTAGAGTCGTTTCCTTGAACTAACCTACCTGGACTTCCTACTCATTTCTGCAACATTGCAAGCTCCTGAAAATGTGTTGATATATATATATATATATATATATATATATATATATATATATATATATATATATATATATATATATATATATATGTCGTGCCGATTAGGTAAAACTGGTCAATTAGCAAGAACTCATCTAAAATTAAGTCCTTTCTAAAATTTTCTCTTATACGTTTAAAGATACATTTTTTCATTTATGTTAATGTAAGAATTTATAACTTTGTACCAAGAGAAACTTTGAAAACCTACCTAACCTTATTACAACAAGCGCAATTTAATTTAGCCTAACCCAACTAAATATATTTTAGATACGTTAACATTAATTTAATAATAAACAAACACAATGAAATATATTTTTCGTTAGGTTCAGAATGATTTTTGCGAAATTATTGCATACACAAATTTTCGCTTGTCTTATATGGCAAGAAGAGCTTTGCTATTTAAGCCAAAATAGCAAGTTTTACCTAATCGGCGACTTATATATATATATATATATATATATATATATATATATATATATATATATATATATATATATATATATATATATATATATATATATATTTTTTTTTTTTTTTTTTTTCAACAAGTCGGCCGTCTCCCACCGAGGCAGGGTGACCCAAAAAGAAAGAAAATCCCCAAAAAGAAAATACTTTCATCATCATTCAACACTTTCACCACACTCATACATAATCACTGTCTTTGCAGAGGAGCTCAGATACGACAGCTGAGAAAAGTCCCTCCCAGCTGTCACTATCTCAGACCCCTCCTTTAAAGTGCAGGCATTGCACTTCCCATTTCCAGGACTCAAGTCCAACTAAATCAATTAACTGGTTTCCCTGAATCCCTTCACAAAATGTTACCCTGCTCACACTCCAACAGATCGTCATGTCCCAAAAACCATTCGTCTCCATTCACTCCTATCTAACACGCTCACACATGCTTGCTGGAAGTCAAAGCCCCTCGCCCACAAAACCTCCTTTACCCCTTCCCTCCAACCTTTTCTAGGACGACCCCTACCCCGCCTTCCTTCCCCTACAGATTTATACGCTCTCCAAGTCATTCTACTTTGATCCATTCTCTCTAAATGACCAAACCACCTCAACAACCCCTCTTCAGCCCTCTGACAAATACTTTTAGTAACTCCACACCTTCTCCTAATTTCCACATTCCGAATTTTCTGCATAATATTTACACCACACATTGCCCTTAGACAGGACATCTCCACTGCCTCCAGCCTCCTCCTCGCTGCAGCATTTGCAACCCATGCTTCACACCCATATAAGAGTGTTGGTACCACTATACTTTCGTACATTCCCTTCTTTGCCTCCATGGATAACGTTTTTGTCTCCACAGATACCCTCAATGCACCACTCACCTTTTTTCCTTCATCAATTCTATGGTTAACCTCATCCTTCATAAACCCATCCGCTGACACATCAACTCCCAAATATCTGAAAACATTTACTTCTTCCATAATATATATATATATATATATATATATATATATATATATATATATATATATATATATATATATATATATATATATATATATATATATATATATATATATATAAGCACACCGACGGACTCCAATTGAGGCAGGGTGACCCCGATAAAGAAGAAACGAAAGTTTTTCTTCGTTTTACATTAAGTAATTTACACAGGAGAAGGTGGTTACTAGCCCCTTGTTCATGTGATTTTAATTGCCTCTTACGAAAGAAGGATTCTTTTTCCACTTCCCCATGGAAATGAAATAAATACGAACAAGAACTGTTAAGAAAATAGAAGAAAACTCATATGGGTATGCATGTATATATACGTGTACATGCATGTGCATTGTTATCTATGTGAAAGTTGAAGTAGCAAGATGTACCTGTTATCTTGCATGTTTATGAGACAGAAATAAAAAACACCAGCAATCCTACCCATGTGTAAAACAATAACAGGTTCCTTTTCACACTTATTTGGCGGACGGTAGTACCTCCCTGTGAGGGTTACTGTCTACCAGTCCATTCAGGAACCATGGAATGAGTTATACAACTTCGGTCACAGGGCACCTCCACATGCCAAATGGTCCACGAATCTTGCCCATGTTGCCATACACAGGCGTTGAAAAATTGAAGCCTATCGGAGGAGGGATTCTTGTGTTATGAGCGAAATAAAAAAAAAGTGTGAGGAAGAGAGAGACAGACAGAGAGACAGACAGACAGACAGACAGACTAAAAAGAAAAAAAAACAAGCATTCACGTAAAGGTCACCTTGGGGGATGCCTAATGACCATCATGTAGTCGTTAGGTTTTAAACCTCATTAAGCAACCAACCAACCTGTGGCCTGTACCCAGAAACCTAAGCACACTCTAGTGGATTATTTTACACTAGCTAATATTTTCACTAAAATTATTAGTCTATAAGCTGAGTTTCCATTTAATAATGAAATTCCTTGAGATAATTTTAATAATAATTAGTTGGGAATTATTGTTTGATAAATTTGGAGCAGTTATTATTTACTGCTAAACCGTACTTAAAATTGTTTCAATAAAACAGTATTTTTTTACTGACGTGTTTTTTTTATAGATTGAGTAAGAAAGGAATGCGTGGTAGGTGGTAGTGATGATGGTGGTGCTGGTAGTGATGGTAATTGTGGTAGTAATGGTGGTAGTGGTGGTGGGGATAGTAGTGATGGTGGGGGTGGCGGTGGTGTTGGTGGGAGTGAGGTGGTGGTTATGGTGGTGGTGTGGTGGAAGTGGTGGTGGTAGGGATGGTGGTCGTGGAGTGGTGGTGGTGGTAGTGGTGGTCGTGCGGAGGGTGGTGGTAGTGGTGGTGGTGCGGAGGGTGGTGGTGGTGGTGAGTTGGTGGTGGTATTGGGGTGGTGGTGGTGGTATGGGTGGTGGTTTGGTGGTGGTGGTGGGGGTGGTAGGGTGGTGGTGGGGTAGTGGTGGTGGGGGGTGGTAGTGGTGGTGGTGGGGTTTGTGGTGGTGGTGGTGGTGGGGATAATTGTGGGGATGGTGGTATAGTAAATGAAGAAGAGAAGAGGAAGAGATCTCTGAAATGTTTTTACGTACAGTTTTACCCATGTTGGGTGTGTGGGGGGGGTTACATCTCCGGGGTCACACGGAGTCACATAAGGTCAGGTCGTGGCCTGGAGCCAGACTGACGCGAGTCTCAACTGTAAGTAGCTGGCCCTGAGGGCTGGAACTAGGACCAGCACGCTGTAGAACCTGCCAGGGCAGTTATACACTTCAATGAGAGGCGGAAAGCAGAAGCTTCGCTGAGTCAGTCATTGTTTAAGTCTCTTGAACAAACACTCACGCCTCACCCTCTTGTCCACTAATTTATATATATATATATATATATATATATATATATATATATATGATGGAAGGGAGGCTCAAACTGCAGTTCTGAGATTAACAGTTCCGCTGAGCTACGGGGTTTCTGTTAGGAAAGTCTCACAGAAGGCTCCGCTGTGTCCTATCTGTGTTAAAAGAGCGACCGCTGACGGGCCTCAGAAGAGCGACCGCTGGCGTACCGATCGACCTTAGTGGCCTGTGTACAGACCATCGTTATAATAATTGCTTTTCTAATAAGTTTACATTCGTAGATTTTTGGACGATTTAAATAACACATTCAGTACCTAGTTTTCGAATTTATTTTAACTTATCCTAAATATATAGTTAACTGACATTATTCGCTCAGGTAACCCGCACATAAAAGAATAAAACTTATGACGACGTTTCGGTCCGACTTGGACCCTTAATTATTCCAAATTGGACCGAAACGTCGCCATAAGTTTCATTCTGCTATGTGCCGACATTTGTATATTGTTCCAGCCACAGTATTGTGCCTTTTTATTCTTTTCATTCAGTATTGAACTCGAGTAATATAAAGTAGTTATAGACTACAGCTGTATCCAACTATAATAACTCCCTTCACTGTACTATACAGCCGTGATAACTCCCTTCACTGTACTATACAGCCGTGATAACTCCCTTCACTGTACTATACAGCCGTGATAACTCCCTTCACTGTACTATACAGCCGTGATAACTCCCTTCACTGTACTATACAGCCGTGATAACTCCCTTCACTGTACTATACAGCCGTGATAACTCCCTTCACTGTACTATACAGCCATGATGACTCCCTTCACTGTACTATACAGCCGTGATAACTCCCTTCACTGTACTATACAGCCATGATGACTCCTCCCTCTGTATCCAGCCATGTTAACTCTTCACTCTGTCAGTCCACAAAATCACAGAGAATTGCAGTAGTTAACTTCGATAATAACTATTTTCCTCACCTGGATTTATTCTTTTTTTTTTCAGGTAAACTATCGAGTATCTTCCCAGAGCGGCCTTGGTGCACTGAGTTATCTGCTGTCTGTGTGAGTACATGAAAACTCTCGTGTGTGATTCTCGGTGCACGGAACCTATCGTGTGTGTGATTCTCAGTGCACGGAACCTATCGTGTGTGTGATTCTCAGTGCACGGAACCTATCGTGTGTGTGATTCTCAGTGCACGGAACCTATCGTGTGTGTGATTCTCAGTGCACGGAACCTATCGTGTGTGTGATTCTCAGTGCACGGAACCTATCGTGTGTGTGATTCTCAGTGCACGGAACCTATCGTGTGTGTGATTCTCAGTGCACGGAACCTATCGTGTGTGTGATTCTCAGTGCACGGAACCTATCGTGTGTGTGATTCTCAGTGCACGGAACCTATCGTGTGTGTGATTCTCAGTGCACGGAATCTATCGTGTGTGTGATTCTCAGTGCACGGAACCTATCGTGTGTGTGTGATTCTCAGTGCACGGAACCAATCGTGTGTGTGATTCTCAGTGCACGGAACCTATCGTGTGTATGATTACACTATGTAACAAAATTTCACTTTTATCGTGTTCCTGGGAAATAAGCATTTCCCAATTCTATATAACTAAACAAAATTTAAAAAAAACAATTTTTATCCCAAAACTTTGCTTTTGTGGTCAGGACACTTCTGGGAGACTTTCAAGAAAGACTGATGTAAAACTATTATGTTCTAGGGTTTTGCTTGGCAAATATAAAAACATGGGCTCACAAACCAGCATTCAGTTCAGCTCTGGCTACCTTCGGTGCACTGAAGCTGTCGTGTGTGATTCTCATTGTACTGAAACTCTCGTGTGTGATTCTCGATATAAGGAAGCTCTCTCTTTCGTATGTATGCGATTCTCGGTACAGTATATCGAAGCTCTGGTGAGCACGAGACTCGCAGCACCAGGTGTCAGGAGGAGGCTCACCTGCGTCAGTACGCAGAAGCCACAGAGATTCCCACAGCATGAGATTGTTTATCATTTGAACAATGGCAGACAAAGGGCTGTAGCGGATGTCTGCTTCTGTGTGCGGTGAACCGTACCTCTTCCCATGCGGAACTTATAAATAACTCCTTTTTTATACTTTTAATCGAGTTATTGAATAAATGAAGGTAAATGCGCACAGTTCAGAGTAAATAATGGAGAGGTATGTGGGAAAAGGAGTAATGTGGGGACTACAGGTGTCATTGATTTGTGGTCTCAACTCTTCGTAACACATAGGCTCGCAGTGCCCCTTCCTCAGTGCGTGTATCTACAGGAGCCAAACTAGGCCCATGGAGCACTGTCTTCAGTGTGTGTAGCTACAGATGCGCCAGGCTCCTGAAGCGCCGTCTTCATTATGTGTAGCTACAGGAGAGGAACTAGGCTCGTGTGAGTACCTACATAAACAGACAGGCTCGTAGTCCACCGTCTTCAGCTCATATTTTGTCATATACCGTAATTATAAGACAGGGAGGACATGGGAACATCGATCGCAAAATTTCTCATAATGAGTGCCACAGGCTTGAGGCATTATTATGAGAATGGACTGCTTGTGTGTACTTACCTACCTGTGGATGAGAGGGTTGATTCATAGCTTGTGGCTAGGCCTCTTTATCACTATCAACTTCTTTAATATATCCCTGGCCTCTCAAACTCTGTCGTGCCTCAAGTTGCTTACAGAATTGAATTCCTAGTATAGATCATTCCACCTCTTAACCACCCTGAAGCTAAAAAAATTAGGACATCCCTTTCGCACATTCTCGTTTCGATCTCTTATAACTGATCCTCTTCTTTTAAAACGATCTCTTCGTGTGCGTCATATCATTGCCTGTGTATTTTATTCATTATGATTGAAATCTTCTGGATTTTTTTGTTATCTCTACATGCGTTTGATGAGGTGTGAGTGAACTTAATGATTTATACTCCCTGATTTGTTTGTGTTTGGGTCAGACCTTGGCTCCTGACCACAACATATTCTTAAATCAAGAAGCCCTATCGCACATACACCTAAAACTATGAAGTTTGCCGACACCATAGGCACTTCATTCCACTTATCTACTACTCTTTGTATGTATTATGTGTGTGTGTGTGTGTGTGTGTGTGTGTGTGTGTGTGTGTGTGTGTGTGTGTGTGTGTGTGTGTGCTAAACCACATGGCCTTTCATTGTCCTTCACTGTTCATCACAACGTACCATGGCTGAGGTGGAAGTTTCTCTCTGCCACACAACCACCGTCCCTGCCATCATTCCTACTTTCTTAATACCGCCCCTGCCATCATTTCTACTTTCCTGACACCGCCCCTTCATCATTCCTACTTTCCTGACACCGCCCCTTCATCATTGCTACTTTCCTGACACCGCCCCTGTCATCATGTTTGCTCCTCTTATACCGCCCACAGTCATATGAATGTGTTAAAAATAATGAGTCATGTCCTTGTTTATCTAGCAGTAAATAGACATCTGGGAGTTAGTCGGCTGTTGTGGTAAGCATTTTGCAAGAGAAAGTTCCCAACTAATAATAGATTTGGGGACTTTTAAATGAAACATAATTAACTCATACCTAAGTACTAGCGACACCTGGTGTTTTGTAAGAACCCCCTTGTGCATAGGGACCCCTAGTGCAACATAGCGAGACCTGGGGCAGCATAGCGAGACCTGAGGCAGCATAGCGAGACCTGGGGCAGCATAGCGAGACCTGGGGCAGCATAGCGAGACCTGGGGCAGCATAGCGAGACCTGGGGCAGCATTGTGAGACCTCCCAGTCATTGGCGTCGTTAGTAAGACCACAGAAGCGAGCAAAATGTCTCGTCACAGATGCTAGTCACTTGGAATTCAGTGCCGTCCAACCAGCCAGCCAGCCGCCCAGGCAACCAGCCAAGGAACCGGCCAGGCAACCGGCCAGGCAACCAGCCAAGCAACCGGCCAGGCAACCAGCCAAGCAACCGGCCAAGGAACCGGCCAAGGAACCGGTCAAGCAACCGGCCAAGCAACTAGAAAGCCAACCAACCAGCTAGAAACTCAGTCAACAGTCCCGAGGCTCCTTCGCCTCTAGGGCGAGAGATGACAGAGACTACGCGCTGGGGACACAGGGACTCATTCTTCTCCTGCGGAAGTTTAGGGTAAAACATCTAACATGCCTAGAGAGTGGAGGAGCGATACTCACTCTGCCCTCTTGAATCAGATACCCACTGGCTAATGAGTTCACATGCCCAGATGGTAGGAGGAAGGATACTTGATGTTCTGAAGCACATACCCAGGTGATCAGCCAACTACAGACGCGTAGTAAGGATACCCAGTACCCACCTTGCCGTCCTGAAGTACATGATAGTGGCAAGGTGCCCGGCCAACTTCGGAGGTCCCAATGGACCTGCCCAATACCCCCGAGACGTTTAATTTACACGTCGAGGTCATATTTTATTGGCCATTACTGCCGTGTTGATGACTCAATGTATTATGATGTTGCTAGTTTCTGACCTTGTGGAGGCTGGCTGCCTTATACGCTCTCTACACCGTACGTATACGCCGTGTCTAGCATTATTATTATTATTACTATTTGAAACGCTAAACATAAGGGAAATGAACACAATGAAATGGTATTATATTGGGAACATGATTGCACACACACACAATGTTTGTATGTGTGTGTGTGTGTGTGTGTGTGTGTGTGTGTGTGTGTGTGTGTGTGTGTGTGTGTGTGAGAGAGAGACCAACATGGAGGCAAAAAATCCAGAAAAATCTTTGTTTATTTTGACCTCCGGTATATAAATATTGCATATTTATTACAAGTGCCTGTACAGCTGTTCTCACATGTTTGTGTAAACTGTTAATTGGCTGACGTCAATATTGATTTATGTGTTTCCTCCCTGGAAGCAACGCCACTCGAAGCTCAGACACCCTTAATTACACCTGCCCCGTCACACACACACACACACACACTCAAACACACCTGCCACAGGTGCTGCTACCACCTGTCCTCGCCTACAGACCCACACGTACACACCCGAATCTAATGCACCACAAACAACCCCTCCACCCCGAGTATACATGCAGCTGCCACAGGTGCTAACTGCAACCGGTTCTGCTTACAGACCCACACAAACAACTATTTCCAAAACAAACAAGTACGCACCTGTTTGCTTTCCCCATCTCTATCCATAAAGTCCACTCCCTTTCTTTGTAACAAGGTACCCACTGTAGAACGGCAGGAGTTGCCCACTAGAATGGTAGAGAGACACTTGATGTAGAGAAAACCACTAATGTTGACGTTTCGATCCGTGAAGAGCTTTACCAAGTTATGGAGAGAAAAGGTATGCATTAACGACACGATAGAAACCAAAACCAAAATGCAGTATAATGAGTCTTTTACTGAAAATGTATCGCCCAGGCAGTGAACTTCGTCAAGTTATGATGAACTGATGGCTTCGCAAAGCTCTACCCCGAGCCATTGACATCAAGTGACTCTAGCAAAGAATCCAAGACCAAACAGTAAGCAAAGCCTGTAAAACCGACGGTCAGGACAGAGCGTAACTTGTTAATGATAATGTACACAAACATAGGCGGCATTTCTCACTATCCGAGAAATGTATGCTGATTTTAACATATTATATATATATATATATATATATATATATATATATATATATATATATATATATATATTTATGTTAACAATTCGCAAACAGGCGAAATTATTTACAAACATTGTCTCTACGTCCAGCAGGACTCGAACCTGCAAACTCTGTAGCAGAGTAACAAGTACTTTACCACAGGGGTCCAGCTCCGTGGTAAAGTACTGGTTACTCTGATACAGAGTTTGCAGGTTCGAGTCCTGCTGTGGACGTAGAGACAATGTTATTTTATTTATATTGATATTGTAAACTGTATGTAATTCAGATCCATAATCGAACTTAACCTAACCTAAAATAGAAAAACTAATTTTAGGAGTAGGATGCAAGTGATGTAAAATGTGAAAATGTTGAATTAAGGAAACACGTGAAGCTATGTAAACAAACGAATAAAAGAGGATGCTCAATCTTAAGAAAATGAAAATTGTTCAGAGGGCAAAAGAATGTAAGAAAATAAAAATAAAAATTGGTGACTGAAAATAAGCATGTAGGAAAAGATTAACACAGGAATTAGAGAAAAAAATCATATTTAAATTAAAATCATGAGAAATGAAAGAAGCATAAAGAAAATAATGAATAAGGGAAAGAGGTCAAGAGACCAAAAAGTGGGGTCAGATGAGGAAATAAAGCCAAAGATAAAAATGTTTCTATACGTTTAGGAAGTTTCGGGTGATAAGACTCAGGAAATGTTACATAAGGAATGAGGAGAGACAGTCTTGGGTCAGCATTATTACGAAACCAATAATCAGTGTATTTGATGTGATTCAAGTCACTGCCGTCAGGGAGTGTACTGGGTGTTAGTGTGATGTTGATGTGGTGGGTTTGGGGTGATGTGATGGGTTTGTGGTGATGTTATAGTGGAGGTATTGTGGTGGTGATGTGGTGGTCTTGTTGTAGTGATGTTATAGTGGTCTGGTTGTAGTGATGTTATAGTGGTGATGTTGTGTGGATGTTGGTATTATGATGGTGGTGTTTATGGGGAGGTATTGTCGGGGTATATGACGCAGGAAAAAAATATTGTGATGGGGAAAGGGTAGGGGTAAACACAGGAGTGTGGAAGATGCTGGGGGGGTTGTAAGGGAGGGATAGGAGAGATGTGAGGAGGAGAGTGTTGTGGGGAGGGAGGGAGGACCCTAGTGGATGTGTGGCATTTACCTCCTGACACAGCACTTCTCTGACACATCCCCGCTACCATCCCTGCCACAACACCTCTGTCCCGCCATGCCACACCCCCTGCCATTCACCCTTCCTCACATTCTACCTCTCCCCTACCTCCCTCCATATTCAAATCTAACACGTGTATATAAAACACTCCTAAAACATGTATCACAGATACCATCCCACATATACCTACTATTTTTGTCTAATCTATACACACACACACACACACACGCATATATATATATATATATATATATATATATATATATATATATATATATATATATATATATATATATATATATATATATATATATATATATATATATATTACTGACGAGTAGGAGAATAAGACATGTACAGTACAACACCTGGAGTCACCATGGAACCTTGACTCAATGTTACCTTATACAACTCCATTGCCAACATCTGGACCACTTTATAGCCATGACCTACTTCCACTAATGGATCCCCGCCCATCTGTGACGATCTCTTTGACTGCTGCACCTCATCACTTCCAAGGGCTGCAGTATTAGTCTTCATTGTCATGCCTCTATATTACACTGAAAAAGCCTCTAGTAGTAGTAGGTGTTGTTGTTGTAGTAGTAATAATAATAATAGAAGTAGTAGTAGTAGTAGCAGCAGTAGTAGGAGGAGGAGGAAGATAACAATAAACAATCACAGACAGCAACTGGATGCACAACAAAGAAACAAACAAATAAACAAGTCAAAACAAAGACAAAGTGTCATAAAAAATATAGAAACAGGTAAAAACGACCGCGAAAGAGAAAAACAAAAACACAAACGAAGACTTAAACATAAGAGAAAGAAAATAATTTAGTTGAAAATCCATCAAATATCTATAAATTTTAAGAATTGTTTTGTAAAAACAAAGAGAGAGAGAGAGAGAGAGAGAGAGAGAGAGAGAGAGAGAGAGAGGAAGGATGATGTACGGGGGAATACAAGAATTTTGCAATGTCATGATGGTGCTGAAGGTGACAAAGAAATTTAATTTGGTGGCTTCTAGATGGTGTAGGTGGTATTATTGGTGGTGGTGTTGGTGGTGCTAGAAGTGGTGGTGTTGTAGGTGGCGTTAGTGGTGATAGTAGTGCAGGTAGTGGTTGGTGGTGGTGTTATTGGTGGTGGTGTAGGTGGTATCGAGAGTGTTTACATGTTCTTCGAATCTATCTATCTATTTATCTACTACTATTACTACTGTTATTACTACTACTATTACTACTACTATTACTACTACTACTATTACTACTACTACTATTACTACTACTAATACTACAACTACTACTACTATTGCTACTTCTAATACTACAACTACTGCTACTACTATTACTACTACAAGTACTACTACTATTACTTCTAATACTATAACTCTTATTATTAATAATACTACAACAACAACAACTGCTACTACTACTACTACGACTACTACTACTACTACTACTATTACTACTGCAACAAGTACTACTACTACTACTACGCCTTCTAGACCTTCTCCTCTTTCTCCTTTTAGACTTTCCTCCTCTTCATCTTCTTATTCTTCCTCCTTCTCTTCCTCCTCTTCCTAAACGTTCTTCCCCTGCTCTACCTCCTGTTCTTTCACCTGCTTTTTATTTTCTTCATTGCCTGTCCCTTCTGGATTCTTTTTTAACTATCATGTCTCCTTCTGCTGCCTCCTTTCCATTGTTATTCCCACCGTCCTCTTATCTTCATCTGCTTCTTTTGTTGTTGTTGTTGTCCTTCTTCTTCTCCTTCTTTTTTATTATTATTATTATTATTATTATTATTATTATTATTATTATTATTATTATTATTATTATTACCTATTATGATTGAAGTGATGGAAAGTTGAATAATGCTCTCTCTCTCTCTCTCTCTCTCTCTCTCTCTCTCTCTCTCTCTCTCTCTTCTCTCTCTCTCTCTCTCTCTCTCTCTCTCTCTCTCTCTCTCTCTCTCTCTCTCTCTCTCTCTCTCTCTCTCTCTCTCTCTCTCTCTCTCTCACCTGCCATTAATGACCACCTCAGGACTCTTCAACAATCATTATTTGCTCAGTTTGTCTCTCCAGTTGTCTTTATTTTTTTTCTTCATTTTTTGATCACCAGAGAATCAGAAATGCCTTTATTACTGAGATAATGGACACTTTATTTTATTTGTTTTGCAACTGCTGCGTTGATTATTATATTCACAAGGAAGCGCTAAACTCGCAGAAATTATAAAACGCCTGTCATGGGAGGTGATGAGGGGAGGATAGTTCCAGTTTTTTTAATTAAGAGCCCAATTTCAAGGACACAGCTAGATCGAAACTTTTCATATTCACAAATGTATTTTTTAGCATTTACATTTAGAAAAATTATTCTGTGAGAGGTAAGGTGCGTGTTGAGGCTACGAGATGCGTTACCTTTGTGGATCGCAACACTGAAGTGCTGGAATAAGAAGCTGACTGCTCTGGCAATCTTGGTTTTCTTAATGAGTTCATTGTTCAACTCTTTCAGGATATTTATTGTATACTTTTCCCTAAAAAACAGTTTTGTACTTTTTAAATGGGTAAAATACTTATATCCCTAATTTTCAAAGGGGTGACTGGTAAGCCAGTGGAAGGCCTCGGTCATATAACCAAAGTTCCAGTGGCGAGTCATATGATTTAAGACTCGCGTCAGGAGGTACTTGTCCTGTTTCCTGACAAACCTCTCCTAACCTAACCTAAAAAAACTGTGGGTCTCTAAACCTGCTGGGACGTGCAAAATCCCGTTTACGTCTTCAACTCTTGATTCGCTGTGTTCCGGATTATGGAACTTTGTACACGAACATGTGTTGTCCTATTCCAACAACTTTCTATTTAGTGTATAATACCGACAATTTGAAGAATTGGACACATGTGTAATGTGTCCAGTTCTTCAAATGTTTAAATAGTTCACTCTCCAGTTAAACATTTGTCTAACTCTTCTACCTATCATTTGAATGAAGACAAAGGCACAAGTTAAAAGAGTTTTCATTGAAACAGCGCTTTCCTTTGTACAGATTTATCAATTCATAACCTGATAAGGATCAACACAAAACGAAACGGTTTCCTAATGGAGGCTCTTTCCTAAACTAATGACTGTTTTCCTACTTGTGGGCATTATACTGTATCATCCTACTTACCATTTTCCCAGGATAGCACGGGGACTCCATTTGGATGTTTCTGGCTGCCTTCAGGTTTGCAGGGTTGGAGCTGCCTTTGTGCTGCCCACCGCCTATGGACAGGCTTCTCAAGATCCTATCATTATTATCCTATTGTCTAGTGATCTCTTCCACTGATTTACGGCGGATAAGATCAAGGAGCGCGAAATGGTTGCCATTTCCAAAGCTATATTCAACCCAATCCCTCGTCCTGTGGAGGTAAACTTGATCTAACCCTCGTGCGCTTAAGAGAGAGAGAGAGAGAGAGAGAGAGGCGCTCTCAATCCATTCCTCGTCCTGTAAAAGAATTAAGTTCAACTCATCCCTTGAAAAATGAGCAGTGTTAAAAGCAATCCATCCCAGGTCCTCTTAACTAAGCTAAGCTCAACCCATACTTCGTTTCATTAATAGTTAGACTTAACCATCCCTCGTCCTGTTGAGAGAGAGAGAGAGAGAGAGAGAGAGAGAGAGAGAGAGAGAGAGAGAGAGAGAGAGATAGAGGTAGAGACCCCCTCCTTCCATAAAGGAAGTGTTACGATAACTCTCCCAGCTACACTATATATAGTTACAACTCACCACCCCGTCAACAACACGCTATCCATCCCAACACACACACACACACACACACACACACACACACACACACACTCGATCCCTGTAACCACAACTAGGTGAGTACACACACACACAATGATCCACTATAGTCCCATTATAAAGCAGGGCAAAAGAACAGCAACGAATGAACCTCCGTACTTACCTATTTTTTGGCTGTAGGTGTCGAGTCCCAGCTCATGGCTCTGCGTCTTAACCTTATACAACTAATGTAAGTCTCCTTGAAGCGTCTCCCTGTCCTTTCTAATTATCTTTCTTGTTAATTTCATATCGTCCGCAAATACTGACATACAGTATTGTCGATACTGATATACAGTATCGACAATATAAGGAATTAGGCAACACCTAAGTATCTTTCTTTGGAAAAAGCAAATGACTGGTGAAACGTCTTCATTCTAATAAAGATACCTAGGCGTTGCACATGTGTCTAATTCCTCAATGACGTGCAACATTCAGTGTCATCTAAATGGCTATTTACTGATATTAGAACCTACAGGGGCCCAAACACTTATTCTTGAGGGACACCACACTCTACCTGTGCCCCCTCTGACACCTCCCTTTTTACCATCGTCTTTGTGTTTTATTCAATAAATATTGATGTATCTGTAGTTCCTGTAGCTTCTTGTATGTGGCAGTTGCCAAAGTTCCCATAGATTTGTGTATCCTTGCTAACTGGCCGCACAGTTTCTGTATTGTGGTTCAAATAGTTCATTACTGTGGGCCAGATTGTCCGCTGCTGTGGTTCAGATGCTCCACTGTTTTGGTCCAGATCTACTGTTGTGCTCCAGATGATCTACTGCTGTGGTCCAGATGGTCCATTACTGTGGTCCAGATGGTCCACTGGTGCTGTCCAGATCTATTGCTGTAGTCCAGATAGTCCATTTCTGTGGTTCAGATATGCTGTGTTCCAGATGGTCCACTACTATCGACTACATGGTCCACTGCTGTGGTCGCATCTAGGTTTATTAAGAGCTTTTTTCTTACTCTGTCGATGAAATTCCTTCTAATGTGTTGTGTGTGTGTGTGTGTGTGTGTGTGTGTGTGTGTGTGTGTGTGTGTGTGTGTGTGTGTGTGTGTGTGTGGCTGGGTAGGGTTGGCAGCACCGGGCCACAGCTGATCATTGGAGCAGAAAGGTCACTCCTGAGGATCACACGTACCCTTGTGTCCTCTCTCTCTCTCTCTCTCTCTCTCCCCTCTCTCTCTCTCTCTCTTTTCCCTCTCTCTCTCTCTCTCTCTCTCTCTCTCTCTCTCTCTCTCTCTCTCTCTCTCTCTCTCTCTCTCTCTCTCTCTCTCTCTCTCCTTTCTTCATTTTACTCCTCCTCCTCCTCTTCCCCCTTCACATATAAAATTTAGTTAATAAATATAGAAATATAATAAACTCAAAAAATGTAGTTCAGAGTAAAACAATATAAAATACGAAGGAGACCAAAAAAAATGCATAAAAAAGATAAATATAACTCAAGAAAATAAAACAAAGATTAAAGAAAGTAAGAAAATGGGACAAGGAGAAGACTCCCAAGGAAAATGGAAAGTTTGAGGTGACAGAACTTTTTTTTTTTTGTGACGAGAGCATTCTGAGTCAGAAGCTGGGAGGGGGAGGAAGAGGGGGGGGAGAAGAAGAGGAGTGAGAGGGGGAAGGGGGGAAGTGAGATTCAGAAGGGAAGAGGGTAGATGAGAGGGGTAGGAAAAGAGTGGAGGGGAGAGAGACTCTGCTCTCACTGCACTATTTACCATCTGCTACAAATAACAATGTTTTTTTTCCCCCTAGCTACCACTAATTCATCATCACATTAAAAGCAAACACAAATCCCACAATACTGTAGCTGCAACGATTCATAACCCACAAATCAGCCATAAATCTCCAAACATCCTCCTATAACTTACTCTGCTGTGTGAGCTTAGAGTGATTTATTCAAATATTATGAGAGCGACTATACAAAATTGGTGTCACGACACTAATCAGCATGTAGACAGTCCCAGAAAGTGTCAGACAGCATGTAGACAGCCCCAGGAGGTGCTAGACAGCATGTAGAAAGCCCCAGGAAGTGCTGGACAGCATGTAGACAGCCCCAGGAAGTGCTAGACATAATCTATATTGAATAAATAGCATCACAACAATGCTGCAGACAGCAATAATCTATATATGGATAGCAGAAGACAGCATTAAAACAGCATTATAGAATGATAGGAGAGAGAGAGAGAGAGAGAGAGAAAAGAGAGAGAGAGAGAGAGAGATGCAGCCGTAAAGGTAAGAGGAACTTGGTATCGAGACCTTGCACGTATTAACACCTGAAACTCCCACGTATATGTGGAGCACTCTCTCTCTCTCTCTCTCTCTCTCTCTCTCTCTCTCTCTCTCTCTCTCTCCCCCCCCTTTTTTTCATTAATTGACAGTCGTCTGTTGCGACTTAATCTGAGTTCATAAACTATATGGCTTTGAGGGACGTAAGAATAAATTTACTGCTAAAACTCCTGGGCTTTGCGGAGTAATTCAGTTGGGTTACAGTCGGTGCCGCTGACGTAAAAATATTCACAAGTATTGTTTCCGAATCTTTGCTAATAGAAGATTTGCAGCTGAAGCGATAGAGGACTCGAACCCATGTTGTACTGGCCCGCCTCATGGTGAGCATGAGGCGGGCCAGTACAACATGGGTTCAAGTCCTTGGCTAGTGCAGGGTTGTTATTGATCAATACCACTCGTTCGTGGTTACAATAATATATATATATATATATATATATATATATATATATATATATATATATATATATATATATATATATATATATGTCGTGCCGAATAGGTAAAACTGGTCAATTAACAAGAACTCATTTAAAATTAAGTCCTTTCTAAAATTTTCCCTTGTACGTTTAAAGATATATTTTTTCATTTGTGTTAATGTAAAACTTAATACTTTTGTACCAAAAGAACCTTAGAAAACTTACCTAACCTTATTATAACAAGCCCAATTTAATTTATCCTAACCCAACTAAATATATTTTAGATAAGTTTACACTAATTTAATAATAAACAAACACAATGAATTTTTTTTTTTCGTTAGGTTCAGAATGATTTTTGCAAAATTATTGCATACACAAATTTTCGCTTGCCTTATTCGGCAAGAAGAGCGTTGCTATTTAAGCCAAAATCGCAAGTTTTACCTATTTGGCACGACATATATATGTATAGAGTTTATATAGGATAACAGCTTTTAGCCTGTAAATTCAACGGTGTGAAAGCAACCTGTGTGTGTACTCACCTATTTATGGTTGCAGGGGTCGAGTCACAGCTCCAGGCCTTTCCAAATATTTTTCCTTTCCAGTCTCTGTACCTAGTTCTTTACCTCTTACTAGTTCTGTTACGAGTGTAGAGGTTCATCCTCCACCTCGTACAGTCCACTCCTCTCCAGTCCCCTCCCCAGTTTCTTCCTTTCCTGTCCCCTCCCAAGTTTCTTCCCAAGTGTGTGTGTGTGTTTGTGTTCTCAACACTGCGTCGTCAGGTCAGTACACTATTTCCCATGAACCTGTGATCGTGTGTATACATATCCGTATGTGTGCGTGCGAGTGTGCGTGCGAGTGTGTGTGTGTGTGTGTGTGTGTGTGTGTGTGTGTGTGTGTACTTTGACTCACGCGCGTGCGGCTGTGTGTATATTGACGAGCGTGTTCCCGACACAGCCCTCACGATTCTTCCACTTTATGACCCACGATACTAAGTCATCCACGGGAGGGGATGGAGAAGGGGAGAGGGAGAGAAGGGAAGGGGGAGTAAGAGGAAAGGGGGGAGGGAATGGGGATGTTGGCCGGGTATAAATCAGGCTGCAAGCGGCGGTCTGGGACCTCATTTAAACTACACGTTTCTCCTCGCAGACCAAATTACCTGGACTTGAAAAAATGAAAAACGCAGAAGGGAAATGAGAAGGGAAAGCGTGGTTCTCTGCCCTTCAGGTCAGAGACCCTCTTCCCCTGGCGTCGTCTGTACCATGTACCTGTGATATACCTGTTACCGATTTCGAGATTTATTTCCCCGGTCCTGGGCGTGGCTTGTTTGGTGATTGCCTGGACTACTATGTTGTTGCTGTTAGCGGCCCGCTGACCCTGGTATCTGATTCAGTCAAGATGATCCAGCGTTGCAGGAAAGGCTTTTGTTGTGGCAGCGTTTCGCCCCTTGCACAGTTTTAGGCAGAGCGAAACGGTCTGTTTTACTCCGTCCTGCCTGCATCTTGCCCTTCCATCCCATGGCTTTGAATGAAAGAGCATGGCTGTGAGAGGGTGTTAATAGCTCCATGTATGTAAGCATATAACTGGTCTGGGGTCGAACTGGTCCCATGAATGTGCAGCTTTAGAGACCAGTTGGCTATTAGCCACATTCCTGCGCCGGTCGTAGCCTGGTCAGTTATATGCGTCCTTGTCCGTACTTTCCTCCATGGTGGTGGTGGTGGTGCCTGCCGTCCGTAAGATTGTACGTGGTGTGTGTGTATATGTACGAGAGAGAGAGGGAGAGAAAGAGAGAGAGAGAGAGAGAGAGGGTACTACACCCTCCAGGCATCATAACACAGCCATAATAATAATAGGAAGGTTACCGGCTCCAGTGATTGGAAACAGCGCCTCTTCAGTATCCATGCATTAACCACTAATAAACAACATTACCTTGCCGTTGCCCCTCTTTACTCTATCAGCGTTAAACACAAAAGCATCCGCTGTCCAAACAGAATTGTGCCGGTCAAAGAAATTGTGCTATTTCTAGAATTTCACTGAAGAACAAAACTAAGAGATGCACTTGCTCTAACTAAATGATGTTGTTGCTAATCATCGAGAGACTAACTAGAAGTGAGAAAGATTTTTCAACCCACTCTAACTAGATGTAAGAAAGATTTTTTAACCCACTAACTAGAAGTGAGAAAGATTTTTCAACCCACTAATTAGAAGTGAGAAAGATTTTTCAACCTACTAACTAGAAGTGAGAAAGATTTTTCAAACCTCTAACTAGAAGTGAGAAAGAGTTTTCAAACCACCAAGTAGAAGTGAGAAAAAAAGTTTTGAAACCTCTAAAAATGTTGCACTTTCCTGCAATGAAAGCTAAAAAAATGCAATTCCTTGCTATGAATGGAAATAATTTTGCACTTTCCTGCTATGAAAACTAAAGATTTTGCACTTCCCTACAATGAAAGCTAAAAAATTTGCACTTTCCTGCCATCAAAGCCAAAAACTGGCTAGAGAGTGTCACTGAGTTCTTTCTCAGCAATTATCTTGTTCACACCGCAGCTGAGAGTCAAGTGTCATGCGCTACTTTCCTGGACTGACTGTGATCTAACATGCACACGGATGCATTCAAATGGCGATAATGTTTCTCTCTGTGTAGACTTGAGGATGCTTTACACAGGGCGAAACGTAGTCCCATGGTGCGGCTTTTCTCCACGCTTTTATCTGCTTTTATTTATCTTCAAGATCCTTGCATGTCATTGTCTTTATAATAACAGTTGCCATAGTATGCGTCTTCTTAATTAGATTCGTGTGACTCACGGGGATGTTAGGAGTAATGTCTGACAGATGCATGCGAGACTCAGGGATGTTAGGAGGATGTTTGTGAATCACTGGGATGTTAGAAAGATCCTCTTAAAGAAGCACGTGAATCACGGGGATGCTAGGATGGACTTATTAAAGATGCATTTGAATCATGTGGATGTTAGGAAGAACTTCTAAAAGATTCATGTGAATCACGGGGAAGTTAGGAGGAACTTCTGTATCATCAGGATGATGAATAGGGCACATTTGCAACCCCTAAGGGTTGCACATGTGCCAATGTTGCCCATGTTGCACATATTTATTAACGAAAGGTATCGCCTCCATAACAGACTTCTTTAGGCGAATGCAGGAGAATGCAACACTGGAGACAGTTTTCGCCAGTATTCTAATGAAGAGGTCACTTAGGCAGACGAAACGTTTATGTAATGAAGATACCCAGGTGTCGTATATGTCTCTTATTTATCAACTTGTGTACCATCATTAATACGATAATTATCTTCAGAATGAGTAGGAGGTGGAAGGGATTAAAGGAGGATGTGGGAAACAAAAGCCAGACGCAGTTTTGAGGATATGTACGACAGAGGCCACGGGGTAGGGAGAGTGTGAAATCAGCGTCGTATTAGGTTGAAAGGTGGGGGCCAGGAGCCGTTATTTGATTCCCTTTATCACACATACACACACAGTGAAGAGGCGAGGCCAAAAGCTATGACTCAACACCTGCAACCACAATTAGGTGAGTACACACACACACACACACACACACACATACACAATCATTTATCTAGGGCCTACGCTAAATTTTATTAAGAAATGTGATTGTTTTAATAAAATTAATTGTATTGTTTTTAATAAGCTTTTAAGCGACATGACGAGTCTGGAGTATCTCCTGAAGGAGAGGCTGCAGCAGGTGCTGTGAAATGATGCAACATATGTTTACGATATGAGACAGGTGTTTCGACCTCGCCAGAGAACTGATTGTCGAGTGTTCAGTGGAGCACTTGACTTACAGGTGTTGGGGAGAAGGCAGGTGGTGGGTGTGGGGCAGGTGGTAGGCGTGGGGCAGGTGGTAGGCGTGGGGCAGGTGGTGGGCGTGGAGTAGTTGGTGGGTGTGGAGCAGGTGGTGGGTGTGGGGCAGGTGATGGGTGAGGGGTAGGTGGTGGGTGTGGGTAGGTGATGGGTGTTAGGCAGGTGGTGGGCGTGGGGCAGGTGGTGGGTGTGGGTGGGCGGGAGGGTGGGCGTGAACAGGTGGGGTGGTGGGCGTGTGTTGAGACAGGTGCAAGGTAAAGCGTGGGGTACAAAGCCTTACGCTATGCCTGACTGACCACCACCACTTCTCTGTGCTAGTAGTGGTGGTGGTAGTAGTGGTGGTGGTGGTAGTAGTGATGGTGGTGGTAGTAGTGGTGGTGGTGGTAGTAGTGGTGGTGGTGGTAACAGTAGTGGTGATGGTTGTGGTGGTGGTGGTTGCTGTGGTGGTGGTGGCGGTAATGGTCTTAGTAGAAGTAGTAGCAGTAGTTGTGGTGGTGATGATAATGGTCGTTGTAGTTGTTATTACTGTTGCAATAACGTTCCAATACCACCAAAAAGAACCCACCACCATCACCCCCACCACAAAACATCTCACTCATTAGCACCACACTAATTACCACCCCAACCCACACATCACCACTACACCCACCACCACCACAATACATTAATCACCACCACCACAAGATATTCATCACCACCACCACATTCATTACCACCTCTCCACATTCATCACCACTGCCACATTCATCACCACCACCACACCCACCACCACCAAAAGACATTCATCACCCCCACCACATTCATCACCCCCACCACATTCATCACCCCCACCACATTCATCACCAGAAAAAGCCATTCATCACTACCACCACATTCATCACCCCCACCACATTCATCACCACCACCACATTCATCACTACCACCACATTTATCACCACCTCACCACACACCGCCAAACACAAACACAAATCCATTTCTCTGAACACTGAAATTCTTAATTCCAGTCGGTACGTATATCACTCTTATCACAGTGTGGGATCCAGACTCACCCACTCCTTCCACCCCCACACTCTCCGCCCACCTCACCCACGCCCCCACCACCACCACCACCCCTACCACCACCACCACCACATCACCACCACCACCACCACACAACCATCACCACCCCTACCACCACCACCACCACATAACCATCACCACCACACCACCGTCACCACCCCTACCACCACCGCTACCACCACCACCACCACATTACCACCACCACCACATTACCACCACCACATCACCACCACCACCACATTACCACCACCACACCATCACGACCACTAACCCTGCCACCAACACTACCACCACCACCCCCTCCCCCCACCACCACCACCATCACCACCCCTACCACCAAACTATCATCCTCTCTCACTGCTAATATTCCTCATATAATTTTACATCTGCCAAGATTCCCTTTGGATGACGCTATGTGATGTTTCTCTCATGAGCGATACGTTGCTATAACCATCACTCAGTTTCGCCTTTATGTGAAATGTTGCTTGGAACTGTTTTGCCTCGTAGAGGAGTTTCAGCTCTATAGTGGAACGAGGAGAACCAATGTCGCAGAGTGAAAAACTGGTCTGAAGATTTCATGGCATGTTGTGGTGGTGATGTTAGTAGTGGTGGTTGGTGGTGGTGGTTGGTGATGGTGATTGGTGATATTGGTGGTGGATGATGATAGTTGCTGTTGTTGTTAGTGGTGGTGGTGTGGTGATTGGTGATATTGGTGGTGGATGATGATAGTTGCTGTTGTTGGTGGTGGTCGTGGTTGGTGATATTGGTGGTGGATGATGATAGTTCCTGTTATTGTTGGTGGTGGTGGTTGGTGGTGATGATTGGTGATATTGGTGGTGGATGATAGTTGCTGTTGTTGTTGGTGGTGGTGGTTGTTGTTGGTGGTGGAGGTGATTAATGTTATTGGTGGTGGTGGTGGTGGTGGTAGTGGTTGGTGGTGATGATTGGTGATATTAGTTGGTAGATGGTGGGGGTGACTGGTGATACTGGTGGTGGATGATAATAGTTGCTGTTGTTGATGTTGGTGGTGGTGTTTCATGATAGTTGTGGTTTCTGGTAGTCGTGGTTGGAGGTATTGATGGTTGTTGATTTTTGACCAGTCAGGCTGTTGTTGATCGCCCTTGAGCGACAAATATTCTCTCTCTCTCTCTATCTCTCACTCAGTCCCATTCTAGGGTGGGTACCCAGGTGCAAGTGAAAAGCTCTTGATTCAAGGAATTATATCTACCCTTCCCATTCCTCGAATCAAACCAGATTATCTCTCATACATCTTGCATGACCCATACAAGTATATAATAATACTAATAATAATAATGTTCTTTAATCACGTGTAGTTAGCTAATAATAGGTAATTATGCATAATTACGAATAAGTATTCATTAATAGGCAACCATTCACTTAATAGGCAATCATTCCCTGACAGGTAACCATTCACTAATAGGTAATCATTCCCTAAAATGCAATCATTCACTAATAGGTAATCATTCCCTAAAATGCAATCATTCACTAATAGGTAATCATTCTCTAACAGGCAATCATTCCCTAATAGGTAATTACAAATTAGTATCTGTCATTGTGTTAAATGAAGAATTTTCTGTCTCGATTCTTGATTTTTTCCTCTGTTTTAGTTGAAAAAAAGGATTTTTTTTATTTGCAAAATTGTCTTTCTTTGTTTTAGTTCTAAACATATCTTTCCTTGTTTTAATTGGCAACTATCTTTGTTTTCACTGTAAACAACATCTATCTTTGTTTTATAAACAATATCTTTCTTTGAATTAATTGCACAAATAGTATCTTTATTTACATTCAACCTTCATGTGTCTTACTCTAGATTTCTCATTCCTTTCAGCTGAGGCAGCCCCGAGCTCCAGTCCTCACCAAACAACTGGCGAAGCAAGATAAACAAAACAAACAGGAGGTGTGGCACGCTGAAGCACACAAGAAGCAATTGGTGAGGTAAACAACACAATACGAAACACATATGTGGCAAGCAATCAAACAATGTGTCTTACATATAATGTGTCTTAAAAACAATGTGTCTTTCAAACAATCAATGTGTTCTTCAAAAATGGCATCCCAAGAACAATCAAAATGACCATCAAACAATCAAGGTATCCTGCAAACAATCAAGACGTTCTACAAACAATCAATACGTTCTACTAACAATCAAGACATTCTATAGATTATCAAGACTTTCAACAAACAATAAAAACGTTTTACAAACAACTAAGACGTCCTACAAACAACTAAGACGTCCTGCAAACAACTAAGTCATCTTACAAACAACAGAGACGTCTTACAAACAAATGCCATCCGCACATGTTCATTGCGTAACTATAATATTTTGTGATTGGTTCATATATTGCACAAACTTAATACGATAAGAAAGAAGAGAGAGAGAGAGAGAGAGAGAGAGAGAGAGAGAGAGAGAGAGAGAGAGAGAGAGAGAATGAGAGAGAACAGACTAGAGTATTTTCTCTTAGGAAGTTCAGTATATGGAACATTTGTGTATCATTCAAGGGTGACTACCAACAGCCTGGTTGCTCAGAGACCGAAGCCGCTATCATCGGATAGATGGTCGAGCCTCCACCATCATTGCTTGAGCTCAGTGACCCCACACGGGTTTAGCGTCATATAATATACAACACAAGTGTGTATGAGTCAAGCTGTACAAGAAAAGTTCCTCCAATCCTATCAATCCTATCTAACATGATTAATTTAATGGGCTGAAAAATTACGTATATATATATATATATATATATATATATATATATATATATATATATATATATATATATATATATATATATATATATATATATATATATATGTCGTGCCGATTAGGTAAAACTGGTCAATTAGCAAGAACTCATCTAAAATTAAGTCCTTTCTAAAATTTTCTCTTATACGTTTAAAGATATATTTTTTCATTTATGTTAATGTAAGAATTTATAATTTTGTACCAAGAGAAACTTTGAAAACCTACCTAACCTTCTTACAACAAGCGCAATTTAATTTAGCCTAACCCAACTAAATATATTTTATATACGTTAACATTAATTAATAATAAACAAACACATTGAAATATTTTTTTTCGTTATGTTCAGAATGATTTTGCGAAATTATTGCATACAAATTTTCACTTGTCTTATATGGCAAGTAGCGTTGCTATTTAAGCCAAAATCCAAGTTTTACCTAATGCACGACATATATATATATATATATATATATATATATATATATATATATATATATAATATATATATATATATATATATATACGTATATGTCTGCCAATAAAAGTAAAACTGGTCAATTGCAAGAACTCATCTAAAATAAGTCTTTCTAACATTTTCTTATACGTTTAAGGACATATTTTTCATTATGTTGTGTTTATTTTGACAAAAGAAACTTAAAACTACCTAACTTATTATAAAGCGCAATTTAATTGTAGCCTAACTAATAAATACGATATTTAAGATACTTTTACAATAATTTAAAATGTACAAACTCAATGAAATATATTTTTTTCGTTAGGTTCAGAATGATTTGCGAAAATTTGCATACATAAGTTTTGCTTGTCTTGTATGGATGAGCGTTGCTTTAGCCAAAATAGCAAGTTTTACCTAATCGGCACGACATATATATATATATATATATATATATATATATATATATATATATATATATATATATATAGTATATATATATATATATATATATTGTGTGTGTGTATACATATAATTACAAAGTGTGTGTATGTGAACTAATACTATCATGTAATTTTGAGATTTATAAAAGATCGAGTAACGAGGCGACGAATTCCCTGCTCTAGAGAAGGACAGGTAAGACCGAGTGTACCGCAAGTTAATAAGGTAGTTAGTGCCATGCCTTCTACCCTGCATGACTAGACAACCTGCTACTAACTTCAGGTAAGTAGTGTTCCTGCCTTACCCCAGCACTAACCACCATACTAACATAATAATCTCACTAACAGCTACATATATGATACTGATGAAGACATACAAACTCACATTCAATGTATATGAAGATACATCAATATACAGCCTAAGTTTACCCACACGGAGTCCTTCAAAACTGATGACAAGACAAGTACTGTATATTTCAAGGGCTTTTTCAGGAAACTGTGGATTTACTTTATTCAAGGCAGAGATATGAAGTTCTCACTGTGGGTCCTTTGTCACTGTCTCCCTCTGGGTTTGTTTGTCACAATAAGCATTGATTATTTTGCTTATGTGAATGACTGAACGATATATGTATGAAAGGTCAGTTAAATTACGAGCTAAAGGATTATATAGACAGCTTTTTACTAGGATTGACTACCTAATCGCGTCGAAACTGTCACTATTACTTCTGTCTCTAGTGTTTTATTCGTCTGTATACGACTGAAGTGAATATATTTTGAGTTCACCTGAGATCTAAGTTAAAACAAATTTAAGACGTATTCTCTAGTTTGATGTGACCACTAGCGTAAATATCCAAGTGAGAAATGCTGTCATGCCCCATACACATACATATATACCTGAACCCTCTTAAAACTCGAATGAATGATTCCACACACACACACACACACACACACACACACACACACACACACACACACACATCACACCTCTTTATCACTACTCCAGTTCCTAGTAATTCTCCACAGCTTTTATTCACTGCTTTCCTTTTCCTCACTATAGTCACCCTTCTCTTCAACTCTCACACCTATCCTCCTCCATAACCACACCCCATCCAATCCCATTCCTGACCCAACCCTTCTGACTAAATTTTCACCACGCCACCGCAAACATCACAATCTCCACCAACACACCACAAACACCACACCTCCCAACAACACCTACCCACCACTGCCACTTCACCATATCACCTACCTCATCACGCCAAGCACAATAATACCACAAACATCACACCACCTGCCACACCTCCACAAACATCACACCACCTGCCAGACCACCACAAACAATGCATGGCACTAACCACGTTCACTAACAATAATTAACAAATCAACTAATTAAAAAGCTAATTATCACCTGCACTGATAGGCCTCGTCCTCTCTCACGTCTCTCTCTCCTCTTTAGTTATCCGATTTATCAAACTAGAATGATCTTCATGATGAATACGATGATAAATGGTAATAAATGACAATAATGCTATCATTATAATTACTATTAACATTGTCCGAATTATTCGGAATTATCTAAAAATAACTGAGTTCTACACAGCCTCATTACAGACACAGACATACAGATACCAAAAAACGCTCAGATGTAGACAGATAAAGGCAGACAGACACAGACACAAACACACTTATGAATCTCAGCACAACGCTCATTATACAGCAATTCTTTAAATTCAATTCAATTTAAATCCCACTCAATTTAAATCCCACTCAAATTAAATCTCAATCGATTGAAGTCCCACTCATTTTACAGTTCACTCAATCTAAAGCTTTAAATTGGGTGGGCTTTATACTGAGTGGGTTTTAAATTGAAGTTTTTAAAATATACTAAGTGGACTGTAAAATGATGCTTAAATTACTTAAGTTACCCTTTGTTTACTCTTGTGGATTTCCTCTCTAACTTAAGTATACCTTTCAAACGCTTTGAAAGTGGAGTAACTTAGAGGTACACTTTTATAAGGGCTTCTAATAAGAGACAGCCAATTCACTCTCACCACCTCATTAACACTTATAATCATTAATCTACTAATTACACCTAATTATAAAATAATTAGTGACATTACTCACTGGTTTTTTTTAATACACATTTTACTTATAAAAGATAAATTGAATTTGTTATTATTGATGGCATTATTTTTTTTACTGTGTATATTGCCTTGAAGTTATACAGTGGTACAGAATATATCGAACATTATGCACTGCCTTACGGATAATTCACTGTGTATGCCTGCCTTACGGATATAATTCACTGTGTATAGACTCCTTTCATACAACTCACTGTTAAGCTCTGCCTGGCATATAATTCCTGGGTAATATACCCTACATGGTATACAGTTTTCTGGGTATTATACCCTGCTTGGCATTTAAATCACTGGGTATAAAATTCCGCATACATTTCCCTGGTTATTATACCCTGCTGTCATACAATTACCTGGGTATTATACCCTGCCTGGTATACAATCCCTGGGTATTATACCCTGCCTGGTATACAATCCCTGGGTATTATACCCTACCTGGCATACAATTCCCTGGGTTATATACCCTGCCTGGTATACAATCCCTGGGTATTATACCCTGCCTGGCATACAATTCCCTGAGTATTATACCCTGCCTGGCAAATAATTCACTGGGTATTATACCCTGCCTGGTATACAATTTCCTGGGTATTATACCCTGCCTGGTATACATTCCCTGGGTATTATATCCTACCTGGCATACAGTTCCCTGGGTTATATACCCTGCCTGGTATACAATCCCTGGGTATTATACCTTGCCTGGCATACAATTCCCTGGTTATTATACACTGCCTAGTATACAATCCCTGTGTATTATACCCTCCTGTCATACAATTCCCTGGGTATTATACCCTGCCTAGCATATAATTCCCTGGGTATTATACTATGTCTAGCATACAATTTCCTGGGTATTATACCCTGCCTATCATACAATTCCCTGGGTATTATACCCTGCCTGGCATACAATTCCCTGGGTATTATACCCTGCCTGGCATACAATTCTCTGGGTATTATACCCTGCTTGGCATACAATTCCTTGGGTATTATACCCTGCTTGGCATACAATTCCTTGGGTATTATTCCCTGCCTGGCATACAATTCCCTGGGTATTATACCCTGCCTGGCATACAATTCCCTGGGTATTATACCCTGCCTGGCATACAATTCCCTTTGTATTATGCCCTGCCTGTCATACAATTCCTTGGGTATTATACCCTGGCTTTCATGTAATTCCCTGGGAATTATGCGCTTCTTGGTATTTCTTTTATCATTTTTTACTGTTTTATGTTTTAAATTTCATTTCCACTAAAGACATTAAACTCCTTAAAAATAATTTCACAAATAATTTATAATTTCACAAAAAAATAATAATTTACTTATTTTATAATTCTTTATTTGGATACTGATAATGAACTAATTTATTACTAATGATTTTCTAATTCATTATTAATTAATAATTTATAACTAATAATATACTAATTCGTGATACTAATTTACTAATTCGTGATACTAATTTACTAATTCATTAATGATACTAATAATTTACTAATTTGTTATTCTAATAATTTACTAATCTTTGATACTAATAATTTACTAATTCATGATACTAATAATTTACTAATTCATAATACTATTAATTTACTAATTCTTGATACTAATAATTTACTAATTCGTGATACTAATAATTTACTAATTCTTGTTACTAATAATTTACTAATTCTTGATACTAAAAATTTACTAATTCACGATACTGATAATTTACTAATTTGTGATACTAATAATTTACTAATTCACTGTAGTAATAATTAATTAACTACACTAATAATTTACTAATTAAGTTAATAATTTACCAATTAAATATGCCAATAATTACTGATTAACTTTACTAATAATTACTAATTCATTACACTAATAATTTACTAATTCACTGTACTAATAACTAACCAATTTATGGTAATAATAATTAGTAATTGACTGTATATGAAATCAGTTCAAAATCATCAGTAAAAAATTATCGAGTAATTACTAATTACTTTTAGAATTGCACCACCACTACTAACACAACTAACAACATAACTAACAACAACTAACAAACTAACCAGGACAATAACAGGTAAGTTTAAGGTAAGTATTTTTTTTGTATTATGGATGTTTTTAGAACTGTATTGTTATATATATATATATATATATATATATATATATATATATATATATATATATATATATATATATATATATATATATATATATATATTAACACATCGGCCGATTCCCACCAAGGCAGGGTGGCCCGAAAAGAAAAACTTTCATCATCATTCACTCCATCACTGTCTTGCCAGAGGGGTGCTTTACACTACAGTTATAAAACTGCAACATTAACACCCCTCCTTCAGAGTGCAGACACTGTACTTCCCATCTCCAGGACTCAAGTCCGGCCTGCCGGTTTCCCTGAATCCTTCATAAATGTTACTTTGCTCACACTCCAACAGCACGTCAAGTATTAAAACCATTTGTCTCCATTCACTCCTATCAAATACGCTCACACATGCTTGCTGGAAGTCCAAGCCCTCGCACACAAAACTTCCTTTACCCGCTCCCTCCAACCTTTCCTAGGCCGACCCCTACCCCGCCTTCCCTCCACTACAGATTTATAGGCAAATATATATATATATATATATATATATATATATATATATATATATATATATATATATATATATATATATATATATATATATATATGTCGTGCCGATTAGGTAAAACTAATCAATTAGCAAGAACTCATCTAAAATTAAGTCCTTTCTAAAATTCTCTCTTATACGTTTAAAGATATATTTTTTTCATTTATGTTAATGTAAAATTTATAATTTTGTACCAAGAGAAACTTTGAAAACTTACCTAACCTTATTATAACAAGCGCAATATAATTTAGATACGTTTACAATAATTTAATAATAAACAAACACAATGAAATATATTTTTTTCGTTATGTTCAGAATGATTTTTGCGAAATTATTGCATACACAAATTTTCACTTGTCTTATATTGCAAGAAGAGCGTTGCTATTTAAACCAAAATCGCAAGTTTTACCTAATCGGCACGACATATATATATATATATATATATATATATATATATATATATATATATATATATATATATATATATATACATGCGTACGTACATACATGCACTGTGCGTGTGTGTGTGTGTGTTTATCATTCCATATATGCAGGAATATGACGGTTCTATGACATACCGTGCAGTGACATGGTCACCTGTCCTTCACAGTGCAGAGACACTGTGCTTCTCGAGTCCAGGTAACCGGTTTTCCTGAAATCCCAACTCGCCCACAGATTGAAAATAAAACCTGAATAACGTTTCTGACTCCATCCTGGTCCATTATCTTTTATTTTTTAGTCTTAAGAATTGTGATATTTCTAATAGTGATTAATTTTCAAATAGTGACTTTACGTAATGTACTTGGCGCACTATTTCAGGTCACTTAGCCTCATACCATCTTTATATATTGTAGTGTAGTGTAGTCTAGTGTAGTCTAGTTTAGTCTAGTGTAGTCTAGTGTAGTCTAGTCTAGTGTAGTCTAGTGTAGCGTAGTGTAGTCTAGTGTAGTGTAGTGTAGTCAAGTGTAGTCTAGTGTAGTGTAGTCTAGTCTAGTGTAGTCTAGTGTAGTCTAGTGTAGTCTAGTGTAGTGTAATCTAGTGTAGTCTAGTGTAGCGTAGTGTAGTGTAGTGTAGTGTAGTGTAGTGTAGTCAAGTGTAGTCAAGTGTAGTCTAGTGTAGTGTAGTGTAGTCTAGTGTTGTGTAGTGTGTATGTGTGTGTGTGTGTGTGTGTGTGTGTGTGTGTGTGTGTGTGTGTGTGTGTGTGTGTGTGAACGCGTATGTTATGTTTTTCTCGGTATTAAGATGTGATTAATGCAGGTTACTGAGCATTTTTACAGGTCATAAGTGAAATTTAAGTCATGGCTGTTTTCAAGCGATATAAAATGTTTTTGCTAGATATTAGGTGCTTTATGTGCGATAGAAGAGATATTTTATTTCCAGACAAAAGAAGTTTGCATGCGATGTAAATGATTTTGATGCAAATACAGATGGCTTTAAGGGTGACTTAAGGCGTTTTAGAGAAAAATATAGTTTTGTTTTTTATTTCAATATACCGTACTGCTTTTTAGTGCGATATAAATAATCTTTATGCGATATTGCGATATACGGTGATTTTAACGACATAAATAGCTTTCCTGGAGCAATATACAGTGATTGTAACGAGTGATCATGACTCTCTGATCCCGGGTTCTATCCCCGCCCGTGGTATGGCTTGATTGTAACGAGATATACGGTATATTTTGTGTGATATACGGTGATATTAGTAAGACATATGGCATTTCTGATGAGATTTACGATGATTGTAATGAGATATATGGCGATTTAAAGTGCCTTTTCGTACAAAATACTGCCCGTGACATAAGAGGTTTGTATACACGCTCTTTCAACGAAATAAGGCGTTTACTGACTTTCCTTGAGATACATTTGGTTTGTCTCAGATAAGGCCCATCTGTGAGCCTCAATATGCAGTTATATTTACAGAATTTGTAGCGGTATTTACATGATTTGTAGCGGTATTTACAGGATTTATAGCTCTTGTTACAAGATTTGTAGCGGTATTTACAAGATTTGTAGCGGTATTTGCAGTATTTTTTAGCTGTATTTGCAAGAATGGTATAGGTATTCACTTGAATACCTATATCATGAATTATAAAGGTGTTCACATGGATTATAGAAGTAATCATATAAATTATAAAGGTATTCACTTGAATTATATAGGTACTCACATGATCTATAGAGGTATTCACATGATCTATAGAGGTATTCACTTGAATTGTAGAGGTATTCACAGGAATTATAGAGGTATTCACAGGATCCGAATCCATGGCAGGCCAGTCTTCTTAAAATCATTCGTTCATAGATGACGTACAGAACGTTCGAACGGCAGCCACGTTCGTCAACGAAGACAGCGTTAGTTTCCCGACGTTCACTGCCATGAAGGGTTTTCACGTCTCAACCTGTCCTCAACGTTTCTTTTGACACGAACGGAAGAAAATTATAAAAAAAAAATACAGCAAAGTCGTTACTTTGAGCACGTCGCTGGTTTTACGATGTTCTTCGTCACAATCGACTACTCTGTGTACGTTAGGTTAGGTTAACGTTAATGAATTTAAACTAACAACCCTTCCCTCCTCCCCCCCAAAAAAAAAAATCAACTTACAGGGGAGTATGTTTTACCGATGTAACAGCTGCCGGATAAACCGGACGGCAGTGAACGTCGGTAAACACACGTTGTCTTCGTTGGCGATCGTGTTTTGTTTTTTTGCAAGCTCTGTAAATCATTTACAAATGGACGTATTTTATAAATAATTTACAAATGGACGTATTTTATGGTGATGGGCTGGAGTGTCTATGCATCGCTACTACACCGAGTAAACATACTCCTCAGTCAGTGTTTTCGTAGCTAACTCAAAATAATGTACACAGACGGGTCGATTAAGGATAAGAACCTTGGGAAAAACTGAGCTCAAAGTAACGTGTGTTAGGACAGGTTGAGGAATAATAATAATAATAATAATAATAATAAATGCGCTACATATTCTCACATTTCATATTCAGGAGCTAAGTAACTCACATAGGTGCAGCTCTCACTCTTTCTGTCTCTCCCTCTCTTTTTTTTCTTTCTTTCAATTTATATATATAGACTTTCCTCCTTTTCCTTCTCACATTGTGTAGTTTTCCCTCATAATGTTCCTTAATTCTAATAATTTTTTTAGCGCTCCTCATCTGTGTTCAAAAATAAAAAATCCAATTTTTTATATTTGATTTTGGCCATTTTTTTTTTATTTTTTTTTTTATTTAGGCTAGGCATTGTTTCTTATAGATAAAACCACTATTTTTCCTTATATTATATTGTATCAGTTTTTTTTTGGCATTTTAAAGTCTTTTTAGATTTACACCTTCGAATGATCTTTTTTTAAATGATTTGTCTTTACGAGGCCTGGTCATGGACACGGCCGCGGGGGCGTTGACCCCCGGAATACCCTCCAGGTATACAGTTTCCCTGTTGTATCTCAGATTAATTTCAGCATTTATTTCCTACGTAATTAGCTATCTGTAATTACCTGCTTATAGTTATAGGAGCAGAGTTATGCTCCTGGTGTCTCCTTTCCGGTTATTTATGCATAAATATTTTTTTTCGTAAATTTCTAATTTGCCTCATATTTTAATTCCTTCCAATGAAAAAAAGAGGTCTTGAAACGCTAAATGTTTGAACCAATGAACTTCAACAAGAGGGAATTTCAAAATGTGTGTGTGTGTGTGTGTGTGTGTGTGTGTGTGTGTGTGTGTGTGTGTGTGTGTGTGTGTGTGTGTGTGTTATAATGCAATATTATCAATAGTTCTTCTCTTCGCTTTGTTCAACATGGCTGCTTGTGTTTGCGTTGCAGCTGTTGGACCTGTGTTAATCGCCTCTGGAGAGCAACGTCCTCATGCACATGCGTGTGACGGGAGTGCGGGTTGTGTACATTCGTGCGTTTTTGTGGTGTGATGGCCTCCGCATGCGTGCTTTACAAAGCACGCACGTTTGCGCATTCGTGTATCGAATTATGACTGTCTTGGCATACGTGTGGGAGTGTCAATAAGACACCCAGTGTGAGCTATGGCATTTTATTGCGAAGACGTTTCACCCACCAGGGACTTCATCAGTTCGAGAGTTGACAGCCTCTAATGGGCGAAACGTCTTCACAGTGAAATGTCATGTCACTGTCTTTTTTTTTGTGACTAACACACTAATTTCTGTCAGTGTCCATAGAGATTTGTCTGACTTACTCCTAACATCTGATGTTCAGTTATGCTGATATGGAGAAGGATAAATGTGTGTGTGTGGAGAGAGAGAGAGAGAGAGAGAGAGAGAGAGAGAGAGAGAGAGAGAGAGAAAGGGAGAGATGAGCTACAGTTCAGTCAGTCTCTCAAGTCTAACGCGCTGGCTTTGCCCCCTTCCCACCTCCCGCCCTCCCCTCCCCTCCTCCTACTCCTCCCCCACTCTTTGTTTTGACTCCGACTCGCCTTTTTCCGCCTGGCCACCATTGTTTAGGGAGTTTATGACGGGGCTGGCTCTCCCCCGCTCCACCGCCCTCACACAAAGTTTCTTTCAGCGGGCATTTGATCCGCATTTTCTCTCGTCTATACTTTTACCCACCCCTTTCCTGGGGTGTTCCCCAGCGTGTGATGTGGAGGTGTACCCACCTAGTTGTGGTTGCTGGGGGCTGAGCCTTCTGCTCCTGGCATAGGACGTGGTGGTGGTGGTGGTTGTGGTTGTGGTGGTGGTGCACAGTTGCTCTGGTAACGGCGCGAGGGTAAATAATTTTCCTGATATGTACTCCTGTTAAATATTTATCCGCCGAGTTAATCACAGCTACTGCATTGTGCAGATGCATTTGTATCTAGTCTTTGGCGGGGATGCAGGACGTCGGCACCAGAGCGCCTGGTGACCCGGTAATGACACCTGTGTCTCCCGGTCGCTGGGGTCAGATCCGCGTGTCTTTCGGCAGAGGTGGTTGCGACCAGCTGCCCCGCCCGGGAGCCTCAACAGCGGGTCGTGACGATCTAAGGACAAGGTAGCCGACCACGGCTCCTTCATTTCATCCATCCACATCCATCAAAATCCGGATCGTGACGCTGCTCCACTGATCTTTAATGTGACATCAGGCTCTTAAGACACCAAGTGTTGTCTCTAGGTGTGTCTGTGTGAGGACACAGGGTATATTAACTGGGTAGCTTCCGATGCGTTCCCTTCGCTAAGATCTAAATTCCGCTTTTCATGGGGACCCATTGTTTCCACAAGTTTTGGTGAGAATAGCCCGACGGGCAACCCAGTGCTACCAACTGTCTCTCTCTCACACACAAACACACAGTGGGGCATTTAATTTTCGAGAAAATGACGAAAGAAGGGAAGGAAATGCATTTTTTTTTAATTCACTTGCTCCTATTCCCTATTTGCTTACAACAATCTTGTACTTATCACGATCACCTTAAAAACTGCACTCAAACAACGGGAAATGATCCTTTAGCTCTAATTAAAGATGGTGTTATTAGGGTGCTGTAAAGCATAACTGGAACTTTTTATGAGAGAAGCGCTACCTGTAAAAATATCTGCTACCTTTATGCCTACGTATGAAACTAACCCAACCTACCCTAATCTACCCAAACCTACTCTGACTTTACCTGTCGTAGCCTTTCCTGACCTAATCAAACCTAATCTATCATAACACTGATGGTATACAATATAGACAAGTTGATGTATGAGACACAGGTGTTTCACTTGTGTATTTTTACTGCAGATAATTAATGACATCAAAGTGTTGCACATCTGTCTTATCAAACCTAACCTACCCTAACTTACTCTGCTCTAACCTAACCTACCCTAACTTACTCTGCTCTAACCTAACCTACCCTAACTTACTCTGCTCAACCTAACCTACCCTAACTTACTCGCAGCAATGGCTTTAAGTTGGATAAATTCAGATTCAGGAGGATATAGGAAAGCATTGGTTTGGTAATAGAGTTGTCGATGAGTGGAACAAACTCCCGATTACAGTTATAGAGGCTAAAACGTTGTGTAGTTTTAAAAATAGGCTAGATAAATATATGAGTGGGTGTGGGTGGGTGTGAGTTGGTCCTGACTAGCTTGTGCTACCAGGTCAGATGCCGTGCTCCTTCCTTAAGTGAATGTAACCTGACCTGGCTGGGTCGGGGCATTGGCTTAAGCCAGTGGGAGACTTGGACCTGCCTCGCATGGGCCAGTAGGCCTGCTGCAGTGTTCCTTCTTTCTTATGTTCTTACGTTCTAACCTGCCCTAATCTACTCTGCTCTAACCTAACTTGCCCTAACCTACTCTGCTCTAACCAACGTAGCCTAACCTAACCTAACCTGCCCTAACATACTCTGCTTTAAACTAACCTACCCTAACCAACCCTGTTCCTACATAACCTACTATATTCTAAACTAACCTAGACTACCACAACCAATCCTACCCAAATCTAACCTATCTTTAACTTAGCTTGCTAAACTTACCTTATCCTAGCCTAAGAAAAATTTGTACATAGAAAAAGTTCAGAAATTGACGCTTAATATCATATTTAAAAGTGAATAGTTTTAACAATGATGCTTTAAGTGGCTTGAATGGAATTATTATTATTATTATTATTATTATTATTATTATTATTATTATTATTATAAATAATACAAAAAGTCCTCATGAAGGGGGTCTTGATAACTGGGGAAGAACATAAAAGGGCTCTTTATCCAAGAAATTGGAAGTAACCTTCTCGTTCCTTGGTTCACATTTGCTGGCTGGCTGGCTGGCTGGCTGGCTGTCTGACTGACTGTCTGACTGGCTGACTGACTAGGGAACCTGGCTCTATTGTTTTTAACACGAACATTCTGAATCAGCTTCGTGTCACTGTAGTGGAGGAGACAGGGGAGATACGGCGTTGTGGGTGGGGGAGGTGGTGGTTTTGAGCTGTGGGAATTGGGGGGTTGTGGGTGGAGGAAGAGGTGATGGTGGTTGTGGGTGAATATGGTGGTAGTTGTGAGCGGGGGAGGGGGAGGGAGGAGTTAAAAGGGGTTGTGAGTAAGGGGAGGAGAAGGCCCCATCTCCCTCACACAAAGACACCTACACTTCCCCTGGTATCCTGCGGCATGAAAGCGATACAGTATACTTACTCCAGACTTATGGCACAAGGACTTCAGGAAGCCTGACTTACTACCTTCCCTTTTACAGCCTATGAAGATTGGGGAGGGGGCAAGAAGACCGGGCACAGAGTATAGACGTAAGGGGTTGGGCACAGAGGTTGCAAATATCACTCAGAGACGAAGATCTAAATGTGAGCATAGTACCTGGCATTTCATCAGAGGCTCATATCCATCTTAAAGAATGTATATAGACCAAGACTCTAAACCAAACCGGTTATAAGGGCAGTAGCCTATAAAACAGGAAAGTAACGAGTAAATGTAAAATAAACCGAGAAATACCCACTGCCAGAGGTTGAAAATTGCTTTTGTATAATCTGCAAAGAACATCGGCAAAGACTTCATGCAGACAAGTTCGGGACTGATACTGGCAAGTGTAAGCATCAGAAGAAACGACTTGAAACCAATGAAACTTAGAGGCCAAGAGGAAACATAAACAACAAGTCTTTATATTTTAATAAATGCAACACATTTCTTACTCTATTAATAATAATATTAATAATAATAATAATAATAATAATAATAATACAAGAAGATGAATGATATGTGCTTCAAGAAAACTTTCTTCTCTCATGAGTGTCAAGAAGAATAAAAGGCACAATACCGTGACTGGAACAATACACGAATAACCCGCAAATAGGAGACTGAAACTTACTGCGACGTTTCGGTCCGACTTGAATCATTAACTAGTGACACAGAAGCGCAAAAAGAGGCAGTATATATATACTAGAGGAGGGCGGGGCCGGGAGTAGTAGAACGAGAGGCGGTAGTGGAGTAATTGTAAAAACAGTGGTAGTAGTAGTACTACCTCCTCTCGTTCAACTACACCCGGCCCCGCGTCCCCCATCCCCATCCTTTCGTATATATGCTGGCTCTGGCTCCCTTCTCTTCGCGCTTGTGTGTGACTAGTTAATATGGCCCAAGTTTCATTTTATTATGTGCGGGTTATGTGTGTGTGTTACTTTTCTACATGTCGTTGCGGTTGGCTGAGTCTCAGCTCCTGGCCCCTCCTCTCTGCTGGCTGCTTATAGGTTTTCTCCTGCCTGCATGAGTCCTATCATTCCAGTTCTTAAAGCTGTAAATGGATCTTTTCTCTATCACTTCACTGCCCAGCTTGTTCCAATTCCTGACCACTCTGAGGCTAAAGAAATGCGTCCTAACATCTCTTTGACTCATCTCTGTTTTCAGCTTCCAGTCTGTCTCTTTGCATCCAATCAGTTCCTCTCATTACTTTGTCATCAGGTTTAGCACCTTTAGTCTTTCCTCTTAACGAGATTAATCTCGTTAAGCTTCTTGACATGCTTGATCAACTTTACCTATGCCATATATATAGCGTTATGACTCCTCGTTGAGCTTTCAGAAAGCTCTTCTTATATTAGCCAGACGGACATTTGCTGCGGAAGTTATTTGGTTGATGTGCACCTCAGGCGATATTCTCACCCCGAGGTCCTCCTTGAGGATGCTTTGCGACCTTTGTCCCCCGATAATGTACTCTGTTTCCGGTCTTCTTTGCCCTTCCTCGATTTTCATAACTTTGCCTTTGCAAAACCACTTGTCAGACTAGTCCTGCAGCTTTTGCAGATTCATTCGTAGTCTTTCATGATCCTTTCCTCTTTGTAGTCTCACAATAGATTTACGCCATCTACGAACAGGGATACCCTAGGCCTAGGCTTTACATCTTCCATCATGTCATGCACTTTCACGTGAAGCAGAACTGGTCACAGAACTAACCTCTGAGGAACCCCACTCATCGTACTTGCCCATTCTGACACCTCCCGGACGATAACTTGCTGTTTCCTTCCTGTAAAACATTCCTTGATCTACTGTAGCACCTTCCCTGTTATTCCTGCTTTCTGCTCTAGCTTTTGTATCAGTCTTGTACAGCACTGTATCAAAAACATTCTTACAGTCCAAGAATATGTGTACGTGTTTGTGTGTGTGTGTGAGAGAGAGAGAGAGAGAGAGAGAGAGAGAGAAGAGAGAGAGAGAGAGAGAGAGAGAGAGAGAGAGAGAGAGAGAGAGAGAATCTGATAAAGCAGACCACACGTCAATTATAAAAATGGAAACTAAACAAGAGGATAAAAACTAACGGTGTCAATAAAGAAGGTGAACTATAAAATTAGGGTCGAGAGTAGAATATAAATTAGCACATAAAATGCAAGAGAGAAAGAAAGAAAAGAAGAAGGAAATATGAATGAGTCAAGAATTAACGGTGTGTGCAATCTTAGGAAGAACAGAGATACAGGTGATAAGATAGAGAGGGAGAAGGAGGAAGGAGGAGGAAGAGAAAAAGAGAGAGGAAGGGGAGTTGGAGAAAGAGGTGGGAGTGAGAGGAGGGGTAGGGGAAAATAGGAGAATGAGGGAGTGAGAGGAGTAGAAGAAAGAGGGAGGGAGGGGGAATGGGGAGAGAGAAGGAGAGGGGTAAGGGAAGGGGTAGCCTTGGGCTACACGCCAGATGTTTGATGTTGACCATTAGTTGCTTCCACTCCCCCTTCCCCCTCCCTATCCCCCTTCCTCTACCCCCCTTATGCCACACCTCCAAACCTCTCACTCAACTCCCCAACACCTCCAAACCTCTCACTCCACTCCCCAACATCTCCAAACCTCTCAGTCCACTCTCCAACACCTCCAAACCTCTCACTCCACTTGTGGAGAAAATATTCTCATTATTCTTAGGAATTCCAATTCCCTAACACCACTCCCCAACACCTCCAAACTTCTCACTCCACTCCCCAACACCTCCAAACCTCTCACTCCACTCCCCAACACCTCCAAACCTCACTCCGCTCCCCAACACCTCCAAACCTCTCACTCCACTCCCCAACATCTCCAAACCTCTCAGTCCACTCTCCAACACCTCCAAACCTCTCACTCCACTTGTGGAGAAAATATTCTCATTATTCTTAGGAATTCCAATTCCCTAACACCACTCCCCAACACCTCCAAACTTCTCACTTCACTCCCCAACACCTCCAAACCTCACTCCGCTCCCCAACACCTCCAAACCTCTCACTCCACTCCCAGCACCTCCAAACGTCTCACTCCACCCCCCAACACCTCCAAACCTCTCACTCCACTTCCCAACACCTCCAAACCTTTCACTTCACTCCCCAACACCTTCAAACTTCTCACTCCACTCCCCTTACTCCGCCACACCTTCCCTTATTCAACCTACCAGTGGTTGACTACCCTTACTTTTTTCTAAGGGAACTAAGGGTATTATATACATTGTGCGCCGCAAAATTCCTGCAATTCACACATATACATAACCCATACAGACAACACAAATCGCAAAACCCAAATTGCCCACATAAGCCACACGGCCCTTGTATTCACACAATCCACCCCATCCACACACTCCACACAAGAAAAACACAGAATCCACACAAGAAAAACACAGAATCCACACAACCAACATCATTAAAAAAAACTTATAACCCACACAATTCACACAACCAATGCAATTTATACAAGCCACACAATTTACAACAACCCCCACAATTTCCACAAGCCACACAATTTCCACAACCCACACAATTTCCACAACCCCTACAATTTACACAATCCCCACAACTTCCACAACCCCCACAATTTCCACACCTTAGAACACCTTCACCTAGGTACCATACATGAACAGTGGCAGAGAACACCGTGGACCAATATACTGCATATTTAACAAACACCTTATTCCAGCTGGCGGTGTAAACTTATTCACCTCCCGATGGATGAGTTATCACTCACCTCTCCACCATCTAATGAGTAAATAAATGCCAGATCATTCATTTTCGAGGAAATATTAACGTGGGTAAGTGGCGTACCAAATATCATGGAATATAATTATTTATTTACTATTACTGAAAGCATGAAGCAAGTATATTGACCGGTGTTTTATAGGGCGGGAGGTGGCCCATGATGTTTTGATTAGGGAGGTTATTTGACCTCCATCAACACCATTACTACCACTACTACTACTACCACTACTACTACTACCACTACTACTACTAATAATAATAATAACTACTACTACTACTACTACTACTATAATAATAATAATAATAACTACTACTACTACTACTACTACTATAATAATAATAATAATTACTACTACTACTACTACTACCACCACCACCACTACTACTACTACCATCACCACCACTACTACTACTACCACCACTACTACTACTACCACCACCACCACCACTACTACTACTATTACCACCACTACTACTACTACTACTACCACCACTACTACTACCACCACTACTACTACCACCACTACTACTACTAATAATAATAATAATGACTATTACTACTACTACTACTACCCTACTATTACTACTACTACTAATAATAATAATAATTACTAATACTAATAATAATAATAATAACTACTACTACTATTACTACTACTACTAATAATAATAACCTACTACTACTACCCTACTACTTTTACTACCCTACTACTTCTACTATTACCCGACTACTACTACTAATAATAATAATAATAATAATAACTACTACTACTACTACTACTACTACTACTACTACTACTACTACTACTACTACTACTAATAATAATAATAATAATAATAACTACTACTACTATTACTACTAATAATAATAATAACTACTACTACTACTACCCTACTACTACTACTACCACTACTACTATTACTATTCTACTACTACTATTACTACTACTACTGCTGCTACAACTACCAATACTACTGCTTCTACTACCTGACAATGGTACAGGGAAGACCGAAACGTCATCCTAAGGTTCCTCTCCAAGTTTTGGTTTTTGCATTAATCCGCGACCAGGACTAAAGTTCTTCACATGGGTGAAGAACGGGCAGGTAGCATCCCTGGGAATCCACTATAGTTTTAACTTCTGTTAATTAATGCTCCAACATTCTTTTGATACCTTGAATGCATTACAAAACAGCAGAGTTTGATTTAGAATGTGTCTAATACTGCCTTGCATCAAGCACCTGACTTGACCGGATCTGTAAGGAACGGCATAGTGTACCAGACAGCCAGTCTGGAGCGAAAACTGTATGTTGTGCAAGGGTTGTACTCACCAATTTATTTGCGGCCGCTGTTAGTTTATTCGTCAGCAGGGGACACCTAACATGGGCTCTTGCCATAGGATGACCCTTTCTGTGGTGCCGGCACTGTGCCTGGCTACATCAGCTTGTAGGGTGTTGTACTTAGTAGTCTGAGTTTTTTGTCAATGTGTACTCACCTAGTTGGGACTGCGGGAGTCCTAAGTCTTATAAACAGGGAAATAATTTTTTAATTCACCTGATCTGGGCTCTAGCGCTGGTCTATGCTTGTTGAGGAGTCCATATCCTTCTCATTGTTACCTCTTCTTTCTGTTGGTCAGCTACACACGTTTCGCCTAGAATTAGAAACCCCCGTCTATTCACTGAAAAAGTTGCAATCTTGTTTTTACGAGTTGTCTGAAGTGACAGCTACCGCTTCATCCATTCGATTACTTTGTATGATATCCCATCCTCCTTTTCCATCCTCCTTTTTGTTTTATTTTTATTAGTATCATGTTCATAGGAATGCATTACATCCAGAAGGGTTACACGGCGTCTGGGAAATTGGTGATAATTAGGTTCAATTCGAGGAAGGGAAAGGAAGTTCCAATCTGTCTGATCAAGAGCTCTTCAAGAGCATTGAAAAACCTCTCTTTGAAAGGCACCGTATCAAAGATTTCCCCATAGACCAAATCACCCTTCTCGTATCTCCGGGTCAATACTCTCGTATTCGTCATGCTAGAGTATATACATTGCATTGAGAGATGATTGGTTTCCCTACTGGATCCAACCCTGTTTGTCTCGTACGGAGAAGTCATTTCGTCAAAGATTCATTCTCCTTGTTCTTAGGGTCTTCTGTATATCAGTGGTACTCTTTACTGACAAGATGATGAATTAGACATATGTGCAACATATGTCTAACATATGTGCAACATATGTGCAACTTACTAAATATCTTTATCAGTGACAATGCTTTCGTCTGCTGCACATCCTCTGACTCCAGTATATAAGCACCAGTCTTTCTGCCTAGGGTCTTCTACATGACGTTACAAGGTGCCCATGTGAGAGATACTGCTCTCTGCTTTATACCTTCCTGTCTTTCTCCCTTTTTTTAATGTTGGTACTAAAGTGGCCGCTTTCCATCTGCTTGATATCCGGTGTCTGTGCTCACCTAATTGTACTTTCCCGGTTGTACTCTACTGTTTGTACTGGCCTGGTTGTACTCTCCTGGTTGTACTTTCTTGGTTGTACTCTCCTAGTTGTACTTTCCTGGTTGTACTCTCCTGGTTGAATTCTCCTGGTTGTACTCTTCTAGTTGTACTCTCCTGGTTGTACTCACTTTGTTGTACTGACCTGATTATGCTTACAAAAACCGAGTTTTAACTCTTGCCTCAGTCTCTCGACCTTCATTTTTTTCAATGGAAGGAATTTCTGGTCCTTTCAGTATCAACCAGTCTTTCCTGGTCCACCCTCTCGATCCCTCTAGGTATCTTGTACCTCGCGTTCATGTCTCCTCTGTACCTTCGTTCTTCCAGTGAAGCAATATGGATTAACTTGAATATTTTCTAACACCTCGGGCACCTTAACTCCACCACTAGTATAGCTGAAAATCTCTAAAAGTTTTTTATGGGTTTATACCTTAACCAACCCTAACTTAAAAAAAAACTAATTGCAGGGAGCAGTCAGAAATTTATGGTGGAAATCGTGCAAGAAAAATGAACGGTATCAAATGTGGATTGGTTATTGTGACTTGGCTTCCTTTTTTTCATAACTCAAACATCCCGTCTGTCTAGCCTCCTAAATATCTAGGTTATTATTGTGTTCAGTCTGGTTCTGTTTTCTTTTAGGGTTAATCTGAACTATTTAATTTTGTCCTCGTAGTCCATCCCTCTTTATTCCGGCACCAGTCTTGTCTCGGAATGTTATGGCTTTTCGTGCTCTTAAGGATCATGTGTGGGCATCATGCTTGTGCTGCATACTAAAAAGTAAGCCTGATGTATGTGGTCTATATAATTCTTAAATGTCGCTTTGTTACGGTTTGCTAACAACAGTTTCAGGTTAGCCGGTTTTGAATATGCCTCTGAAGTTACGTAGAAGATATGCGCCTCCAGTGATATGTCTGGTGTGATGCTGACTCCCTGATAATTCTCCTTATACGATGCCTGCAATCTCTTTCCTACCAAAATATGCTCCGTATCCGGGCATCTCATTCCCTTCCGTATTCCCATTTCTTGACATTTATCAGCAGCAAATTCTAGCAGCCACTTGTATGATCACGTCTGTAATTGACTCAAGTCATCTTGGATCCTGTTCTCTCCAATTGTTATACTCCTTATTAGTTTCATATCATCCGAAAACATTAACACAGAGGATTCAATTTCCTCTGGCAGGTCATTTATGTTTATCAGAAACAGCAAGGGCCTAAATACTGCCATTTCAGTGACTCCACTGGTCACCCTTGTGTGTGTGTGTTTTCTGTCTTTCTCAAATTGTTGCTTCTTTTCTCATCTTTGCACATTAATTCGGCTTCTTTCTCTATTGTCTTCTGTTCTTCGCTTTCTAAAGTTTGTCCATGCCTGGTCACAGACCAGACAGCAGGGGGCGTAGACCCCGAAACCCTCTCCAGGTACGCTCTTGCACTTTTTACCCCTCGGCAACTTTGGTTAAACCACGAACCCTCTTTGTTTTTACCATTTCATGTTATGTATATGAAGTTCTAGTCTGCAGTTCAGTACTTTCCGACTAGGTATTACAGTATCTCATTTGTTGACTTAAAATTTTCGATTTACCTTTCCCAGTATTATTGCATTCAGAAATTTGTTCATGCATTCAAAGTCTCCGCTTCTGAAAACTGTTTTTTTTTCTGGAAAACTCCACTGGTTTCTGATTAGCGGTACACCTCTGCCCCTCCACTGATTTCTCATCATTTGATATCCTGCTGGGAATATAGCATTTGTTATCATTTCAGTTAGTTTCGCTTCTGTGATAGCTATGATGTCTGAGGCTGCTCCTGCTATCTCTTCTTTCAGTTCATCAATCTTGCTTGATAATCCATTTGTACTTGTGCACTGTGTAAGGAGGGAAAGAGGTGAAACTGGGGCTAGTGTGGGTATTGTTACAGAGGGATGGGTCAGATTTATAGTTTTAGATAAGGGAAGAATTGGGAAGTTTTTGAGTTATAGTCACTGTGGGGGTAAATGGGGAGAGACCTTGAATTGGGTCTTCTGAGAGATGAGCAAGGATGAATCTGGAGAGATTTCTGAGGTTGAGTGTTCCCTGCTCTTGCCACCCCCTCTGATTTTCTTTCTTGTAACTGACAACTTTTCATGTGTTCACTCAACTGTTCCCTCTCCATTTCTGTTCTGTCTCTGTCTATGTGTATGTGTATTCATGAATGCCTTCTGTCTCAAGATCCCGCTTCGAGCTGCTTGTGACAAGGTTAGTTTTCTTTGGAGGTGCTTACACTGGAAGTACTTCCCGATCAGTGTGTACTCACCTAGTTGTGGTTACAGGGGTCGATTCACAGCTCCTGACCCCGTCTCTTCACTGGTCGCTACTAGGTCACTCTCCCTGCTCCGTGAGTTTAATCATACCTATACTTCTTTGTTGATGAGTCACAAACTATTGAGAAAATGTGTGTGTGTGTGTGTGTTTGTGAGTGCATGCTCACCTATATATAATCACCTAAACATAGCTGCATGGGTCAATACCTAGCTCCTGGCTCCGTCCTTCAGCTTGCTGCTTACCTGATTCGCTTTCTCCAAGCCTCATGGGCCCTATCGTACTTGCTCTTAAAACTATGTATGGAACCTGCCTCCAGTACTTCTTCACCGAGATCATTCCACTTCCTGACCACTCTGAGAATGAAGAGCGGTGTTCCCGAGTACCAGTGTGTGTGTGTGTACTCACCTATTTGTGGTTGCAGGGTTCAATTCACAGCTCCTGGCCCCGTCTCTTCGCTGTCGATAATAGGTCCACACTCTCCCAGCTCCATGAGCTTTATCGTATTTCTTCTTAAAGCTATGTATGAATGGATCCTGCCTCCACTACATCACTCTCCAGTGTGTGTGTGTGTGTGTGTGTGTGTGTGTGTGTGTGTGTGTGTGTGTGTGTGTGTGTGTCTGTGTGTGGCAGGCGGTTGCTACTACTACCACCCACACAGGACCACCAATTATCTTAAATGTCATTAAGGTGGTCCCAGACCTCCGTGTGTGTCGCGGCCACAAAGCTACGGTTCTGTGACGACACGGACGGTACTCAGGGCAGGAGGACAGGGAAGACGGTACCCAGGAAATAGGGACGGGGATAGTTGACAGTTCCAAGGGTACAGGGAGGGCAGACAGGCAGCGGCATACGGCAGGTAGGACCGTGGAGGCAGGGCATATGGCAGGCCCAGCTTGCCCTTTCCTCCTTGCCGCCTCCTCTTCCAGCTGGGCTCAGGTATCTGCTGTCTGCTGCCCCTCTGCTCTACCTACTAATCACCATAATGTCTTCTTAGTTCTCTGCTGAAATTCCTACGTTCTCTGTGAGTCTGCCTTGCGTCTGTGACTTTAACCTGCGTCTGAGTCTGCCTTGTGTCTGAGAATCTACCTTGCGTCTATCAGTTTACCTTGTGTCTGTGAGTCTGCCTTGTGTCACTCGTGAAGAGCTGCCGATTTGTGTTTTCGAATCCTGCTGGCTGCGATATTTCTTTGCATGTAGTTTTGCTTGTTTCCGGGAGGGGCATTGAGTATAGTGTAGTATCACTCGCGAGGCCAGAATATACAGTAGGAAAACGAAATAGTTGGGGACCATGCCTGACGCTCACTGGTGTGTCCGACGTTAGGAAGAAACATGGCTTGCATTCCAGTAGGCTACCTAACTTTGTTAGGCATCTATAGCTGAGTGGTTCAAGGCATCAGGTTGGGAGTTAAGCCACACTTTTGGAAAGCTGACATATATATATACATATATACATAAGCTGACATATATATATACATATATATATATATATATATATATATATATATATATATATATATATATATGTATATATATATATATATATATATATATATGTTTTATATAAATATTTATATATATATATATATATATATATATATATATATATATTTATATATATATATATATATATATATATATATATATATATATATATATATATGTCAGCTTTCCACAAGTGTGGCTTAAAACACTTGTCAGAGCTCAGTGATAACTCACGTGCCAGACAGAAACTCAGGAGATTAACTGATATGTATATTTCGACCCTCTTCTGAGACCCTCTTCAGCAGATACACAAGTGAAAGGAGAACATGAATTTATAGGGAAGGTCTCACCTCTCACCGTTTAGGGGAGTAGGGAGTGTCAGGTGAGTGCATGGGTGGACAGGTCAAGGAGTGAGTGAGATGACAGGTCCAGTAGGGAAGCTTAAAATATATGTACATATATATGCAATATGATCACAGTAAACAGTATATATGGAATACAATGAATATTGTAAATCATCAACACTCTGAGTGGTCAGATACTGGACCACAGTTAGTGGAAGGAGGATCGAGCCTCCACCACGGTACTATAACCTATTCGTACTTAGCTCACTTCACTCTTACCCATCATCTCACTCTCACCTCTCCCTCACCTCATTACCCCTAATTCTCCCTCATTACTACTCACTTCTAGCACCCCTTTTCCTCGCTCACCCCTCTCTCTTACTCCCATATCCCTCTCCCCACTCACTCCTACTACTCACAACCCGCATTCACCCCACTCAATCATGTTTCAGCTATAGAGTTCACAAACCTGGAGTCTTACTATTAAGGATAAACACCAGAAGATGATCACAGGAAGCTTAAATTAAACCTCTCAGGTTTTATACACTGGTTGAAATGGTCTCTGTTTTGTGGTGGCATTGTTGGGGCGTGGTTGTAGGTAATATGTTGTGTGCGTAGATTTCTTTAAAATTACAGTGGAACCTCGATATTCGAACGTAATTGGTTCCTAGGTAGGGTTCGAACTGCGAAAAGTTCGATGTCCGAAACAGTATTTTCCAGGCTTTAATTATCAGCCTCACACACTGGAGTGTGACTTTGTAAATGGTTCAAGTTGGACCGAAACGTCGTCGTATGTTTCTCTCTCCTATGTTCGGGTTATTTGTGTATTGTTCCAGTCACGGTATTGTGCCTTTTTGTTCGCTTTCGAGGATGTTGAACTGACTCTTCCAAAAGTCTCTGAGAGTTAGGTCAGTGTCAGAGGTCACTTTAAAGCACTTTTGAAATAGGGCTTTCCTGTAAAGTTTTTTACAACTTAATTGTAAACAAGCCGGCGCATTCGGACTACAGAAAAACGTTCAAAGACCAGGCCAATTTTTTTCGACCAAAATTGTTCGGACTCCGGTTCGCTGGAGGTCCGGTACGTTTGAACACCGAGGTTCCACTGTATATTTTGCAAATATATAAGCTAGAAAGGCTGGATGGGAATGGGACCTGAAGAGCTTGGATTAGTAGGGTAACTGAAACCTAGAAGTTGGGTAATTTTAAATACGGGCTGGACAAAAATTTGAGTGATAGAGGCTGGATGTGAGAAAAAGTTGCAGAGTATTATGTAAATGGTTCAGAAAGCTGACAAGATGATGAGCGAAACACTCGTGCATCTTTACTGTGGAAATGTTTCGCCAGCCAGTGGCTTCATCAGTCTAGTACAGAAAAGAAGTGTGGAAGATGAGGAGTAATCAGTCCCTCAGTCTTGAGATGACGTGTTCAGTACATCAGTCTTGATAAAAGTACTTTTATCAAGACTGATGGAGTGAACACATCTCCAGGCTGAGGGACTAATTACCTCATACCCCTTCTCATTTTCCACCGTTCTACTCTGTACTGGACTGATGAAGCCACTGGCTGGCGAAGTGTCTACAATAAAGATACCCAGATGTTGCACATGTGTCAAATTTTTCATCAATAATAACAATAATAATTCAGATTTTTTTTACATCAAATCGTGTATAATTAATTAATTTCTGGGCTTTTGATTTGTATCTTCTAGTGTATATACAGACAAGAATTTGTTAGAAACGGAACATATTTCTTGGTGGGGAGCAGAAAGCGTTGTTTGCAGTGGTTAGCTGAGAACAATGATTGCCGTGGTGAATGTAATCTAGTTTATAGGGCCTCCTGACCCCCTGCACCGTGACAGTGGATTCGACTCACAAGCGAAAAACCTGGATTCGATGTATGGCGAATCGAGGCTTATGGGACGCGTCCCTTCCCACCTGCTGCTCATATCTACCTAACTGCAAGTAGGTACCTAGGTAGACCCTTCCATCTGTTGCTCATATTTACCTAGTTGTAAGTAGGGACCTGGTTCGACCCTTCCGTTGCTTTTCACATTCACCTAGCTGTAAGTAGGTACCTGATTGGATTCCTCCACCTGCTGTTCACATTCACCTAGCGGTAAATACATACATGCGTGGATCTTTTCACCCAGGTAAATAGGTACCAGAGTAGGTTCCGTCCTGGGGAAGACGACCAAATGACCCACAACGGAAATAAGCAATACTGCTAAGCTTTTTTGGGTTATCCTGGGTTATTTTCCCTCCGGGGTTAATAACCCGAAGTCTTGTTAACCTCTCACCCCTCTCCCCCCCTATCACCCCCCACTACCACCACAACCATCCCTCCCCCCCATTGAGACATTACTCCCTAGACAACCTTTTCCTAATTATTGCTGTTGTGGGAGGTTGTTGTGATGTCACTTCCGGGGCCAGGACGGAGGGTAGAAGAGATGGGAGGGAAGAAGATAAATGGAGAGGTGAAGAGGCCAACAGAAAGGGGGATGGACAGGAGAAAGGATAGAGGAAGAAGGGGACGATGGTCGGACTGATAAGAAGTGGGTTAGATATGAAGAGAGAGAGAGAATTAGAGAGTAGGGGAAGGGAATAGGAAAGAGAGTGAGAGAGGGAGGGCTAGTGACTTATTAGATGGTGTAGTGAGGGAAGTGGTGTATGAAGGTGTAGTGAGGTAGGTGGTGTGAGGGAGGTGGTGTGAGGGAGGTGTTGTAGTGAAGGAGGTGGTGTGATGGGGTGTGTGTGTAATTACAGGGAAGGATGGATGATGGCTGATATGTACAGTAAGGGACGACGTGTGTGTGTGTGTGTACTCACCTAGTTGTACTCACCTAGTGGTTGCAGGGGTCGATTCACAGCTCCTGGCCCCGCCTCTTCACTGACCGCTACTGTGTGTGTGTGTGTGTGTGTGTATGATTTCTTGTGCTTTATCATACGTATCTACTCTTCAAGCTGTGTATTGAGTTTGCACCTCTGCTTCATCCGATTCATCCTATTTTCAACAACCCTGAGACAAAATAAATACTTCCTTTCATGTCTATAGCTCATCTATAGCTTCCACCTTTGTTCCCTTGATCGTGCCTTTTAATTCAGTCTATCCTTATCTACCATATAATAAATCATTCCTCTTAATTTCTGGTATTAGCATGGTTGAAAACCTTTAAATCTTTAAGTTCCTAAGAGCTATTTAGACATTTACATAACTTGCATATGCCCCTGACGTTATAAGTTTTCTGACGATGTGCTTTGTGTTATATTCACACCCATATTCTTTTCGCTGATATTTGTAGCCTCTCCCCGCTCATGCTTTACTCCCTGTCCTGTTTGTCCTAACCTTTACCGCTTCGTATGACTGTGCATTTGTTTGGGTTGAACTCGAGAAGCCACTTGCTTGACCACATCTGTAATATGTTGAGGCCTTCTTGAAGTTTATTACTATACTTTAGCGTTCTTATTCTTTTCATTAGTTACATCAGCCACAAACAGTGACACATAGCACTCAATCCTGTCTGGTAGATCGTTCAAGTATATTAGAAACAGTAGCGGTCTTAGTTATGATCCTTTCAGTACCTCGCTCGTTACTCTCACCCGTTATTATGTCTCAACCCTTACCGTTACTCTATAGCTTCTGTCATCAGGTACCCCTTGAAGCACTGGAGCACTCTGCCTTTCATCCCTGCTTGTTCCTATAACTCTTGAACTGTCTTTGGTGTGGGAATGTACAACATGATTTCTTGCAGTCCAAGAAAATGCACTCCACCCAACCCAGTCTTGTTTTATGCCTTTGACTCTGCCATAGAATTCCAGCAGATAAGTAAAACTTTGCCCCTCAGTTTCCTTTCGCATTTCACTTCTCACTGAAAATTTCCCATGTCATCCTTCCTTCTGTAGCCCAGTTATCTGTTACTCACTTTTCCCAATTATTTCTCCATTCTTTCCACCAGGTACTCGAAAGTTAATACCAATTGATCGCTGGTGACTGCTGGTTCCCCATATTCATTTTGTTTAAAAATCAGATAAACCAGATAGTATTGCTGGGTTATTTTCTTTCACTCTTGTATCCTTTATACGTTGACTCAGAAAATCCTTCATTACTACTTCTATATGTTTCGTCCTTCAGGTTCCGGTCCTCCATTGGGGTCCCATATTTTCCTTATGGTTAAAATCTCTTAGTACTGAATTGCCATATTTCACGAATTATTGCATCTTAAGTTATTTGAGAGCACTCAGCGAGGAGCCATTTCTTTATCTTTGACTTTGATAATAACTGCATTGGCCTTTATATTATAATTGAGTCGCTTTCAATGAGGTTATACTACAATTGCTATTGTTTCCAATGTGTGAATCATTGTTCTGTTATTTTAATAATAATCCTTACTTGGCCTTCTATTGGTGCTGAATTATCACTGACATTATTAATTTTGTCTCCCCTGACATTACAGCACCTGCTATGTGACCCCTGTTAACAGCTTTATTACCTATAATCTCAAGTGGGTTCTGTTCACCAGTTTTTCTCCTTTGCTTTCTCTTTCTTTTCCTACTGTTTGGTAGCCCTCTGGGAATAACGCATTTGCTATTTTTTTCTGAGAGTTTCGTCTCCTTGATAGCTACACTATCAAGCCTATCCTATCCTACTCTTTCCTTCAAAACATAACATATGTCGTAACTCCATATATATTTGAGTACTACATTCTGATTCTTCTGTTTCTTATCTTTTTTAAGTGTTTTGTTTTCTTACTTTGCTTCTGGAGATACTGGACAAGGAGTCTCTGTATGATATCCTTACTCTGTTGAGCCTGCCCTTCCATGATAGGTGTTCCGTTCCCGAGTTTGTTCCTCTGTTACTTCATACTCATTACCCATGTCTTCCTTTCTGTCCTCCGTTCCTCCTCTGTCTGATCTTTGGCACAGATCGTGTTGAAGGTGTGAGATTTTCTTTGATTTGATTTTCTAATAATTGGTGGGTTTCTCACTTCTGGACCTGTAAATCGAATTTACAATGGCTTTGTCTTTCCCTCTGCATATGCTCATACCCTTCAACAAATGCAGATTTTCCTTATCTCATTTGAAGCTCACATTTCTTCAATCGAATCACTATGTTTTTGTTCTTCTAGTTTTTTTTTTTTTTTGTATTTTATTCACGGATTCTCTTCTTCATTAAAGCCGAATAGTATGAGAGCTCTACGCCTCATGTCTCCTTTTAGCCTCATCAAGGTTGCCCTCACCGCATTTATTTCCTCAGGGCCATATGCTATTTCTACTTTCTCCACTCTCCTGCTGAGCACATTCGTATGTTAGTTTTCCACATCCTTTACCTTCTTGAGTCACATTTTCTCCTGTCTCTGGTCCGCCTCCAGCTGAATCATTACTTAACCTTTCTACTTCCTGTTTTTGCAACCTATCTTGATTTTCAAGGTCTTCTCTCTTCTTTTCATTTCCCCCTGTTTTCCTTAGTTTCCTTCAATAGTTTTCTTTCTCTTTTCTCTGCTTTTTCCTTAAACTCCATGAATTTCTCTTCAATCTTTCTCTCCTGCTGCTGCTGCTGCTGCTGTGTGTTCTGCTGTGTGTGTATGTGTGTGCGTGTGTTTGTGTGTGTACTCACCTAAATGTGGATGCAAGGGTCGATTCACAGCTCCTGGCTGTGTGTGTGTGTGTGTGTGTGTGTGTGTGTGTGTGTGTGTGTGTGTGTTTATGGACGCCTGTGTTCGTGTGTGTTCGTGGGTACATGGCTAGTGTAGGTGGAGTGTGACGGGGGGAGGGATAGAGGGAGGGCGAGTCGCTCAAGTGTGAAGGGGGTGGTGGCCAGCCTTTCCAGCCTACACCAATACTTCTACGTTGGTGGTGAGAGTGTTGGAGGAGGCGTAATGATGGTGTGTGTTGGTAAGAATTCAGGAGAAGCCTTAAAGTTGGTTAGTGACTGTGCCTGAGGAACACTGAGGGAGTTTTAATGCGAGTGTTTTTAGTGAGTGTTGTAGGAGACTTAATGTTGGGGAGAATGTGTTGTATGGAATAATTGGTAAGTTTGTAGTGGAGAAAGAAGCGGAGGGAAGCGGGAGGGGATAAATGAGTGAAGGGAGAGGGGAAGGGGTAGGGGAGGTGACTCACAGAGCGTGTAAGGAGAGCACTCTTATAAACCACTCGACACATAAATAATGTGAAACAACAATTAAAAACCATGAGCTTTGGGGGAGGGGCAGAAAAGACAGAGTGATTCGAAATCTGGTATTGTTGATTCCAACTCCCCCAGGACAGCCACTGCGTCATGACCAGGTTAAAAGAATCAGAGCCAAGAGAGGCGTGTGAAGGATCATCACGTCCCCCAAGCCACTTTTTGCCTGATTCCTCCTGGCATTAGGGCACCTATCTTGCCGTCCTGATAATCATCATACACAGCCTGACTGGAACCTAGTGGTACTCGGGTTCTAATTCATTTAATCTGATCGTGGCATAGTGATTAACATGTAAGGCTAGGAACACAACACCATAACCAGTAGATTTCAACACACACACACACATATTATAATATATATATATATATATATATATATATATATATATATATATATATATATATATATAAAATATATATATATATATATATATATATATATATATATATATATATATATATTATATATATATATATATATATATATATATATATATATATATATAATATATATATATATATATATATATATATATATATATATATATATAGTATATATGTATATATATATATATATATATATATATATATATATATATATATATATATATATATATATTTTATTCTCCATCACAGTACGTCAAGTACAAAAACTTGTCTTCTGTCCTATCTAACGCACACATATTCTCACTAGCTGCTCAACCCTCTGCCTCCCAAGGAAACCTGTTCTCATGTTCAAAATGTTCATTCTCTTGCGTATTAACAGTGCATATGTTCATCGTTGCGTAAAACAACGCTACTAGTCTCCTCAGTTCATCTTTCCTTCTTAAAAGGTTACGTTAACTTCTGCATTGTTTTGGATATTTTTTAGGTTATCTAAATACCCAAATTAAGCTGAACCAAAACATCATAAATAACAGGAGAATGTTATCTCGTGGTAACAGCAGCAGGGGGAACGTGCAAGGGAATGTACTAAGCAAAGCACCTAGAGACTAACGTTAGATATGAGGACAGCCTCTTCAAACTCTCAACATAATATATACTTCATTTCTGTGTACATGTAAACATCTCGTTGCAACATTCAAGCATCTTCACTGAATCCAACCTGATCCTTTATATATAAATAACAACACTGCGACTAGCCAAGGATTCGAATCCATGTTGTTTTGGCCCTCCTCATGGTGAGCGAAAACCACATGACGCTCTAACCCACAGGACCACCAAATCCTACAAGAATCATGCACCCAGCAGAGCTAGGTGTTTTACAACCACGAACATGTGGTATTGATTAATAACAACACGTGTTGTTATTGATCAATACCACACATATATATATATATATATATATATATATATATATATATATATATATATATATATATATATATATATAGCAAGAAAATACTATGAAAATAGAAGAATTCAAGCTTTCGTGACTACTCACATTATCAAGGAACATAGTTCCTTGATAATGTGAGTAGTCACGAAAGCGCTTGGAATTCTTCTATTTTTCATAGTGGTTTTCTTGCATATTTTGATATCACCTGTTTACTGTGATCTTTTTGCATATATATATATATGATATAATATATATATATATATATATATATATATATATATATATATATATATATATATATATATATATATATATATATATATATATATATATATATATATATATAATAATAATAATCGAGAAAATATTGTAGACTGACATAACAATGCGCTGTAATATAATAGGCACAAATAGTCATTTACACAATTCGAAAGTGTCGACACCAATACACTCTTGAAACATTTTTACCCCTTTCAGCATTCAATCCTTCCATAATAATAATAATAATAATAATAATAATAATAATAATAATAATAATAATAATAATAATAATTGACAGGATGTGTTATTTTGAAATCCTTGTTGATTTTTGCTTAATTTGTTTGTATCATCCCCAAATTTTCACGGTCTTGTTCCTAGTTATTATGTTATTATTTTTTTTACCTTCGTGGGGAGGTCTTGGTACCGGTGAAAGGCTCTTGGCCCTTTCTATTGGATTTTCCCTCTTGACCAAATCTGACTTGCTTCCCGGTCCCGGGCGCTGTCTGCCCCCACCCCGTCCCGGTGGGTTTAGAGCTTCCGATGAAAATAATAAAACCCACTACTTTTCCCCCACACTTGCCTTAGTAGAAAACCTGGTTGGGAGAACAGCCATTAGCAGACAGAGGATCGAGCCTTCACCCTTCGCCTAAATACAATAACCTGTGCCTCGTGTTTTCAGCCCTGGTACAACAATTTTGTCTTCAACCCATGAGAGGTGAGGCCTCCATCTCACATCCCAGTGTCATTTATTTGCAGTTATTATGATTTCGTGAGTCATAATTTTAACATCTTTGAGTCACTTGGCAATGTGTCATATTTAACTTCCTTGTTAAATTTTACTCCTGGTTTATCAACTTTTCGTGTCTCGGATGATGTAGATTCTGGGGAGCTGTTTGTTAGGTAAGAACAGCGGAAGGTGTAGGTGCAGAAGTAGGAGCAGGAGGAGAAACCGTAAGAGGTGGAGAAGTAGAAACAGGAGTGTTAACAGAAGCAGGTAGAGTAGAAATAGGGAGAGTAGCAAGAGTAGCAGGTGAAGGATTAGAAACAGCAGGTGCAGCAACATGAGCAGGTGGAGGAGGAGAAGCAGCAGGAGTAGCAAGAAACAGAAGTATCAACTGGAGCAGGTGGAGAAGAAACAGCAGGAGTAGCAACGGGAGCAGGTGGAGAAGAAACAGCAGGAGTAGCAACGGGAGCAGGTGGAGAAGAAACAGCAGGAGTAGCAACGGGAGCAGGTGGAGAAGAAACAGCAGGAGTAGCAACGGGAGTAGGTGGAGAAGAAACAACAGTAGTAGCAACGGGAGCAGGTGGAGGAGAAGGAAAAATAAAAAAGGTAGGAAAGGCTGTTAATGATCTACACTGATAGAAACAACAAGACACTCAGCTGGAGAAGCGTTGTAAGGAAGAAAACTTAAATAGGTTTAAAGCCTGAAGGAACAGATACAGATTATGTCAGGTTGAAGAGTCTTCAAGGATATTAGAAGATAATATGCTGTGATGACTCTTATTGTGGTTGTCATAGTGGTGGTGGTAGCAGTGGTGGTGGTGGTGGTGGTAGCAGTGGTGGTGGTAGCATGGTGGTGGTGATGGTGGTAGCAGTGGTGGTGGTGGTGGTGGTGGTAGCAGGGGTGGATGTAGTAGTGTTAGTGGGAGTTGTTATGGTGTAATTGGTGGTGTTAGTGGTGGTAGAGGTAATATTTTGGTGTTGGTACCGTTGAAGATGGGGGTGGAATGAGGGTAAGGATTTGAACATTCTGCCTCCCCTCCCCTCGCCCACTCCACCCTCGTTCTCCCCCCTACCCCCTCAACTCTGATCCCCCCAGCCCCTCCCCCCCACACACACACCTGCCTTACTCTAAACTAAGTCACTGCTCCTTCCTGTCCTTTTAACATGTAAATTTCAAGTCTCCCAGACCACCTACTTCCTTGCTCACCTAATCTGAGCTCTCACCGATCACCTACTTTCTTGCTCACCTATTTTTCTCTGTCTCTACACACACACACACACACACACACACACACACACACACACACACACACACACACACACACACACACACACACACACATTCTACAAAATTAAAGACACATTCCATTCAACAGTTTAGAGGGCTTTAATACTCCTGCCACCCCTGCTTGATCAACCAGGTTACTGGTGCCACAGTAACGTGGCACCAACGGTTGACGGACAGAGGATAGAGCCTAGACTTCCTGCGTGAGTAACCCACACTGGTTTAGCGTCATGTGGTGTCTGCGTCTTACACCAGTGTCTTGCACCTGTGAGTTTCACCAGTGTCTTACACCTGTGTCTTACACCTGTGTCTTACATCAGTGTCTTACACCTGTATCTTACACCTGTGTCTTACACCTGTATCTTACACCTGTGTCTTACACCTTATCTTACACCAGTGTCTTGCACCTATGTCTTACACCAGTGTCTTGCACCTGTGTCTTGCACCTGTGTCTTTCACCTGTGTCTTGTACCTGTGTCTTGTACCTGTGTCTTGCACCTGTGTCTTGTACTTGTGTATTGTACCTGTGTCTTACACCTGTGTCTTGTACCTGTGTCTTGCACATGTGGCTTGCACCTGTGTCTTGTACCTGCGTCTTGTACCTGTGTCTTGTACCTGTATCTTGCACCTGTGTCTTGTACCTGTGTCTTGTACCTGTGTCTTGCACCTGTCGCTTGTACCTGTGGCTTGTACCTGTGTCTTGCACCTGTGTCTTGCACCTGTGTCTTGTACCTGTATCTTGTACCTGTGTCTTGTACCTGTGTCTTGTACCTGTATCTTGCACCTGTGTCTTGTACCTGTGTCTTGCACCTGTGTCTTGTACCTGTGTCTTGTACCTGTGTCTTGCACCTGTGGCTTGTACCTGTGGCTTGTACCTGTGTCTTGCACCTGTGTCTTGTACCTGTGTCTTGTACCTCTGTCTTGTACCTGTGTCTTGTACCTCTGTCTTGTACCTGTGTTTTGCACCTGTGTTTTGCACCTGTGTCTTATACCTGTGTCTTGTACCTGTGTCTTGTACCTTTCTTGTACCTGTGTCTTGAACCTGTGTCTGGCACCTGTCTTGTACCTGTATCTTGTACCTGTGTCTTACTGCTTCAGTCTGCTCACGTACACACCCTCTTAATTTAGGTCTTATTAAGATCAACTGGTCGATCGTTATTGTAATAGGTAGCCACGATGTTATTGTTGTGGTTGTCTTTGTTTCTGTGGTTGAAACAGGTGTTGTTGTTTTTGTAGTTGTCGTTTTTGTTGTTGGGGTTGGAGCTCGTGTTGTTGCTGGGGGATGGAGCTGGTGTTGTTGTTGTAGGTGAGGTTGGAGCTGGGGTTGTTGATGTTGTTGGGGTTGGAGCTTGGGTTGTTGTTGGGGTTGGAACAGGGGTTTTTGTTTTTGTAGTTGCCATTATTATTGCTGGGGTTAGAGAATGGAGATGGTGTTGTTGGGGATGGAGCTGGAGTTGTTGTTGTTGTTGGGGTTGGAGATGGTGTTGTTGGGGTTGGAGCCGGGGTTGTTGTTGTTGGGGTTGGAGATTGTGTTGTTGGGATTTGAGCTGGGGTTGTTGTTGTTGTTGGAGATGGTGTTGTTGGGGATGGAACTGGGGTTGTTGTTGTTGGGGTTGGAGATGGTGTTGTTGGGGTTGGAGCCGGGGTTGTTGTTGTTGGAGTTGGAGATGGTGTTGTTGGGGTTGGAGCTGGGGTTGTTGTTATTAGGGTTGGAGATGGTGTTGTTGGGGTTGGAGCTGGGGTTGTTGTTGTTGGGGTTGGAGATGGTGTTTTTGCTAATACATCAAAAGTCTGATTCTTGATGTATAATAATAATGTATTTCGTACGAAGCGTGTGTTTGGGGACTGCTAGCCAATTTGAGGTTTAAGAGATTCGAGTCGCAGCTCTTGGCCTCGTGTGAGTGTGATCTGAAAGTGGTTTCGCTTGTAGAGAGCCATTCCAGCAAATTCATGTTCACACACATCACAACACACAACACAGCAGGACAATGGTACTACTCTTGGCTTAGCGTCTTGCTTCACGCACTGAGGGCCCGGGTTCATTCCGGCGGGGCCGAAACATTTCGAAGTGTTTCTTACACACACACACACATACATACAACAGGCCTAGTGTCTAATCGACATGTGCCTAGGACAAAATGGTAACTAACACACACACATATATACATATATAATATATATATATATATATATATATATATATATATATATACTATACATGTGTGTGTGCAAAACAACCATAGGGGAAGTTGAATGATAGCTCTAGGCCTTTCATGCTGCAATCAACACATCAGGAGCTTGCAATGTTGCAGTAATGAGTAGGAAGTCCAAGTAGTTTCGTTCAGGGGAACTATTCGAGCTAGAATCGTTCCTTTGAACGAAATTACTTGGACTTCCTATTTATTTCTGCAACATTGGAAGCTCCTGATAAAATTGATTGCAACACGAAAGGCCTAGAGCTATCACTCAACTCACTCTGTGGTCATTCAACTATTTCTGTGGCTGTTTTGCATCTTGTGTCGCTTGTTCACGATTATTGCACGCATTTATATATATATATATATATATATATATATATATATTTTTTTTTTTTTTTTTTTTTTTATAAAAATATATAGAATGGGGTCCACCTCTAGTGCAAATTGTGGGACCCATAGCCTCGGAGAAGTGGATAAAAAGGCATCAAGGAAGAATATTTGGATTTCTTCCTGAAGCCGTTTGAATATTCCACTTCTCCTACCACCCCATCCTATATACACACATACATACATATAAATGCTTTATTAATAGACAGAATACATTTATAAAACACACAAACATGAACATGAATACAATGGTACAATATGTCAAAGATTATGAATCTCCTCCAGCTCCTCCGAAGCCGGACGCGAGCCGAGTATGCAGCATGCGTTACCCCTCTGGATGGCCACGCTGAGACGCTGGAACATGAACGTGGCTGCCCTTGGGTCCCTGGTGGTGTCGATGAGTCTGGAACCCAGCTCTTTAAGGAAACGTGTTGCATTTTTTCCCCACGCTCCCAAGGTCTCTGATCCCACTGGGACAAATTTATACTGTTAGCTTATGTCCCTGTACTTGCCGATCTTGTACTCCTCTCTGTGGTCAGCAGCTCCTCCCTGTCGCCCAACACTGTGATGGATGTAGGTGTCAGCCAGTGTCGACACGCAGGTATAATCCCATGCTAAGAGCTTGCTATTCTTCCAAGGATAGATGGTGATCCCGTCGGGGCGGTTTGCTGGGTTGTGGGCGTTGTTGGCTGCTAGTGATCGAGGCTCTCTCTCAGCTGGGCATCCAGCTGTAGCGAGGTTCTCTTTATGATGTCGTTGACCTCATTGTGTCTTGCATGCCAACCCTTGGTTTTAGAACAGTTAAGACCATGTAGACCATATTGGTCGGCTTGCGCATTGCCGCAAATACACGTATATTCCGTGTGAATGGGGGCAGCAAGGCGCAGAGCCACTGCAATACGAAGGGTCTTAGGGTCCAGGCGTGTTCCCATGGCCGAAATGGGAACTGTTTGGAGGAAGTCCCCAGAGTGATGTGCACTCACGGCTAGGAGACGGGCAGTCTCCTGTCTGATGTTACGGCCCTGAGCATATTGGCAAGTATCTTTTCAACAATGGGGCTGTCCCAGCTTGACTGTTTGTAGGCCAGTTCTTCACTAGGTTTTGGTGTTGGAGCAGCAAGAGTCTCCCATTCAGTGATGGCACTGGTGTAGCTAGGGTCCTGTATTCCTGCTGAATCACTGAGGTTGTATGGAAGAATTTGTTTTATTAGCTCATTTGATGCTATGGAAGAGGATAAGAAGGCTGGTAGGGCAATCTGGGAGGATTTGCGTACTCCCAGCCCCCAAGTCTGACTGGAAGTGAGGCTTGCAACCACTGTCCATCTTCGAGGGAAAGATTCAATACACTCTCTAGCATGGTCTTGAGGAGAGAGTCGTATTCCTCGAGTTTCGGGCTGTTGAAGGCTGGGGAACATCTCAGGAAGTATGTAAGTTTTGGGATTGACAGGCACCTGGTGAGTAGGTAGAAGGCATCATGTGTATCGATGTCTTTCATCCTACCTTCCATCGTCCTGAGGTCGGAGATTTTTTTCCAGGACCAGATCGATGGCATTGGGCCCAAGGGAGCACCAAGGAGACGTTGATCATGGCTCGTCCTGGAACAGCCTGGATCATCTGTGGATTGGTGAAACATCTCACATTTGTGGTTAAAATAGGCCAGCACCTACCATTCTATTCTGATTCTCTAGGAGATTGTGTAGTGCCAAGCTATCTCATATATATATATATATATATATAGGATATATATATATATATATATATATATCTATATATATATAGTATATTTATATATCTATATATATATATATATATATATATATATATATATATATATATATAGATATAGATATAGATAGATAGGTAGATATAAGATAATGACCCAGGCAGAAGAGTCAAGGTAGTGTCAGAAGTGTCTGCAGCAGACGGGGTGGGTTGGTGGGCGGGGTTGGTTGGTTTGTTGGGTGGGCTGAGAGGGGTGGGGCGGTGTGTAGAGCCGGGGGCGGTGGTCGTGACTTCCGGGCCAGCGGGCTTCCGTCGCCGCCCACCATTGCTGTGAGGTTCCACGTCTAAACCCACCCACTCACCCACCCAGTCATCCACCAATCCACCTACCTGTCAGGAACACATGCCTACCCACCTGCCAGGGCCACTCACCTGTCAGGGCACCACACCCACCCACCACATGCAATGGACCCACACCTACCCATCCACTTGCTGGAAACCCACACCCATCCACCCACCTGCCCACTTGCCAGGATCCCACACTCACCCACCACCTGCAGCTTTATTTACAGCAAACAAAAGACTTGAAGCTTTTTATCTAAACATCAAACTCGTTTCAGTGTTGGTGTAAACAATTATTATTATCATTATTATTATTATTATTATTATTATTATTATTATTATTATTATTATTATTATTGTATATTATAAAAATCCGGCTGCTGCTACTACAACTACTCTTAATGCTGCTACTACTTCTGCTGCTACTACTACTACTACTACTACTACTACTATTCCTGTTACTAATAATAATAATAATAGTAATAAAATTATTATTATTTATTCAAGTTATAATTCAATTTCCTTTATATTTCGTTATGACTTTTCTCTTGTATCTCGATTATCTGGGTTGTAATTTTAATTTCCTCTTTGATTTTAATTTTCCACTGTCCATCTGTTTTTCTAATTTTCTAACTTTCATTTCTCTAAATTTATTTTAAAAAAAACTGATATTTTATTGCAAGTTTAAGTTATACATAATTTCTTAAGTTTTATTATGCTGAAGGGAAGTTTTAATATGTTTCGGAAATAATCTGATTATTGAGCTTTCTAAGCTTAGAGCTTTTCTACTGCATGAGGGGTCATTTAAAGCTGAAATTCATACACCACCAAGCAAGAATACATTAATCCCTGAAATAGGGATTAAAGTAAAGTTTCAGTGTACATACAGGATATATCTGTTTACATGCAGACACCCATATTCTTGTAAGTGTATATATTCCAGAGATATACACCTCTGGGTGAATATATATATATATATATATATATATATATATATATATATATATATATATATATATATATATATATATATATATATATATAAGTAGAAGGAGCTAATATTTGTTTTGATTTGTTTAGGGTTGAGGATGAAGATCCCAAGGGGCAAGACATTGTGTAAATTCATGATAACAAAATTGCAATTGAGCCGAGATAAGAAAAGTGAAAAGTGAGACTGGGATCGGTGTAGAGGAAAGGAAAATGAAACGGTAGGATGTGTGAGATTTACAACGGTTATAGAGGTGTAGGAGAAATGAGGATTGAGCTGTGGGACTAGTATGGAGGGTAGGAGAAAATGGAAAAAAAAAAAACAAGACGTCTCGTCATATACTAAAACATAAAGGGACGAGTCTAGGGTCCTGGGTTATGTCATGTATTGAATTAAAAGGAAGAGTATTAGATCTTTAGAGGATTGGCGACGTCAAGTTACATTTACATCAGATATATTTATCCTGTAACTGACTATATTTGAATTCACTTTTGTGAATTCCAAGAAGAGAAAAATATGTTCAAAGACTCCGCAAAATTCACCGAGACAGTCCACAGAGCGTCACAGAAAGACCTACGAAAGAGGCTCACAAATAGACGATGGCCTGACTGCTGGGTTTTTGGGTGTGAGGTTAAGGTCATGCCGCTGGGACTTTGACAGTGGCAAAATATTAGTGAGGTGAGGAGCCAGCCAGCCAGACAGCCAGCCATTCAGACAGCCAGCCAGCTAGCCAGCCAGCCAACCAGCCAACCAGACAGATAGTCAAACTGCCAGCCAGTCAGCTAGATGGCCAGCTAGCCAGCCAGCCAGCCAGTCAAAGTACATACCAGCTAACCAGCCAGTCAACGAACCAACCAACCAATCATCCAGTTAAACTGCTAGTGGCAAGCAGCAGAGGGCGCTGATCCGGAAACGAGGAACTGCAAGATATGAGGCTAAATTGCCAACCGTCACAAGGAAATTCGCAACTTGTGGCAAGAAAATCTTGGCGGTCGTGAAAAATTTCATGCAATTTATAATGGGAAATGTGCCCGGAGCATGTGTGTGTGTGTGTGTGTGTGTGTGTGTGTGTGTGTGTGTGTGTATGTGTGTGCGTGTGTATGTGTGTGTGTGTGCGCGTGTGTGTGTACTCACCTAGTTGTGTGTGTGTGTGTGTGTGTGTGTGTTAGTTACCATTTTGTCCTAGGCACATGTCGATTAGACACTAGGCCTGTTGTATGTGTGTGTGTGTAAGGAAACACTTCGAAATGTTTCCGCCCCGCCGGGAATTGAACCCGGGCCCTCCGTGCGTGAAGCGAGAGATTTAGCCACCAGGCCGTGTGTGTGTGTGAGGGCGTAAGCTCACCTAATTGTACTCGCCTAGTTTTGGTTGCAGGGGTCGAATCATAGCTCCTGGTCCCGCCTCTTCACTGGCCGCTACTGGGTCACTCTCCCTGCGTCATGAGCTTTATCATACCTATGCTTAAAGCTATGTATTGAGCCTGCCTCGACTACATCGCTTCCTAAACTATTCCACTTCCCGACCACTCTGTGACTGAAGAAATACTTCCTAACATCTCTGTGATTCATCTGAGTCTTCAGCTTCCAACTGTGTCCCCTTGTTGCTGTGTCCCATCTTTGGAACATTCTGTCTCTGTCCACTTTGTCAATTCCTCTCAGTATCTTATATGTTGTTATCATATCCCCCCTATCTCTCCTGTCCTCCAGTGTCGTCAGGTCGATTTCCCTTAACCTCTCCTCGTAGGACATACCCCTTAGCTCCGGGACTAGTCTTGCTGCAAACCTTTGCACCTTCTCGAGCTTCTTTACGTGCTTGGCTAGGTGTGGGTTCCAAACTGGTGCTGCATACTCCAGTATGGGCCTAACGTACACAGTATACAGGGTCCTGAACGATTCTTTATTAAGATGTCGGAATGATGTTCTTAGGTTTGCTAGGCGCCCATATGCTGCAGCAGTTATTTGGTTGATGTGCTCCTCAGGAGATGTTCCTGGTGTTATACTCACCCCAAGATCTTTTTCCTTGACTGAGGTTTTCAGTCTCTGGCCCACTAGACTGTACTCCGTCTGCGGTCTTCTTTGCGCTTCCCCAATCTTCATGACTTTGCACTTGGTGGGGTTGAACTCCAGGAGCCAGTTGCTGGACCAGGCTTGCAGCCTGTCCAGATACCTTTGTAGTTCTGCCTGGTCCTCGTCCGATTGAATTCTTCTCATCAACTTCACATCATCTGCAAACAGGGACACTTCGGAGTCTATTCCTTCCGTCATGTCGTTCACAAATACCAGAAACAGCACTGGTCCCAGGACTGACCCCTGTGGAACCCCGCTCGTCACCGGCGCCCACTCTGACACCTCGCCACGTACCATGACTCGCTGCTGTCTTCCTGATAGTTATTCCCTGATCCATTGTAGTGCCTTCCCTGTTACTCCTGCCTGGTCCTCCAGCTTCTGCACTAATCTCTTGTGTGGAACTGTGTCAAACGCCTTCTTACAATCCAAGAATATGCAATCTACCCACCCCTCTCTCTCTTGTCTTATTGCTGTCACCCTGTCGTAGAACTACAGTAGGTTTGTGACACAGGATTTCCCGTCCCTGAAACCGTGTTGGCCATCGTTGATAAGCTCATTCCTTTCTAGGTGCTCAACCACTCTTCTCCTGACTATCTTCTCCATGACCTTGCATACTATACATGTCAGTGACACTGGTCTGTAGTTTAGTGCTACGTTCCTGTCTCCTTTTTTAAAAATTGGAACTACATTTGCTGTCTGCCATACCTCAGGTAGTTGCCCTGTTTCGATAGATGTGTTGAAGATCGTTGTTAGAGGTACACATAGCTCTTCTGCCCCCTCTCTCAGGACCCATGGAGAGATGTTATCCGACCCCATTGCCTTTGAGGTATCTAGCTCGCTTAGTAGCCTCTTCACTTCCTCCTCAGTTGTGTGTATTGTGTCCAGCACTTGATGGTGTACCCTACCTCTCCTCCTTTCTGGAGGCCCTTCTATCTCCTCTGTGAACACCTCTTTGAATCTCATGTTGAGCTCCTCACACACTTCACGGTCATTTATTGTGACCTCCCCTCCTTCCTTCCTCAGCCTGATCACCTGGTCCTTGACTGTTGTTCTCCTCCTGATGTGGCTGTACAGCAGCTTTGGGTCAGATTTGGCTTTCGCTGCTGTGTCATTCTCGTACTGTCTTTGGGCCTCCCTTCTGATCTGTGCATATTCATTTCTGGCTCTACGACTGCTCTCCTTATTCTCCGGGGTTCTTTGCTTTCTGTACCTCTTCCATTCCCTTGCACACTTGGTTTTGGCTTCCCTGCACCTTTGGGTGAACCATGGGCTCATCCTGTCTTTTTCGCTTCTCCTGTTACCCTTGGGTATAAACTTCTCCTCAGATTCCTTGCAAATTGTTGTCATATATTCCATCATCTCGTCTACTGACTTCCCTACCATCTCTCTGTCCCACTGAACTCCGTGCAGGAAGTTCCTCATGCCCACATAGTCACCTTTCTTGTAGTTTGATCACTGGCCCCAAGGGGGTTTTCATGTGTGATGTCCTCAATATCTGCACTACTCAGGGTGAATACTAGGTCCAGTCTCGCTGGTACGTCCTCTCCTCTCTCTCTGGTAGTGTCCCTTACGTGTTCGTACATGAGATTTTCCAGTACCACCTCCAGCATCTTAGCCCTCTACGTTTCTTGGCCCCCATGTGGCTCTAAGTTCTCCCAATCAATTTCCTTATCGTTGAAGTCACCCATGATCAGTAGCTTCGCCCTGCTCGCACGAGCCCGTGTGTGTGTGTGTGTGTGTGTGTGTGTGTGTGTGTGTGTGTGTGTGTGTAAAAGTGTATGTGTGTGTGTTCAATTATTTGGGAGTGAGATGTGATATTTTAAATTTGTACATGAAAACTATATAGTATGTACAGCATACTATATAGTATGCTGTACATACTATATATTATATATATATATATATATATATATATATATATATATATATATATATATAAGAGCAACACTGCAACTAGCCGAGGATTCGAACCCATGTTGTTTTGGCCGTCTCATAGTGAGCGAAAACGGCATGACGCTCTAACCCTGTGGGTCTTGTGGGTTAGAGCGTCATGTGGTTTTCGCTCACCATGAGGCGGGCCAAACCAACATGGGTTCGAATCCTTGGCTAGTCGCAGTGTTGTTATTGATTCAATACCACAGAACAACCACCTGTTTACTGTGATGGACGGGGGGATCGAAATGCGTCCCATAAATAGACAGGCCGATATGTATCGATGTACATCATATGAGAATAATATTCCGAGATATATGAAACAATAAGACAACATATATTGGACGATATAATAATATATAAAAGTATTTCAAAAGATACGCGAAATATAGCTGATATATTTACAAAAATGTGCGATATACTTAGGACAATATCACTAGTTGTGTGTGACACGTGCAATGTAGCGAGATGTAGGGAATGATATAACGAGATATGCTGGTTAATTGGTTTGAAGCCTATCGACTACACGTAACCTTTTCATCACTAGACCAGGTTCAGCGCTTCTTTTGATTATAATAATAACCACGAGTCGAAAAATACTTTAATCCCTAAAATAAGCATTAAAGTAAAGTCTCAGTGTATATACAATGATACAAATACACCTCTCAGTGTATATACACTGAGACAAATACACCTCTCAGTGTATATATCCTGTGAGACAGATGGAATGAAGTTACCCTTCACGTAGAAATATGCCATGCAATATGCTGTATAGCGATATATACGTAATATAACATATTCTCACTTATACACGGATTAATGCGGAATAATATACCGATATGCGATGCAAAATATAACGAAATAACCGGATTAATATACCAATATACGTTGAAAAATATAGCGAAATATGCGGAGTAATAGAGATATATAAGCAATAATATAACATTATATTCTAAACATTATAGCGAGATATGCAAGATATAACGATAAATAAATCAATTTAACAATAAGGGAACAGGATAGCAGTAAATTCTTTGTTATATGAATGTATATGACAATAACCTGGCTATATATACAGAGCGATATATACAGAATAATATAGCGATATATGAAAAACTAAATTTCTATTATACCGAAATACCGATATACACAGGTCACAGTAATGATATTTGCGGACCAATATACGCGAAATTAATAAAGAAATATAAGTAATATATGCGAAGCATTGTAGCGATATATGCGTAATAACCAAATACGCAGATCAGTATATTGGTCTATGCAGAATAATATAGCGATATACGAATTTAATAGCGATATTTGTGGACCAATATAGATAGTTATGTTGTAGAACAATTTAGGGAGATAAGCAGAGCGATGTACACGATGAGATATAGCGAAATATGTGGAACAGAATAGCGAAATATGCTGAGAAATGCATCGGGTGAGAACTATACCAGTATATGCTGGAATAGAGTGAGATGTATAACCAGTATACCGAGATATGCGGAAATATATACCGATGTAAGTGGAATGAGATACCAAGATATGAGAGAAAAAGGAAAGTAAGATATGTGGAAAGATATATCAGGATATGATGAAAAATAAAGCGTGATATGCGGCAAGATATATGCGAAACAAAAATATACCGAGATATGATGTAAAATATAGCGAGTTATATACAACAAAACACAGAGGTATTTTGGCACATAATGTAATGCGAGGTATGTGATATACATAAAGTTACAAGCGGAACAGTATAGCCAGATATACCAGAATAATATAATGAAATATATATATATATATATATATATATATATATATATATATATATATATATATATATATATATATATATATATATATATATATATATATATATATATATATTTATATATATATATATATTTATATATATATTTTATATATATATATATATTTATATATATATTATATATATATATATATATTTATATATATATTTATATATATATATATATTTATATATATATATATATATATATATATATATATATATATATATATATATATTATATATATATATATATATATATATATATATATATATATATATATATATTATATATATATATATATATTTATATATATATATATATATATATATATATATATATATATATATATATATATATATATATATATCTTATATACTTATTGAATTTATATATTAAATATTATCACTTATATATTGCATATAATAATTATGCATTTATATTTAATATATCCTCAACTTAATATAATATTATATTGTTCCACAATTCTAATTTATTGAATTATAATTTCATATATATTGATATAATATATATCATATATATATTATATCACAAATTATATATATGTATAAAAAAAATATCTATATTACTCTATTTCTCTATAAATCTTATTGATATCATGATATATACTTAAGAATATTGAAGCAAAATTCGTATTTAAATATAGCCTCCATATATGCTAAATTCGATATATCTCATATATATTCGAACTGATACTATATTGATATAGTACGCATTTTATAGCGTTATTCCAAAATACCATAATATTTTACACATATATATTATATATATATATATATATATATATATATATATATATATATATATATATATAATAATATACTGTATTACGCATATCCGCACATGCAAAATTACTGTATATATATATATATATATATATATATATATATATATATATATATATATATATATATATATATATACAGTAATTTTGCATGTGCAATACATACGTATATGATGCGATATATATATATATATATATATATATATATATATATATATATATATATATATATATATATATATATATAATATATGTGTGTAAAATATTATGGTATTTTTGGAATAACGCTATAAAACGCTATATTTCGTCGATATCTTGAGATATGCGAAGTATATGGAGGCTATATATCGAGTATATCAGTATTTCGAGACGACGGAAAAGAGCAGGATATATGAGATAATATACCGAGATTTTTTTAAGCCATATAACGAGATTTGTGGAACAATATAACGAGATTTGTGGAACAGTATAACGAAATTTCTGCAATAACATTACGAGATTCGTGGAACAATATACTACGTTATATTAAGTTGGAGGAGTATATTACACAAAATGGCATAATTTTTGGTGCAATATAGTAAGGAATATTTAATATACGGAGAATTCAGTAGCAGTGTAGTAAGATATGTGGAACGACTTCGCTAAATATGTGGAACAACAGTGCGAAATGTGTAAAACAATTTATAGAATTTTGTGGAGAGGTATAGCAACGTTTAACTAATATTGAAATATGTGCAGTGACTGAGAGACGTGTTTAATACATCCAAGATATGTGGAACGATATAACGATATGTTTTACTTATTCGAGGTATGTGGAGCGATATACTGTACTTAGATTTTCGGAACTGTATGAACACCTATAGTTTGTTAATTGCGTTTGAAGCCTATCGACTACTAGATGGTCATTAAGGCTGTATATAACCTGTTCACCACCAGGCAAGAATATTTTTATCCATAAAATTGGGATTTAAGTAAGTTCTAAGTGTATATACCTACAAACATACACCTCACAGGGATATGTATCCTGTGTTAAGTCAGATCATATATATTATTATTCTTTCTATCCATCGGGAAGCGCTAAATTCATTAGGGTCAAGCAGCGCCTGTGGACATCAGCTAAAAGTACGATACTTTGTACTTTGATTCACATTTGTGAGTGCCAAAAATGACATTTATTGAAACGTTACTGTAAAAAAAATCAAGTTTTGCAACATATAGATCAATTTATGATTAATTCTAACACCAACATTTCGAAAAAATATATATATGAATGATATTTTCTCATTTTCAAAATGTGTTTGCTTGTATTTTCGTTCCGTATCGATTAATTCCGTTTCGTTGTACAGGGTGGGCCAAAAGTAGGATTACAGTTGTTTCACTATTTGTTCACGTTTTCGATTTAATTTATCCAAACCATCATTCCAAACCATTATTCCAAACCTGTATTCCAATACTAAAGCAGTATTGGAAGTGTGAAAATGCCGAGCAGGTTCAGGAGTTAAGTGCATACCTACTAAGTGTAAGCCTACTTTTGGCCCACCCTGTATTTCTCTTCATTCCCTCTATTCCCATCCTGTTTTGTTTCATTAAGTCTCTTTTTCTCTATGTTATATTTCGTTCGCTATTTCTCCTAACTATTATTTTTCTTCATTATCTCTGTGTCTCATTTCGTTTTTATATTTCAGTCTTTTTTAATTTCTCTTAATTTACGAGAGCAATAAATCTTTGCGATCGTTGCTTAGTAATAATGTTATCTGATTTAAAGCTATAAAGACTTATATTCGGATTTCAGTTGTTACCTGGCAATACTTAAGACAGTAAGTGAATATGTAAGACAGGCAGTGAACCGTCACCTAGTAGGTATGAGACTAGTAGACATAGCAAGAGACGTTTCGCCCTGCGAAACATTTTTCCAAGCTGATAGGTAACTTGATCAAGTTCCCACTAATAAAGATCCCATTGATAAAGCTCTCACTAGTATATATATATATATAAATATATATATATATATATATATATATATATATATATATATATATATATATATATATATATATATATATATATATATAATATATATATATATATATATATATAAATATATATATATATATATATATATATAATATATATATATATATATATATATATATATATATATATATATATATATATATATATATATATATATATATATATATTCACTTTCAATTTTCTTCTTTACATACCTTACCAAATTCATCCACCAACCTCTGCAACTTCTCTTCTGAATCTCCCAAAGCACAGTGTCATCAGCAAAAAGCAACTGTGACAACTCCACTTTGTATTTGATTCTTTGTCTTTTAACCCCACACTTTTGCCAAGACCCTCAATTCACTTCTCTTACAATCCCATCTATTATATATATATATAATATATATATATATATATATATATATATAATATATATATATATATATATATATATATATTATTATTATATAATTGCATTATACCTATATAAGTATGTATTCTCATTATGCATGAAAGTACTTAATCTACTGTTTAACTCTAGTTACATTAAAATCTTTCCTAGATTATAGAAATAGCAAATTATTTATGTTAAGGGTTTCCCACGTTTTGTTCAATGAGATTACATTATATTTTCTTGTAGAATGAATGGTAGAGGTATTTATCATTTTAGTGTTTAAAATACTTTGAATGAAAAAAAAAATTGTTAGTGGGATATGTTTTTAGCATTATATATATAGGCGCGAAACCTCGGAAAAAAATGGTAAGACAAAAATTGCAGAAAAGTCGTAGAAAGGCAAAGACAAAATTATAAAATAAAGCAGAGGTGGATGGAAAAAAAAAGAAGACAAAACTCAGAAAACGAAAGTAAAGCAAACTAAATCGTGAAAAGAAAAAGACGAAGGAAAGACGTCCACATATCCTTGGCACTGGAAGAATTCACAGATAGTTTAAAGTCGTGGATTCCACAGTGCCAAAGATGGAAGGGCTGATAAACAACACTGAAGACGCCTCCTCCATACACACACACACACACACAACGACGTAAGTATAAGAAGATACAACACAGGAAGACCAAAACAACAACAGGAAGCCATCACAAAGGAAACTATAAACGCAGCAAGTGGGTACAAGGCAACGTAACACCAGTCACAAAGAAAACTCACAAGAGAAGTAAACAAGCTGGAAAAAAAAAATAACTTGTTGACGATTTTTATCTACAATGTTTAACTATAAATAATAATTTATTATTATTGTATTATTAGTAGTAGAAGTATTATTATTATTATTATTATTATTATTATTCAATAACAATAATATTTATATGTAGAGAGCTATATCTACAATAGTTGCACTTGAGACACACGCCTCAAAGTGCATAAATTTGTTTTGAGGACACATACAGATGATGCAGGCAAACATATATACAACAGTATGTAGATTTAACTATGATAACCCAATAAAGTCGAACAATGTATCTGATCGCCAGTGGCGTATTTGCGCAATGTATTCAAGAATAGGATGGTTGTAAATTGCAATAGAGACATTATTTTCACATGTCAGAATAGAATTATTCAAACATTTTTTCCTGACTAATTAGTCATATTTCTCACGGGATACCATATAATTCCAAGGTGTTAAGATAAGATAAATGTTCGTAGGATAATAATATAACTAAATTTCTACAAGTACATGTACAAGGTATGCAGGCCTAGGTGACATCAATGACATACTACTACATATATAGAAAGCCCATTGTCATGCAAAGCATTTCGGCAAATTAGGTAAGCTTTTGCCCCAGGATATGACCCACACCAGTCGTCTAACACCCAGGTACCCATTTTACTGATGGGTGAACATGGACAACAGGTGTAAGGAAATACGCCAAATATTTCCACCCTTGCCGGGAATTGAACCCGGACCCCTCAGCATGTGAAGCGAGAGCTTTGCCAACCAGGCCACGAGCCACCTAAGTTATCGGCATTAGATATAGGCACGAAAACTTGAAAAAAATGGTAAGACAAAATTACACGGTGAAAAAAAAAGTCGTAGGAAGGTAAAGATAAAAATTATAAAAAAGTAGCAAAAGGAAGGGAATTAAAAATACGCGAGAAGTAGATGAAAAAAAAGAAGAGATGCCAAAACGCAAAAACGCCTTCTGTTCGCAGCCGAAAGGCCATGGTTAAGTTTATTTAGGCACAGGTACACATAAGTACAAAGTGACTTATTGCCATTGGGGTCCTTACTAATTTCCATTGGGGTCCTTCGAGCCCTAGACGAGTGGAAGCCTTAGACACATTACCGTAAACCTGTTCCATCTAGCAGTGAGTAGGTACCTGGGTGTTAGCCGACTGAGGATCACACGGCAGGAGGGGGGATATAAGCCACACTATTTGCTTTCTTGGAACAATTGTCGGAATGTAACCTTATCCACTTGCAGTTGTATGATAACGATATGAAAACTGTTGCCAAACGAATTGTAAATATATTCTTTGTTACTTCCATGTATGTTTCAAACGTAGTAAAGATTTACATTTTCATTTTTTTCATTTTCATTTTCAGTAGGGCAGGCACCACAACCGAAGGCATTAAAGAAAACGATATATGGTGGCCATTTTCCAGCGATAACTCGACCATACTCTGATGGTAGGAGGGATAAAGAATCCACATACTAGATGACACCACCTGTATCAGCAGTTACTGATCACATCTAACCAGGAGACGGGAACTAATAGTGACGATCTTCATTGCTATTAACCAAAAATGCATTGTATGCAAAGAGAAGGAGAGATTCACAAGAAAAAATATTGCCCTCATTTTAAAATTCTTTATTTTATGTGATATATAAGACACATCTACTTGAAGATAATTAATTAGAAAACATTCAAGATTTATTTGTTATGGTAGGCGGCTCAGTAGCTAGTGAGACTGTGTGTGTGTGTGTGGTTTGTGTACACAGACTGTTTCCATCCCGTGTAGGTACTCATGATAAATACATCGTGAGGTATGTATCTCTCAGTGTATTTATGATGAGAATTTAATCCCACTTCAGGGGTTAAAACATTCTTGATTGGAGGTGACTAGGTGACATAATGGCTCATGATCCATGATAATGATCTTGGAATGTTGTAGTGCTTTTCATCCCGCCGATCATTATCTCACAGTAAGTTATTTCATTTCCTTAGTATAAAGTCTTAAGGGGTAATGGTACCTTGGTGCCAGTGCAAGGTTTTTGATGGAACGACTTGAATCAACTGTAATTGCCTCCCATTCTCTAGACACTGATAACGACCCTTACCGGTTTAACGCTTCCCCAGTATTATTATTATATTAATGATAATTATAATTGCGATGCATTTATATAACAGTCGTGTAGTTCCCGAGAAAATTTTGCTACTCTTCCACGAGCACAAGACCCCCACGAAACAGGTTACTGTGCACTCTTATGGCTCTCGTGTAGTCGATAGTCTTTAAACCCCATTAACCAACCAGCCTGCACAAGGTATATACGCCGAAAGATGTATTTCTCTCAGCGAATATACACTGACAGTTTATTTTAATCTCTACTTTAAGGATTAAAGTATTCTTGTCTGGTGGTGCAAAGAAAACTTGCTGCCTTAATGACCCCAGTGTAGGTGATAGGCTTGTTAATCTTGTTAACCCACCAACCAACCCTTATGGGTTTAGCGCACACCATGGACGAAATATTAACAAGACTTACCGTATTTTCCGGCATATAAGGCGCACGACAGAAGTATCATAACGGTAAATCAGTAATTATATTAGAGGGTTAATTAACCTCTTATTTTACGTTAAAACGTAACCCAAAGGCTACCCTTGACCCTGACTTTGAGCATATAAGGCACAGGCTAATGCTGAAAAATAAGGTAAGTCTTGTCTTAGATGTTTGTTAACCTGGTGAAGTATTGCGTTCAGATAACGACAGTCTTTCACTACCATTTTCAGGGAGCAGCGCTAAACCCCTTAGTGGGTCATGCACCACCTGGAGAAAGGAAGGTAATCAGGCTTGATCCAAATGAAGAGAAAAGCAGGTCCAATTCCCTGGATTAAGAACCCTTCCCTCCTTGAAGAGTATATCAAGTGATATACACTTCAAGATTCAATAGCTGATGTCTCCTTACTGGAATGTTTGACGATGTCCTAATTACTCTACTGAAATGTCCCAGCTCAGACTGACACACTTAAGCACTTTGTATAAGCCCCATTCTGCTTGTTGGAATATAACAGGGAAACACAGCTTTTGTTCCCACTATGTAACTATCTTGTAGAATAGGGTTGCAGCAAACTACCAATGTATAGTATCTAATTTTGCAAAACAAAGGAAAGTATATCATATAATAAACAGAGGAGCAGTGTACAGATCTGTCAAGATTTTATAATTTTGCCCATGTTTTAACGATAAAATAATTAGAAACGTTTATACTTTAAATATTGAAGATAGTGTATTGGGGTTATTAAAAATAATAACGAAACACAGAAAACGTAACATTATGACTGGATAATTTTAACCATTTGGGTTTGAAGTTGATGTTGATCGTAGGCAGCACCGATTGGTGTGTGGGGTGCCTTTCTTTTTTATTTGGCGGTGAAAATCCAAGCATCATATCTTATGGCACGATATTTATTTTTTTTTGGGTGGGAAGGTAAGCCATTGGAAGACCTCGGTCTTATGACTAAAAGCTCCAAAAGCTGGTCATCACGTTAAGACCAGCGTTAGGAGACATGTTCATGGCTTGTATAAAAATGTACTGCAGAAGCTTTACTGGGACAACCTTTCTCTCTCTGTAGAGCTTTAAGTCACTAACTTGATAAAGCTTTATGCAGGGCGAAACGTGTTCATAATAAAAGTTTCCTTTGCAACGTGTCTAATTCTAGAAAATTTTCTCTATTTCTTGTGGCAAAATATCGCCGGAAGTGATATCTGGTTTAAGTTTTAAGCGTCTGGAAACTGAGACCACAACAGAGTTTTTTCTCCTGTAAAAATAATTATGATAAAACAATTTTGCTGTTGGAATTTGTGTAAAACTTCCAAATAACAGAACGGGCGGGACTCGAACCCATTGCAGGCAAGTACTAAAACAACTAGGTTACCCGTTCTGGCATTTGTTTGCATTCGAATTATTACGATTTCGTGAGTCTTGCATAACTTGGACCATTTACAAAGTCTTGTTTTCCTGGCTGTTGGTGCATTTGTATTGGTGTTGTGTTGATATGTTGCCACGGTGGTAGGAGCTTCTGGTGTTTATATATATATAAGATTGTGTTCTGTGGCTTTGAAGTATGATAATTATATATAATCTGAAGAAATAGAGAAAGATTTTTGGCCCTGTTAAAGTCGAGAAAGCCAGTTTCTGAAGCCTGAATGATTACTCACATTCAGACTACAACAACACACATTCATGCTTCAGTAAGCACCGCGCCTTGTACTACAACTGGACGCCTACAACATAGTGTGAGTGTTGCAACATGCATCACGCACATGCTGATAATAAGCGTCGAAAGACTCCTCAATTAGTGTCATTGATTGTGAACTCATCCATGAGTCACTGTTCACGTATCATGAATAACTTTAGGAGAATATAGCCTTGATAGGAAGTACCTGCTCATGAGAAATGCACATAAAATTTGAGTTAATGTTTTCTTCGTGGTGGTCCGCACGATAGAGGAAACCCTCTGTCCCATGACCAAAAGCTCCATTGAGCGTGTCATCATAATAACACCCACGTCAAGAGAAATTTTCTCAAATAAAACACTCCCAGTATCTGCTGTCTTTTCTTCTAATAGACCGGTGGGCTCGGCCGGCCGCCATCAAGTGACTGGAGGAACAGTTCTTCGCGATTAACAGACTGGAACTTTTTTTTTTTTTTGCTAATTTCAAACACAGAAAAAAGCAAAACCGGCTGGAACTGGTCTTCAGCCAAGGTCCATCCATCTACAACACTCGACTAATCGGAATTCTTCTTCGGTCATGATGCCGGAATCTCCTGGGAGACGAGAGTGATTTACTACACCGTTCTTTACAAAATCACCAGTGTTTTCATTAAGAAAGTTTATTTTCCGAATTACTGTCACTCTCGGTACCTCTTTACCTTGTCCCTTCCTGGTGCTGGGCTCTAGATTTAACAGTAGATGGTTACCAAATACCGACAAGTTGTTGATGACGCACAAACAGAAATTGGTAACTGTTTCGTCTGCATAACAGGCTTTTTCAAACCTGACAGATTTCTCAGGCTTGATAAAGCCTGCTGTGTATGCGAAACACAATAAAGATTCCAGTTGTTGGTGGTGTGCCTTTATCAATCCCGATTATCTCCCATTTCTCAGGTATTGTTTTAATTCTTAGCGTTTTAGTGATTCTCCATAATTATAGAAATAATCCTGCTGGTCCTTGCTACGTTAATCTGTTGGTTCCTCCACGTTAGTCCGTTGGTCCTTGCTACGCTAGTCTGTTGGTCCTTGCTACGCTAGTCTGTTGGTCCTTGCTACGCTAGTCTGTTGGTCCTTGCTACGCTAGTCTGTTGGTCCTTGCTACGCTAGTCTGTTGGTCCTTGCTACGCTAGTCTGTTGGTCCTGCTACGCTAGTCTGTGGTTCCTCCACGCTAGTCTGTTGGTCCTTGCTACGCTAGTCTGTTGCTCCTTGCTACGCTAGTCTGTTGCTCCTTGCTACGCTAGTCTGTTGGTCCTTGCTACGCTAGTCTGTTGGTCCTTGCTACGCTAGTCTGTTGGTCCTTGCTACGCTAGTCTGTTGGTTCCTCCACGCTAGTCTGTTGGTCCTTGCTACGCTAGTCTGTTGCTCCTTGCTACGCTAGTCTGTTGGTCCTTGCTACGCTAGTCTGTTGGTCCTTGCTACGCTAGTCTGTTGGTTTCCTGCAACGTTAGTCCGTTTAGCTGTTACTGTAGTCTGTTGGTACCTACTACGTTAGTCTGTTCATCCATGTTACGATAATCTGTTGGTTCTTGCTGTATTAGCCTACACATATGCTGCTATGTATGATAATCTATGTAACTGTATTTGTGTATACCTGAATAAACTTACTTATGCGTTAGCCTTTTGGTTTCTGCTGCATTAGCCTGTTGGTTCTTGCTACGGTGGCCTGTTGCGCTGTTAAGGATGTATCAGATGACCTCAAAGTTGCTCCTGCGTTTGTGACCTCGGTCGAAAATCAAATTTCATACACTGCCCAATGGAGTACACATTTTACCCGTGCATACACTGCTTCACAAGTTGACGTCCTGTCTAATATGCGAGAGGTTGGTAAAAAAAACTTCATCACGGTTCGTCAAACTGAACTCGGTTCGCTCTGCGGGACTGTCGTCTTTTCCCACACTTTCTCGACATTCTTCTGAAGATTGTGCAAAAGATATACACTGTAAACTTGAAACCTCCAAAGCTTACACATCTTTAGAGAGATTCGTTCGTTCCACACACGGTCGACGGTGATTATCGATCAAAGTCGTGAAGGTCACGTTTGACTGATAGGAAACTGTATCCTAACTCCGCAATAGTAAAACTGAATGGTTATAACTATGATCATAATTTTTAAAGGGGTGGACCGGCAAGCCAGCGGAAAGCCTCTGTCAGATGACGAAAAGCTCCAAAGGCGGGTCATTATCTGACTAAGACCCGCGTCAGAAAACACTAATCCCATTTCCTGACGAACCTTACCTAACCTTATCCTCAATAGTGTCGTAACTGCTAGCATCTTGGATATTCAGTAAGGTACTGTAATTCATACTTGAAGAGTTTCTATCTGCAGCGACACGCCGAATGATCCATACGGGTTAAGAGCTTTTTAGTAGTGCCATATAAGGAACGAAAAGCATAAATCCTAAGATCAGTTGTTCTGTGGATTCTATCTCACATTTTGGTCATTGCCTCTTATACATTCAAGATCGTGAAAACTGCTTTGTATGGGGACGTGAATTACTAGCTCCTGACCTCTATTAGCCAAGATTTGCTGCAGTCCCGTATACAGTACTCGAGTCACCACTTTTACAGGAACTGCAGTGACCTTCAGTTGTAGGCTCGCGTATATTATTTGTGTTGTGTGCTCATTACTTTTATTTGTTAATTTTATTCTCTTTTATTCCGTGTGCTGAATGAATTTTGTGGCTGCGAGCGCTGAGTGACCTTTACGGTCAGAGTGCTTCTTCAATGTCACAGTTAACTACCTATACATGGTACTTCATTAGGAGACTCTCCCTTCCTTGAACCATGTCCCAGGTCATGGGTCTCCTCCTAACCTCTTCCACAACAGTATATCTGTATAACCATGATTATAACTCGTATCTGTCTGTGATCACGTCCTATGTACTCTGAATGTTAATTAAACTTATTCTTACCCGCTACCTCTTTTTACCACTAAAATTTGTACCCTAAATCTACGAGAAGTGGCAACACCACCTTCCATGAACCTAATTGAGAACCAAAGTACCAGCGTCCCGAGAAAGACATTTGCTGCCCATAATATTTATGACTCAATCTCGTGATATGATATTTGATCGCATAATTTAACTGGCGCTCCTGTATTTATCTTTCAAAGACGTAATCTCTGAGATGGGGTAATTTATCCATGTTGTAGCAACTCTTTGCACTCGTAAATCATCTTCCAACATTCTCGAAAGTACTCACCTAGTTGTGGTTGCAGGGGTCGAGTCATAGCTCCTGGCGTGTGTGTGTGTGTATATATATGTGTATATATATATATATATATATATATATATATATATATATATATATATATATATATATATATATATATATATATACATGTAACTGAGCCGATATATGCATGTTTCCCCACAGGGATAATGTGAGATGTTGAGAGATTGTTGTTGTTTTTTGCTGTTTGCGGTTGTCTACGAGAAGATAAAGTTCGTTACACTGTCGGCCATCCTGTCTTCACGATCTTTTCTATTCCTTTGACCCTCACCGTCATGCCTCCTTCAATAAAGTATACTTGTTGTTAATACTGATGTTCACTACAATATAATTTATGTTCACACTTTAGTCACTATTTACCCCTTACAGGATTAGCGCTTCTCCATGATTATTACCCTATTGTTAATACTTTATCCCAGCTTGAGCTGAGGTGCCGTAAGGGGGCGTACAACCTACCCGAAATGTTACGCAACTATGGACTTTGCATACTCATCAAAACTGAAATACTTTTTAAAAAAATCTTGCCAAAAGTGCATCGCATGTATTACAAATTAATAATTTGTATCAATATTATACTGCTTTCTCCTTGTCTTTGAGTGACCTGTAAACATTGACTTCTTAATTACTAGAACCACTATTGATACTGATTTTTATAGTCATTTTCACCTCGGGAGAATCTCCCTGCTACTCATGCTGACCTATTGGAGTCTTTTCTCGTACATTTTTTACATAACGTCTAAAAACTGGAAAAACTGGTATTCCATCACATTGCAAAGGTAACAAATTGTGCAAGGAGAACTGGGGACAGTTGATTTTGATATTGTATCCACGACGCCAGGTGTCAAGAACTCTTGTATAAGTGGGTTGAGCAACAGCTGGAGCTGACGACAGAGGTCTATTGAACACACTGACCTCAGGTTTCTTTGTACTCTTTTCACAATTTAAAAAACCGGAGCTTCGACCCACGGAGACCTGACTCTTCATTCACCCATCACGGAAAGTACCTTGATGCTAGTGAGCAACTTTTAATAAGAGGAATTACTTATCTTTTCCTCGCCTCTAATCCCATTATCTCCCATTTCCCAGGCGCTGTGTGACGCCAGAGTTTTATAATCCAACTCGTTCAGCTATTTATCTCCATGACTTTCTCGACTGTCATTGCGTTAGACTTTGATTGGACAGTCTTTGACAGTCTTCACAACTTCAATTATTGCTCCATCGTCGTCACTTCTTGCGGCCGACCGCGTCTCCAACTCGTTGCATCTCTGCTCACGGTGACAATTCAAGCATGTAGACGAGGGACTTTTTACGTACCATTCTTTCTTCCCAGTTCTCTTGACACTCCCACCATTGACGAGTCGTTAATTTTTCTTGTTACTTCCCTCCTCTTGGCTGCCACTGTTGCCATTCCACGGATCTCTGGAAAGCATTTTCACGTGTGTGCCTCTTCAATCGCTTCTGTTCTGATGGCAATTTAAATCTTCAGAGAAAGATTGCAATTGTTTTAACTTATTTTTTGAAACTAGGAACACGCGAGTACGATTTCAACCACTCTGAGTCCTTACTGGGTTCATCAGTAAATTACTAGAACGAATAGTAAATAAAACTCGTGTGGTACTTGGAGATTCGTAATTTTGTTCGCTATCGGCTGTTTGAAGGCCGTTTTACCTCTGTTGTTCATCTGTTGAAGATTCCACGGAATCATCGCCCTCCCCTGCGGCCTGGTCCCAGACCTGGCCTCCTGGCTGATGTCTTCATCAGTCAGACACAAAACACAAATTTAGCACTTTACAGACAAATAATATTATATAATAATAATAATAATAATATAAATAATATTGCCTATGTAGAGCGTCATTTTACAATGGTCGGCTTTCTTTTAATAGCAAACTTCAGGTGGAATAATTCAGAGGGTGACTCACTCCCCATAACATGCTATTGAAATTATGCCGTCGCTACAGGTTCCGTGGAGTATCCAAAACCTGCTCTACGACTTGCACGTGACGCCCTGTTATTCTACATTCCCATTTATTCTGCATTACCCCTTTAGTCATCATATAGACTACCGAATACTATGGAAGGATCTCATCACCTATCTACAAAAAATCATTACAATGAAATTGCTTGTTTTTCTTTGAGAGTTGATAAACACTGCGAAGATCAGTTATATTCTTTTACCCTTATAACTTCTAATGTTTTTTTTTCCTTTTGCCTTGTATACGATACTATTAATTAATTCTTTCTTAATGGATCGCCGAGATACTCAGTGCTATGGTATTAGTGTTCATGACCTTTAGTAGTCTATAGCCAACAGGATTTTTACGTACGTTAGTTTGACGTCGCACATTTTAATTATAGAATTTAACCATTGTTTTTGCACCCTTATAGCGCTTCGTCTTCCATGGTCATAACCTGACCTTTATTAAATACTCGCTTCTCAGGTTTGGACTAGGGCTCCCGTTTTCTTCATTTCTTATCTCTTACTCATTCATTTGCTGTATACACTACAGCAACTGGTTTGTATTTTCAAAGGAAAATTTAAGCCTTTCTGCCGTCAACCATATTTCTACCATCACTTTTTCATCAGTTCTTTTAGTCACGAAGTCTAAAAATGCGTCGCAAGAAATCCACACAGAGTCCTCTCAGATTCCTTGCTCTTTGCATTCAGCTATAACCTTGTCGCGTATTTAGTAAATGACAAAATGCCATCTTCTGGGTCCTAAACTATTGTGGTGTTCAGGGCACAGAACGTCAGACTTTCCCCGTACGTTCATCAGTTTGAAATCTCCTAATCCTTCGCACGAAAATTCCCTTTTGCTGCCAGGGTAAACAATCAGAATTAGTAGACAATAAGCTCCGATTTGTATATTTTTAAATATGATCATGATACTCACGCGTAACTTTGGTTTTTAGTATATTAATGGTTTACAATTCAGTCGAATATAGGCGTTTCAGCAATAACACTTTTAGCCTTCGCTTTCTCGTTTCATCATTACTGGATGTGGGAAGCTGCTCACTCGCGATCTAACCTTAATCACCCCAGACTTTCCTATTGCCATCGCATGGTAATGCTCCCTACGCCATTAAGAATCGTCAGCTCTGTCTTGTCCATTTTTTTTTCATAAATTGTCCCGTGTATTAGAGAGCTTCCTGGTTTCATTAACATCCTCTCCATCAGTGCTTACCCTAACCTCGTCTACCTGCGATGGATTATACATAAAAAAAAACCGCACATAGAAGAAAGAAACTTATGACGACGTATCGGCCTAACCTGGACCATTAATTAGCCACGTTGCATTATTTCAGATAGTATATGTGACTACCACTTGAATCGAACCTGAATGCCTCCCAATCCCCTTGTGTTATGTGACCCATGTGACTTTGAGCGATTTCCTCTGATTATGATAATTTATATATTCTATATAACTAGAGATGATCTACATTGAATTTAAATGTCTTTTTTTTCTTGTTTTTAGCTTCTAACTGTCCTCTACCTCCACGGGCTTTGACGATATGTGGATTCGGCGCATTTTTATGAAAAATCTAACAGCCAGCTGAAAATACTCGAGAATGTTGGGAACCTCTGGGCTAGGATAACAGGCGTAATGCTGGAGAGCTTGTATGATTTTTGTAGTTTATAAGAGTATATTTTTAATAATTATTTTGCATTGTTATATTATAATAGCGCTGTGTGACATTTGTGGGTTTAGCGCTTAGTTTTGAGTGTTGTAGTAATATAATTATGAAAATTTTGTATTGCGTTAACTTTGTGTTATTCATATTTAATATATATGCAGTTTTCGTATTTCTAGCATTTTTATATAGGCTTACAGTACTAGTCCTGAATTCCTTTCTTATTAACAAGTATGTTAATAAGACCCAACATAGTTTATGGTATTTTATCGAGAATGTTCGTCCACCAAGGACGGAAAAAGCCTTTTAAGTAAATGCCTCTTCCTCCTCCTTACCCAATACTTCATTTTTTTTTATCTTTCCATATTCTATAGTTGACAATCCTTGAATATTTAAAAAAAACAAAAATACCACTGATCGCGGGTTCTATCTCCGCCCTTGGTATGGTTTGTTTGCAATCGTGTCATTACGATTTCGTGAGTCTTGAATCCTCTGCAAGGACTGTCAGGAAGCTCCAACAGTTTCTCATATGCTAGGAGGTCGTCCTCTCTATCGGAAAGTACGTGGGAATTCACTTTCGACATCAACACCCTGACACACTCGCTGTAATGTTAATTTTACATCTCCTATAACCCTTAACTCTACTAACCCCAACCCTTGCAGCTTATTCCACCACTGACGATGTAACATCCCCCCAATGAAAAGCAGGGGTGCCACTAGCACGTTGAGAGACAACACAATAAGTGTCAGGGGCCCAAGACTATTAAACTGACTCCCAGCATACTTCAGGGGGATTACCAACAAACCCCTGGCTGTCTTCAAGCAGGCACTGGACAGGCACCTAAAATCGGTACCTGACCAGCCAGGCTGTGGTTCGTACATTGGACTGCGTGCGGCCAGCAGTAACAGCCTGGTTGATCAGGCTCTGATCCAACATGAGGCCTGGTCACAGACCGGGCCGCAGGGGCGTTGACCCCTGGAACTCTCTCCAGGTATACTCCAGGTATACTGCGACGTTTGAACCATGTAGATTTAGCATTTTGGGATGAATAAATATATATAATAATAATATGATTTCCTACGGATTTGAGTTAGCTCGATCAAAGCCTGAATGACCTGCCAACCTTCCACGAGATTCACTTTTTATTGTGTGTCGCTTCACGACTTTTCTACAAAACATTTCAACCCTCTCAGAGGGGAATCATGATGCTAGTAAAGAGTTCTTGGTCAAAGTAACTGAAGTTATCATCTCATTCCTTTACTGAAACCCGAGGACCTCCCGTTCGCATGAAACTTGGGCAGAAGCTGACAAAATGTTAAATCAACGACACTTTAGTATGATCGAATTTCTTTAATTGTTTAAAGGTTTAGTTTGTCCATGAGTTTCTGACTTGCCTTTCATTTTTTCCATGAGCTGTATCACCTCCCCATAAGGTGGACAAGTAATGGTACGATGTTCCGACACAATGGAAACGAGACAAAAATTCTCTTGTATGGAATCAGTTATCGTCGACATGTTTCCTGCGCCGCAACTTTTAGGAGTGTATTTTGACAGTCAAAATATAATGGGGATTTTCATTGCTGCTGGTTAGTCTAACTTGGTTTGATGGTATTTATTTGTGTTGAGTGTTTAAGTTCGTTACTTTTACTGTTTTTTTTTTTTATTTATCTTTTTTATTGTGTTATATATATATATATATATATATATATATATATATATATATATATATATATATATATATATACATTTTTATGCCTGTGAGCGCTGAGTGACATACGAAGCCAAAGTTCTCCGTAAATGTTCTACTACTACTATTACTACTGCTATTACTACATCTACATCGTCTATGCTGTGCTGAATCATGTATATTGTATTGATAAACTCTACTTTGTGGACGAAATGTTTATAATTATATGCACTGTAACTGCGATTCTTTCTCTTTACCCTCACTGTGGGTTAACAATCTCACCATGATCATAAGACGTCTCCATCTCTCACCCATTTATAAAACTTCTTTCCCAGCCTCCAGAGATATTCCCTTGGCTCTGAAGGATGGCACTTGTGTAGCTGATTTTCTCAAGCACACTTCCCTTCATTTATAAACTTGTTGGTGTGTAGCGCTTCTCCATTAATAAAACAAATGACTCGTTGAAACTATTTTTTTTTTATAAATGACTGAGAGTGATGCACTGTATGTATGGTCCTCCGTGCAATACTGTTGAATATTTGGCTCGTGATACCCGATTTTTTTCCCTCGTAAAATGCGGAAAGATTAATTGCACAGTGGAAGTAAATACTCTTGTTTTTTAATACTATGGCGGAGAGATTACGTCGGCCATGTTGAAGACGGTAGCCAGCCAGCCAGCCAGGCGGGCGCCACCCCTGCCACCAACACTACGATACCAACAACAACACTACGACACGCCCACCACTACCTACACTATGACATCCCCACCACCACCAACATTACGACACCCCCACCACCCCGAACACTACAACATCCCGCCACCACTAACACAACGCCTCCACCACTACCAACATAACGCCTCTATCGCCTCTATCACCAGTACAACGTGTGCCTGCGTTGTACTGGTGATACTTGGTTGCACCTATTTGCGGTTGCAGAGGTCGAGGTTTGGCTCCTGACCCTGCCTCTCAAACTTTGTTACTGGGACTCCGCTCTCCTAGCTTCATTAACTTTCTTACTTATCTTAAAGCTATGTATAAACCCTATCTCTGTAATTTCGTTGTCCGGGTCGTTCCACTTCCTAACCACTCTGAAGCTGAAGAAAAACTTCCTGGTATCCCTGTGATTCAGAAAACCTATTCTGGTCCACTCTATCAATTTTTCTTGAGTATTTTTTCCGTCGATAGTATACTCCATTACTATACTACTACTATTGCCTCGCTTCACTTCCCTTTCTGTCTACCACGACTTCTACTACTACCACTACTACTTCACTTCCTTCCATCGTCCTCTCTTTGTCCCGTCCCTGTCCGCCTCTCCTATATGTACTGGCTCCCGCACCTTCGTGTGTTAGTGTGACTTGTAAATGGTCCAAGTCAGACCGAAACGTCATAAGCTTCTTAAAACAGTATGAAGCAATGTTTAGAAGACCTTATCATTACTCCTGACTGCCCTACTGATGACATACCTGACATAAACACTGACACCGTAGAATTCGAGAAAGAAATAGAAAACATGCCCGTACGTGTAGCACCTGGACCGGATTCTTGGATTTTTTTTATTTATAAATTATAGTGCATAATACCACTAGCACGGGCGCTCGGTAGTCATTGGAGAAAGAGCCTGGAGACAGGCTCTTTAAATCTCGGAGGCCTTAAAAAAGTGTAAACACAACTCCCCTGCATAAAGGAGGCAGTAGAGTCCTTGCAAACAAATCTGCAGTCAAGTTGATTCACCATGCCCTTGTCATAGGGCTGTCCCCGCCATAGGGTTGTAAACGGTACATCACTTATACAAACTCAGACACTCCTTCGGGAGTCAATGCAGGGTCACCAAGTTAGGTAGGTTTGCCAGGTCGTGTCCTGGCAATCCTACCTGAATCTGAATCTGCAGACCAGTAGCACTAACATCACACATTATCAGTCTTTGAAATGGTAATGAGACGTCAAATTAGAACACAAAAAATATGCTTGTCACAACGGCTTAACCGCTATGACATGATTACTGAGGTTTTTTTCTTTACACCCATAAGTTTTACAGGCTAAGAACTTTTATCCTACTTCAATTCATGTCAGAGCCCAGCTCTATCTAAGGTGTACCAACCCCTGGGATGCGACCCACAATAGTTTAACACCCCAGTACCAACTTACTGCCAGGTGAACAAGAGCAGCAGGTGTAAGGAAACATGCCCAACGTTTCCATGCGTGCCGGGGATCGAACCACTGGCACTCAGTATGTGAGCTGATTGCGCTACCAACCAAGTTTGGGAATAAAAACAAATTGCAGATGAGGTCTACATGGATTTCGCGAAGGTTATTGGCAAAATCAAGCCTTAGCAAAGTAAAATGCTCAGTTCCTAAAGGCATGCTCTTGGCGCCTTCACTGTTTCTCCTCCTCACAGCATAGGTAAAAACACTAACCACAGCTTCCTATCCTCATTTGCGGACGAGACTAAAATAAGCATGAAAGTCACTTAGGTAGAAGACAATTTCCAGAAGACACAAACGAGGTCTTCCAATGGGCAGTAGCAAATAACAAAGTTCAATGCTAGAAAATTCAAACTGCTCAGTTATGGAGAAAATAAAGAAGAACAGAGTATAAAACACAAAGAGGAACACCTAATAAAATATTTAGGCATTTTCTACCTATGAAACGCTATGCCGAACTTCGACAGCCAAAAATTATTTGACTCCACTTTCCAATTTTTGCTGCGTCACATCCGTGGTTTTGAGAGCTCAGAGCCAGTTTATCATTCGTTAATGATTTTGGTTACTAGTTGACCCTCGGGGCCTTGTTGCGTTATTTATATAGTTGAGACTTTAACCCCATGTGAGTAATTCAGAACCAATGAGTGGTGGAAGCTTGATCCTACGTCCGCTACTCTCGCAGCCATAATCAAAATGAATAAAATCGTAGTCCTATCCCACCCCTTGTATGAAGATAACATACCCCCCTGTTTATAGATATCGTACTCCTTTGTTTAAAGATATCGTAGCCCCCTGTATGAAGATATCCTACCCCTTTGCGTGAAGATATCGCACCCACCTTGTGTGAAGATAACGCACCCATCATGTGTGAAGGTATCGCACCCTCCTTGAGTGATGACACATCGCACCCTCTTACGTGAAGACCCCGACTTGTCTTCACCAGATCGTACTTAATGTTGCTGCTGTTTCAATGTCTTGATGTCTAACAGGTGTGGGGGCTGTCAGGTTTAAACGTGAGTATTGGAAATTCATCGATCTTTGTGTACCCGTGTGAAGCTCTGAAGCCACCCACACAACCAACACGACCCCCACCACCCACACAACCAACACGACCCCCACCACCCACACAACCAACACGACCAACACCACCCACACGACACCCAACCACCACCGCCCCCTCATACTTCTTGCCTTCATCCTACCACCACTGTCGCCACATCGCTCCTTCCAAAAACCAGCAGAACAAATGTGCATTTATGCAATATGCGTAAATAAAATATCAAGTTCTCGGATATCAGGCTCGAATGGCCCACTGTACTACTCTCCCAGGGCCAGCTAACCGATTTCCTTGAATATGAGTTTTGAGACTGACCGCGGGTTCGAACCCCACCCGTGGTATGGTTTCATTTCCTTGAATTTCCGGAAATTGATCTGCAGATAGTACCTTGTTCATACTCAGTCGTATACAAGATAAAAATGATTTCCCTTTATTCTGATCTGACTCATACATGCCTACAGGATGCTCAAGTCACTACCACACAAAATCTCCAATATATATTCCCCTCTGAATCCTTCCTGGGACATCCCTTTTCCCTTCCATCCATCCCAGCTTTATACATTATTACTTAGCGTACCCCTATTTTTTGCTAACTTACCATACTGTCTGGACTACCAATCATTTTCTCCCTCTCTGAATAATACCTTTCATTCCAGCACACAATCTACTAACTTCTTATTTTCTGCAAAACTTTCAGATTACGCAATGTTCTCAAACACATCTCCCACTGCCTTACACCTATACAAACAAGTATCCACCATTATGCTCTGGTATATTTTTCTTGTAGCGTCAATTTACACTGTCATTCCACAGACTTCGTAACGTTTGTCACTTGCTTTTTCCTTATCTTTCCTGTTACTCACCTCATCATTCACTGACTCGTCTGTCGACACATTCACTTTTGAATAACTATGTACATTCTCTCCCTCCAAATTCCTTCCAATCAGAAATTAAATCTTCTTTTTCTTTTATGTGCTCACTTTTAATTTCTGTCTTTAACACAGATTTCAAAACCATCCATCAACTTTAACTCTTCGTTTTAGTTTCCCAAAATTACTTCAAAGTGGGATGTTGTATTTCTCGTTGACTTGCACTCAGGAAATAATATTGAAAGTAAAGTGACCTATAAACATGCCGTATCGAAATTAGAGATAAATGCAATAATGTTCTTTCCCGCTATTCTGCTTTCGATAGTTTTGATTTTAAGACTTTTTCTAGTTATCAAAAAAAAAAAAATGAAGGGTAATCCGCGACTCCAAGCCTCTCTACAAAATAAAGGCCAGGAACATTATAATGGACATTAAAATGAATGGACATTAAAATGGCCTAAATAGCGTTCATAACAAAGCCTTTCGAATCTGATTTGTCCGGATACGTTTTAACATACGAATCGGCTATTAGTGATAAAGTTTGATCTACTAGTGATAGGCCGGAGATGAGGTTAGAATTGGGCCTTGTAACGCAGTGGTAGTGTTTGACCTGCTACGTGCCAGGGCCACGGTTCGAGCCTCCGTCCATTATTTTGCATACATATATGTTGTGCCTAATAAACCGAATCGTCCAGTTTGGCCTATTTAGCAATGGTTCACTTTGCCGAATAAGTCGAATGAAAATTTGTTTTTGCCATAAATCAGCGGAACTCGATCAGTGCATAACGAAAAAATATATATATCATAGATTTAATGAAATGTTAAATATATTTAAGTTGACCAATAATATATATACAGCAGAATTTAGCTTGTTATAATAAGGTTAGGTAAGTTTTCTAAGGTTCTTTTGGTACAAAATTATTAATTTTTACATTAACAAATGAAAACAAATATATTTAAACGTATAAGAAATTTTTAAAAAGGACTTAATTTTAAATAAGTCCTTTCTAAATTTTTCTCTTGTTCGTTTAAAGAAATATTTGTTCATTTATGTTAATGTAAAAAATAATATTTTTATACCAAAAGAACCATAGAAAACTTGCCTAACCTTATTATAAGAAGCGCAATTTAATTTAGCCTAATCCAACTAAATATATTTTAAATATGTTTACAGTAATTTAATAATAAACAAGCACAATAAAATATTTTTTTTTTCGTTAGGTTCAGAATGAATTTTGCGAAATTATTGCATACACAAATTTTCACTTGCCTTATTCGGCAAGAAGAGCGTTGCTATTTAAGACAAAATCACAAGTTTTACCTATTCAGCACTACATATATATATAGTGTGTGTGTGTGTGTGTGATTATTAATAATTATTTGATGATTGTATTAAACTAGGTTAGTTTTACTGTTCATTAGGTGAAAGTTAAGTGTAGAACGAGTCACTTTGCTTGGTATTATGCAGCTTCCTCTGTTATTTCTGAAGAAAAATGGAAGAATAAAATTTCTGTACAAAGTAGACAGAGGAGCAGTTTGTCCCCAGTCACCTTCATCGTTATGCAGTATCTTCCATGTGACACTTTAACCTCGTTCTTACAACAACCTTCTAGGAATTTTCAGAAGCACTGCAGACCGGGACAGCAGACTAGGACAACAGAACCATTGTTATAGTGGAGACCAATGCCACTGCAGATACTAGCAGGATTACTGCAGCCACTAGCAAAAAAAGTAGTGCAGACACGAGCAACAGTAGCACTGCAGCCACTTACAAGAACACAGCAGACAGCGACGACAAGAGCACCGCAGACACGAACAAGAGAAGAATTTCAAACAGACGCTAAAATACAGAAACACACCCGTCACAAACAACAGTACCACCGCAGACACGGACAACAGAACTGCACAATCAGAGAGCCAGCAGTCACCCAGGCGCCGGCAGCTGCACTACTGATTCCAGACGCTAGATGTCAGCACCGACCCGACCGCTGGCGCTGGTATTTTGGCGCCAGCTGACGTCACACATTTTTTTCGGGGGGCTGGACGCTAATGTCTCCCTGGATACTGAAGACTGCTTCTGACGTCACAATCTCGCTAATTTTATGGTTTTCCCGACGCGTGTTTTGTACACACGATTTACCAAAACAATTTATCGTCCATTTAAATTCGTAAGTCACATAACTTGATGCATTTCGGTCGCTGCCCGATCCATGAAAGATATCCCTTGTACGTCAATGCATGCAAAAGGAATAGTGCCGAGTGCGACATAAATTTCTAATATTTGCTTTGAACAAGTGAAGCTAATCATAAAAGGTAACCACAAGTTATCACATGGATACTAATATTCCATTTCTTCAATAAACATGGCAGATTAGGACATACACAGCCCCAAACTAAATCTAACCTTCCTCTAAGAAACTCCAGTCTGAATCCAAGCTGAAGAGGCATTCTCTTGTTTTCTCAGAGAGAGAGAGAGAGAGAGAGAGAGAGAGAGAGAGAGAGAGAGACAGAGCCAGAGAGAGACAGACATTGTGTTCCACTACAGGTCCCTCCATGCCCTAACTCGTGCCCTTACATGGGCTTCAACTCCTTCCTCAACTCGTATAAAACTGGCAAACTGAAACTTATGGAGCCCAATACCAATACAAACTTTGCGTTTAGGAAACCACGCCAGAGCTGAAAATTTGAAACTGAATATAAGATGCATCAGCAAATTAATATTGAAGTCGTTCAGAAGAGGCAGCTAGTTTAATATTTTTATGTACCCCATACCCATCCTGTGGGCGGTAGTCAAAAGATTAGAAGTACATAATGGGTCCAGGGACTGGGCCCCAAAGTTTTGATAGCTGAACAAGTTACAAAGGTAATGAACTCCAGGTAGATCTGGTCACAATCATGACCAAGTTACAAGGGTAATGAATCATCTACACGTTTATACATGGTTACAAACATGAACAAATTACAAAGTAATGAGCAATTCAAACGTCCACACCCGGTCACAACTGTAATGAGTTATTCGTGCAAATATTAATTGGATCACACACACACACAAGAGGCAGACAAAGTTATTTACCGTGATTTAACGAGAATAATTTTATAACATTTTTACACGTAAAATGACTGTCTGTTCCTACACACTTGAATTTCACTTTCCGCCATCGGAGAATTAGGAGGTACCTGTTTTTTTTTTTTTTTTAACTTTTGAAGCTAGACCGCTGAGAGTTTGAGGTTTCGGTGGCATAATTCCAGGATATAAAGATGATACCCAAGTATTGCAAATGTGTCTTATTCATCATTGGTTAGGACGGTCTTAAGTTAAAATCGTGGGTAGTCTTGAGAACAGGTTGGACTGATATTTCGGATAGGTTTGGATTTGAGGAGCAGCTTAAATATGGGCTACTAGGCTTGCTTCAGTGATCCTCCATGCTCATGTTTATGCAATACAGACATACAAGCTTATAATAGCCTAACTGAAGGTCATGTATTCAATCTTAATTTTGTGTTAGCCTTCCTTTGGCAGCTTTAGTGTAAAGGCTTGTATCTGGCAACTATTAGAATCTATTGATTGTTCTCTCTCTGTCTCTCTTTTGGGTACAAGGATCAGTGCCGCAGTCACTGCCAATACATTATATTATCGTCTCTTCGTATAGGCTTGTGTATCCCGAAAAGGCTTCAATTAACCAATGATTTGTATTCACATCAGAGACTGCCTCACTGTATTTAACACTAGAGATGGTATCCCAGTAGGTCCGGAGGCCGACGCACTGTAACACTGGTCTTCATATATTCCAGCAGGTCGGGAAACGTATAAGGAATTTAACGAAAAGTAGCACCAGGAGAAACATCGGCAGAACAAAACGTACATTGACGTTACTTACAAAACCAAGCACAATCGCCAAGAATAGCTCCAACAATAACAGTAATTCAGTTGTCGCTGCATTGAACTGAAAAAGCGCTTGGCTGGTGAAAGGCCTTTATAATGAAGATACCCTGGTGTTGCACATGTCTTGTTCATCAATTAATTGATATTGAACAACAAAAGTGTAATGAACACTTGTCAATGCTTAGTAGTAACCCACATGCAGACAGAAACACAGGAAGTTGATTGATCTGTATTTTTCGACCCTATTCTGGGATCCTCTTCAGCAGATACACAAGTGAAAGAAGAACATGATATTGTCGATATTATATATCATTATTATAACAGCAACAACACCAACAATAACAGTAGCAACAATAACAGCAGGAGTATTTAGTGCTTAGTTATGATTACAATAATAATAGGAGCAGAGCCAACAGTAACACTGGCAACAAACAGTAATGTAAAAAAATAACAGCTATTATAACAAGGCTGTAGAAATAACTAAATGATTACAGCTGGTGGTGTGCTTCCTCAGTGCTGCAAGTGCGTTTTAAATTATCCACCAAGGAAGACTTTCAGCTTGTTACCTAGCCAAGACTGACCAAGCAACCTGTGAGTAATGTCACTGTTTATATTCAAGACATATTATCGCACACCTTCAGCCATTATTACTATCACCCTCATCACTGGACCATATTGTGTTCCACTTGCGAGTGGTAACTCTGGACCACCTTGCGTTTCAACCTTGACCTGTGATTTACACTGGATGTCAGTTCTGTTACACCTGCAGTTCCATGTGATATCTCTTAAATTTGTACAACTTGATTTGTGGAAACGTTAGTCGTTTTTCCCTCCTCTTCCTCCTCTTTCCTCTTCTTCAGTTCCTAAAAACCAAATGCGACAATGAAGGCCATATTGTTTTATGGGAAGCACAAGTTGGCAGCAGTGTTCTTGGATGTCCTGGGGAGGGATTTTTCCTGGGGTTGGAGGAGGGAGGTATCGGGAAGGGGAAGATAGTTTGCAGGCAGAGATGAGAAATGGGGATAAGACAATAGAGGATGGTGAGGAAGAAGAGAGATTGAGAGAGAAGTGAACCCAGTTAACAAAACCCGATGACAAGCAGAAGCGCCCTGATAGTCGCCATGCTACCCTGGAAAGCTAGTAATCTGACAACACTGGGGCTACATTTCTGCTACTACATTGAGCTCAATGGGGTGGTGTCAGTTTCAGGGAGACCCAGACGACCCTAAAAATACTGGGTCCTTTGTTCTGCCGGGACTGCAAACCCTTGGATAATAAGAAAGTGAACACTCAAGTTCCTGAAAGTGTTAGGTAACAAGCTTATCAGAGAAATCAAGAGTGCCAAAGAGACCAGCTTTATTTTCCAGAAATTTAGTGCTGCGAACCAGAGAGGGGCTGAGTGAAGTGTTGAAAAAAGAGGTTTTATGATTTCCTGCATGTTATTCTCATTCCCAGTGCATCATTAAAATAATGTCCTAAAAGAATTAGCACCACTCAGTCAACTGGGATGGTGCTAACATCATTTACAAGACGGAAAACCCATAAAAAGCAACACTAATTGAAGCTATTTTGAATTGTAACATTTCAAAGGGAAATTTCAAACCAGATATGATAACCAAATATACACTAAAAAAAATCCCAGCACATAGTTTATTCAGGCATTGGTGCAACAGTCCCAACACACTCGCAACATATCCATAAACAAAGGTTGCCAGTTGGAGTGTGAAGGACAGGACTAACCTATCATGAGACAACATACCTAATGGCAATGCTCCTCAATTCTTTTCCTATTATATTCATAGCATATTTATTCCATATAACAATTACCCAGAAAATATCACAATCCCAAATAAAACAGACTAATAATTGAGATCAGCTGAACACATTCATTTCTCTAAGAGCTGCGCCCTGACAATGAGACTGTCATGGATCTGCCAGGTCTTCCTACCACTATAAATACCTAGTCTCTCTCCTCATTCCTTTGTATATACTGAAGAGGAACTCAGCTGTAGGTCGAAATATACAGACTACAATCCACTACATTGAATCCAGGAATACTTAACAGGATGGATGTAACGAATTATCGTTCAGGAGGAGGTACCTGGGTAGGCGAGTGTTTAGAGTGGGTTCCACAAGGGTCGGTACTGGGACCAGTGCTGTTTCTTGTGTATGTAAACGACATAACACAGGAAATCGAGTCAGAGGTGTCCCTGTTTGCAGATGTGAAACTAATGAGAATGCAAACAGGAAGGACTACAAATGGATCTGAACAAGCTGCATGACTGGTTTGACAAGTGACTATTAGAATGTAACCCCAGCAAATGCAAAGTTATGAAAATCGGAGAAGGGCAGAAAGTTCGAAAACAGTGTACAGGCTGGGGGAATTAAGGTAAAACAAGGCTCCCACAACCAGGAGAATGTAAGCCCAGTAGCAGCCAGCAGAGAGACAGGACCAAGAGCTGAGACTCGATCCCTGCAACCACAATTAGGTGGGAACGCACGCACGTCTCCCAGATCGATGAAAACCACAACAGTCTGCTGCCCCACCACACGATTCCTAAAACCATATTCCTCGTGTCATTCCCGATTACTGAAATCATACTTTAACGTCCCCTTTCCCGATTTATGTTGTACATAATGCCATTCCCAATTCCTGAAGCGCCTTCCTGTGCGTCCTTCATGATTCTTGTAATTTCTGGTTCTTAAAAAAAAAAAAAATTCTATTACGGTATCATGAAATCTTACCAGTGTAACTTTTGATTCCCCAAATATTTATTTGCGTCATTCCCGATTCCCGAAACTCCTTTCTGCGTCATTCCCGATTCTGAAAATCTGTTCTACCATCGCTAATTATTTATTATTATTATTATTGTTATTATTATTATTAAATTTTACACACACACACACACACACACACATATATATATATATATATATATATATATATATATATATATATATATATATATATATATATATATATATATATTCTGATTTTATTGCACATTTTTTTTTAAGTATTATAATTTTAGTCACTTGCCTAGTAATTGCCTTGATTATTGAGGGAATAATAAATGTTGGAGGACGCAGTTATAATACGTAATTGCAATAATCACCTTAATAATCAAGCACGTATAATAATTTATTTGGCTTGTCACGAGAGAAACTTTGTCTATAATTAAGGTTTGTCTTCATGTTTTCAAAATTTGCAATAATAATTGTTATTTGTGTGGTTTCAAAATATATTTTTAATTATATTATTATTATTATTATTTTATTTTATTAAATAACTGCAAAGTCTTTTAATCATTAATATTGATACTTCTTCCTGTGCGACCCATAGGGGTTTGATGCTTGCTTTCCAACAGCACTTACATTTTTTTGGGTTGTATACATTCATGGGGAAGCGCTAAACCTGTGTGGGCCGGTCACTGTACGAAAATATACCAATAATTATAATGCCCTACTGCATGGTGAAGGGCTCTTGATTCAAGGAAATGGAGCTTTCCCTTCACTTTATAGGATCAAACCTAATAGTTTCCATTTCCCATGCGCTCTATTCGCCTATGTGGTTGCAGGGGTTGATTCACAGCTCCTGGCTCCGCCTCCACGCTAGTATGACTCAATTTAGCGCTTCTCTAATAATCATTCGTGCTATATGATCCATACAGGTTTAGATCATTATTATTATTATTATTATTATTGTTATTATTAATACAAATAATATTGTGAGGATCAGCAGATCCTTTGAGAATGTCGGGAAAATCCTGGTGAGGTGAGTCGCTTCAGGTAATGCGGTTATTAGTTCCAGTAGAGAAGCAGAACCAGCAGTGGTGGCTTCCGGCCTCCCTCCTCTGCGCGCACACACACACACACACACACACACATACATACACACACACACACATACACACACACATACACATCTACTTACATACCTACCCACCTAGAACGACTTCGACTGTGGAGTGGTAGAGGTAAAAGCCGTACGTCGCTTTAAGAAGAGGTATGATAAAGCTCTCGAAGCGAGGAGGGAACCCTAGTAGCGGCTAGGGCAGAGACGGGGCCAGAAGCTAAGTCTCGACCCCTACAGTCACATATAGGTGATTACCCTCGCACTTGCCACCCATCAAGGGTAGTTAGTGCATGACGCTTCTCCTAGCTTTGCATAATCTTGGGCTTTCCATGTGTACTAAAGTCATCTAGTTTTATAACCACCATGTTCCCCGTAGAATTAATAGTAATAGTAGTAGTAATACTAGTTATTTTTACTTGGTATGATAGTATTTGTGTTGATCGTTTTTAGTTATATTTTTTTCTTTATGTGAGTGTGTGTGTGCGTGTTGTACATACTTTTAGTATGAGCGCCGAGTGACTTACATGGTCAAGTGTTCCGATAATATCACAACTTCGTTATTATTATTACTATTATTATAAAATTCATTCGAAATTTGTCTTTAACGAGGAGTGGAGGAAAAATGTACGTCCTCTGCAACACTATCAGCACACAATGTGGCGACGCGCTATTAGGAACCCCAGTGAGAGTGTCAAGCTGGAATTAATGACAATTTTTGAGCGATTTCCTGGTGCATTTTCCAGTTTCTTGGAGTGCGAATCCCCCCCACCCATTCTGGATATAATTTGTATTAAGCATATTGTGCATTATTCCGCAAGTATCTACAAGGAAATATTGCATCATGTGAGCATGCGTAGTTTATGCGCCGTCGTCGTTGGCTGATAGAAATTGGTGAGTTTGCGGGGGATGAGAGAGGTGCGTTTAAGCGGTGCGCATGGGAGAGATGGCGAGATGTTCTCTCATCCGAGGAAAATGGCGGAGTACGGGATGAGGTTGTGGATGCCGGCGGCCTCCACACACCGTGCGATATGACTCCATAGAGGAACAGGGAGGGTACAAGCACCGCGTTTATACTCTTTTTACAATTCTCCTCGCGGCCGCGTTTCACCCGAAGAACAAAGCTGAATACAAAAGGGAGAATCCCCGCTTGGGTTCCCACTGACGCTCCCAAAGGAACTCGGAAGGAAATAAAATTAAGAAGCACTTCGGCAGCACCACAGCAGGAAGCAGCCACCGCCTAGAAGACACCTGCTGGATAAATCACCCTTAAACACCTTACACGAGGGAGGGTGAACGAAGTCTAGCCACTGCCACGGACCATTGAGAGTGAGAGAGTAATGTAATAGTCTAGCGCTTCCTCCCTTCACGCTAAACCTTGCAATAAGACACTCACTGTAACTATCCCGTTGGGTGACTTGAAGGGCGGACCCCAGTTATAGCCACACGCTGCTTATAAGGTTGTTTATCACTATCGGTGAGTGTTGGGGAGTGGGACGAAAGTGCTGGCGTGGGATGACACCCTCATGACCCAAGTAAAGTATATGAACGCAGAATAAGGACTGTGCTCAAGCGTGAACGTCGTCTCATTGGTCAGCCTCCCAGGCCATCTATAAATCTATAAAAAAAAATGTTGCAGATGCCATCACGCGCCCACACAATATATTTCAGAGAATTTAATTCTAAGAATTTCGCAGTAAAACAAATATCGTTGAACATTTCATTTTCTCCAGATTTCCAACGATCGATACATTTTTTTTTAAGAAGCCGAAGTCTCGGTGTTTCATCCCACAGAAATCTTAATGTATCGTTCTGCAGAAATCATAAATTTTCGTGTTTCTGGAAGTTTTGTTGAATCAAGAATGAGTTAGGTTCAAGCATCTATCTTCAAGGTAAGGTGCCTTGACGCTAGTGTAGGAATCTTGATTCAAAGAATTGGAGCTACTCTTCCTCAGCTTAAACCTGACGAGACAGACACTCCACAAACCTTTTGACAACAACAACGTTGGATATTGTACTGGAGCTGAGATTCCACTTTTAAGCCTTACTAGAATGATTCTTCTTAATAACTCTAGTTGTTTTCCCAAGTTGTCTTCCACCGGTCGCTGACAACAACACTGATGTGTCCCACTCATTCTTCTCTACCAGCATGTTTCTTTATGCTGTCATCACTAACAGAAAGAAATTACTGACGATGCTGGATGCCGTTCACATGACTAGGTCTACAGAAAGGGAAATATACATACACTTATTGGCCACTTCATTAGGTACATCGGTACATCTGCTCGTTAATGTAAATATCTAATCAGCCAATCACATGGCAGCACTTCAGTGCCTAAAAACATGGTCAAGAGATTCAGTTGTTGTTCAGACCGAACATCAGAATGGGGGAAAAATGTGATTTAAGTGACTTTGACCGTAGAATGGTTGTTAGTGCTGATTTGGGATTTTCAAGCACAACAGTCTCTAGAGTTTACAGAGAATGGTGTGAAGAACATCCAGTAAGCGGCAGTTCTGTGCGCGAAAACGCCTTCATAATGAGGGAAGTCAGAGGAAATTGGCCAGACCGGTTCAGACTGACAGGACGGTGACAGTAACTCAGATAACCACACGTTGCAAAAGTGGTATGCAGAAGAGCATTTCTGAATGCACACTTCGAATCTTTAAATGAATGGGCTACAGCACTAGAAGACCACACCGGGTTATACTCCTGTCGGTTAAGAACAGGACACAGGCTACAGTGGGTACAGGCTCACCAGAACTGGACAGTTAAAGATTAGAAAAATCGTCCCCTGGTCTGATGATTCGTGATTTCTGCTGCGGTATGTAGATGGTAGTCAGAATTTAGAGTAAAACTTTGGGATGTGGGGGAGCGGGAGATTAGAGATTCACATCATGAATGTACAGCCGACAAATCTGCAGCAACTTCGTGATGTTATCATGCCAACATTCAGATTCAGATACTTTATTTCTGATACTATTACAATTGATCTGGAAAGTTTCCAGCACCTTGTTGAACCCATGCCACTAAGAATTTAGGCTGTTCTGGGGGCCCAACCCAGTACTATATGGGTGTGCCTAAGGAAGTGGCCTATATATATATATATATATATATATATATATATATATATATATATATATATATATATATATATATATATATATATATATGAATAACTGAAGTGTAATGAACACTTTGTCAGTAATTACCACATCTGAGTTTATCTTCTTGTGGGTTGAGCAAATAATATATAATATATGGAGTAAGTTAATGGTTGACAAGAAAACTGTACCTGCAATATGGTGTCGCATGACCACAATAATGCAGCAATACATTATTGTGGCGAAACGTTTCCTCGAAGATACTCAAGTGTTTCACATGTGTCTAATTCATCAACTTGTCGGTTCTCTGAACCATTTAATAATTTATTATTATTATTGGTTTAATCCACACCCGTTCCGTGGTTTACATCTCCTGAAGAGCTAAAGGGAATTGCATAAGCAATGGTATAGTGTAGAATTAAGATGTTTTGACCTTCAGTTTAAGGTTTCAGTATGATGCCTGAATTCATTTTTGTGTTTCAAAGGGTATGATACCCATCAGTTTATTTTTTTGTGATGTAAGTACCTATAAAGTCCATTAAAAAAGATACATTTTCAAGTTACCACACACAAACAATTATCTTTACTTTGTAAACTTGGTAACTTGACACCTGCAAAATTCAAAACTATTATGAACCTTTCATTAACAATTACTCGTTGGTTTCCGAGCGAAACCAACGAGTAATTTAATAAAACTGGAAAACCGACACTTATCCCAATAAAAAAAAAACGAATCTTCCTTTTAGCAAAATACACCATCATTGAAAGTTTGAAGCCTATCAGAACAGGCATTTTCCAGTTATTGCATGAAAGCCAATTGGCAGTACATGTTTTTTTTAGTTGTAAATTTCATCAAGCGTTGTATTACAGCGAGAAGAACCGAAAGAACTATGGATTCTTATGTTTATTTGCATTAATTGATTTATTTGATTTTTTTTCATGATTCGCTTTGGTGTAAAGAGTTGGCCAAATTATATTGTACAGGTATTTCAGGAAGTGCAAATCTCGTAAGTCATTCAGAACAGAGATGATAAACACTAGATCCTCCGTTACCTAATCGTACGTGGGAGAGGACTTAGGAGCCCCCACCGAGGTTATCTAATGAGAACTATCTACCGGGTAGATTACGGACTATCGTGTATTATCTAGGTGTGTGAGTCAAGGATAGAAAAAAGAGGATCCTCTCTCTCCCGAACCCACCAGTCGAGACCCCGTGTCTGACCATTGAGAGTGCTGGCGAAAGTTGGCCAAAGTTTCTATAATTGTGACTTATTAAATGACGCATGTAGGCATGACGCATGTAGGCATGACGCATGTAGGCACTACTGAGGTGCTAATCAGTTGCAGGGTGATCTGTAACTCAGTGGTCAGAGCATTCAACTTGCAACCTAACACTGGAAGCTTCTTCCTCTTCCATCCAACGCTGGGATGGAAGAGGAAGATGACAGGGTAACAGTTAACTTTTCTTCACATTTTGTAACTTTCAACACATTGTTGGTGTAACCAATTTTGTTTAATAAAAGAAATAAAAAGTCACCTTAACGCTGTGGAGAGGTTTAAATGGTTAATTCCTGGCTATACTACTACTACTACTACTACGTGATTTGACCTATTATTTTCAATGGGGTGGAACGGTAAACCAGCGGAAGGCTTCAGTCAAATGACCAATGAGTATTGTGGAATGTGAAAAATTTACTTTGAATAGTTTTACTCGTTTTGTGACTAATTAATATAATCTAATAATAATATATAATATCTTTATTTACTACAAGTACATGTACAAGGTATACAGGCCTAGCTGACATCAATGACATACTACTATATAGAAAGCCGCTTGTTATGCTGAACATTTCGGGCAAATTAGGTCAGTGTCCCATAATGCGACTCACACCAGTCGACTAACACCCAGGTACCCATTTTACTGATGGGGAACATAGACAACAGGTGTAAAGAAACACGCCCAATGTTTCTGAAATATGACAGTTTGCCACAGCGGTAGGAAGTTGATAACTATGGTGTTAGTTTGTGCTCGACAGAGTGTATGCTTAAAACGCTGGATATCAAACGGTTCTATTGATTTGTAAATAATTCAAACCAACAAATCCAGACAGTAAATAGACACCGGGAGATCCTGATAAACTAGTGGCTTCCTGTCCATGACATCTGGTGTGGCGGAGTGTGAGAGTGGGAAAGTAAACATCTCATTCTCGGAAATGAACTGATTTGAGATAAGAACAAAGTCATTTTGGGGAGAGGGAGGGGAGGAGGTAGACGGGTGGTCGCCCCCCACTCACCCCAAAACATTTCCCCCTCCCTACCTGAAGGTGGATTCTCTGGAAGGTTTTTCATGCCTTCCCGAGTCATGGTCGAACCACCGGTTGTACAAAGCATTTCTATATAATTTTATTATTGGCAGAGAGGTTTTCCAAAGGTCTTCACATTATATTCATGTGAGATTGTTTAACTCGGTCATAAAGCGACAAACAAAGTCCCTGGTACCACAAACCAGACTAGAACAGAATACATAAAAGCTCAGAGTATGGTAAACAATTTTCGATGGATTATCAAGCAAGAGTGATGAACTGAAAGAACGGATAGCGGAGGCAATAAGACAGAAGAAGAAAGGAGAAGAGTTCACGAAAAAAAATGGAAAAGGAGATCCGCGAGGAGATGAGTATATTATTTTAAAAAGATGTTCTCATTGGAACCAGAGGTAACACCGGAGAGTTAGAAAGCATACACATGTGGATACTGGACACCGTACACACAACAGGAGAGGGGGGGGGGACTGAATGAGCTAGATACATCAAACGCAATGGAACTCGACAATATGTCATCACGGATTCTAAAAGAAGGAACAAAAACGATGAACCACTGTTTAAAAATCTGGTGGTCTGGTGGCTAAAGCTCTCGCTTCACACGGCGAGGGTATGGGTTCGATTCCCAGCCAGGGCAGAAACATTGGGCGTGTTTCTTTACACCTGTTGTCTATGTTCCCCATCAGTAAAACGGGTACCGGGGTGTTAGTCGACTGGTGTGAGTCGCATCCTAGGACACTGACCTAATCTGCCCGAAATGCTCAGCATAACAAGGGACTTTCTATATAGTAGTATGTCACTGATGTGAGCTAGGCCTGTATACCATGTACATGTACTTGTAGTAAATAAAGATATTATTATTATTATTATTATTAAGTGATGGAGACGGCTGACTACAAATTAATAAGAAATATCGTTCCCATATATTGGTAATACAGTACAGAATTTTGAAACCAAACTACATTAGTAGACCTCACACGGCATCTTTTATGCATTTATTATAGTAAGACTGCTAAATTTATGCTCCATTACAATTGTTATTTGGCATATTTTGGTGCTGCAAACACCGTCCGTACTTGGCGAATTTTCATTCATTTTTATGACCACAACTTGTCTACTGCTATTAGAACTAACCATAGCTATATTTTCAGTTCGCGATGTGGTACTGGTGTCGTTGTGGTCAAGCTGGTTGTGTCTGTATGGAACAGACGTGAGTTGCTGTTGAAAAGTTTTGAGATTAGACGACTCTAATTATCGACATCGTACGAAGATGTGGCTGTATATTACATCTTGTCTGGGAAGACGGATTAAAGGTAATTCAGTCTCACTCAAATTACCCTTTGAAATATACTCAAAAGAAGAGGGCTGTCATATAATTCAAGTGAAAAACTTGAGAGGAAAAAGAAAAAAATTAATTTCGATTTTTTTTATTAAGGAACTCTAATGGTACAATAATAATATTTATGGAAAGAACTGTACATATAGCATTTTATTGGTTAAGACAAGTGACTGGTAAGCGGTACACAAATAACCCGCATTTACAAAGTCACAGTGTGACTTTCTCAAAAACCACCTACTCACCCTAAACTAAATACATACTCATACTGTAAACTACTTTCAAAAATGCTCAATATTATTTTCCTATAAGATAATCTCAATTTTTACTAATATGTTACTATTATGTAACCCCCTACTCACCCTAAACTAAATACTCATATTATAAATTACTTTCAAAAATGCTCAATGTTATTTTCCTTAAGATAATCTCAGTTTTATATTACCATCCTCCTAAACACTTGTTACAATGTAATATCATCATATTGTAATTTTAACAGTGTAATATCATCATATTGTAATTTGAAATCAAATATATACATGTAACTAGAAAAATCTCAATCAATTTCTCTAATATTATGTACATAGTCTGTAAGTCATTAGATTAAGCTGCCCCTAATGACATGGCATGTCAGTGGCTCTCCTTGCACTTCAGTTTATGATTGTAACTACAAATATCTATGTAAAATTGCAATGAAATAAAATTTACTTTACTACTTTACTTTACTTACCATTCTACTTTAATTTCTCTTTCCACTTTTGCAATTAGTAGCAGATTATCCATTCATTTATCCTTTACTCTAAGCTTGCATTAATTTATGGTAAGAAAGTTATTAACAGTTGCTCTTCCTCCACAGAAGGAGGGATTCCAAAGCAGCACGACATCCAGACACAATAGCTACTTGAAGTTTAACCGGGTAGACGTTGAACACCTACTTGCCTCGGCAAACTTATTTTTCCAATGAAAACACTAGTATGCACTGTGTAAAACACTTGATTGTTAGCTTTGTTTACATTATCATCAATGAGAATACCATATTTTGTGGCTTATAAGACTTGTTTTAGTTTTAATGGCTCGGCATCGGAGGTAACTGGGAGAGCTACAGCCCACCTTAAACTTAGTTCCCATCACTGACCTTTAGTTTATAGGACGCAGGGTGGTTTTTGGAGACATTTTATGAAAAAAAAAAATGTGTCTAATCTGCGAAATACATGAAGTGCATTATTATTATAATAAAAAAAGCGCTAAACCACAGGGGTCATACAGCGCAGCAGGTTAGGGCAGGATGCAGGGAGAATGGGTTGTAAGAGGGAGAGGGATGATTAGTAGGGTATGGAGTGCAGCAGGACAGTAGATAGTGCAGGGATAGTGGGTAGCAAGAGACTGAGGTAGAAGAGACTGAGGAGAGTGTTAGAAGTATAATCTTCAGAGTTTATGTAGTATGTCAGTTGCTGTCAAAAAGTCAATGAGAGTGTCAGGGTTAAAGGAGGGTCCATCAGCAAGAAGGGAAGGTAAAGAAAGGGCAGCAGAGCGAAGATGACGTTGGAGGTAAATTCTGCGTGCTCGTTGATAAGAGTGGGGAGTCCAACAGAATATGGCGAACAGATACTGGAACCTGACAATGCTCACAGAGGGACAGGGAGCCTCTCCATGAGAAAAAAAATGAAGTGCAAAACCCACTAGGGTTATACAGTATTACTCAGCAGTCTTGAACAAGATGCACACCATACATGTACTAAAAAATTTGTCTTTTGCTTTATTAAGTCTAACTTGTAACCCCTAAGCACTGCACACAAAATGGGTGCAGTGCTTATGAGAAGGGCTAAAATAGTATGCCTTCCATGACCATCAGTGCTGAAAACACCAGCCAGTGCAGCCAAAGGTAGTAATCTCTCACCACAAAGAAGTCTGTCTTCATAGGAAAAAAATACTCAAGTGTGTGTATGCTATGCTAATGCAGTTTTGAAAGGCAGGTTTATTGAAACAAAAAAAATATCCATCATGCTTTACTGAGATACAATTTTTTTCCATTTTATATATACAATCCAGTATAAGTGTAGTGATAAACATGCACAATGTTTATACACAAGATATAGTTCACAACAGTTATCAGAAAAATAGTGCATTAGTATGTCATCACCTTGAACAGAGTGAAAAATATGCATTTCTTGTTCACATCTTACTAAGTCTACACCCCACAGGTGTAGTCAACTCTGAAATAATTCAACCTTTGAGGTCTCCACACTGCCACAAACATGTTTTTTTCTTAAGCTAAGTACGTAGATGATCAAACTGGTTAAAAATGCCAATTTATACACAAGTCCATTAATATTTATTTCAGAGATAGGCTATGGGTTGACATTTGATTAGACCCCCAAAAAATAAACTGATGAATTGTTCTGAGTGGATGATTAACTCCTCAGCTTCAGGGCAACATTCTTCTTAGTAAGACAACTACAACTGTTGGGAATCTACTGTAGAAACATTCTGCCTACTCTGTAACTTCTTCAGTCAAATACAGAGGAAACTAATATGAGACAGTGAAGGATGTGTTGTTCAGTTCCTCAACCTTACAAACTGCTACTTTCTCCAATATTTAGTCACTTCTGTATTCAACTGAAGCCTACAGAGCTGGTAAAGCATTTCAGCAATAAAGATACCCAATAGTTGCACATCTTACTCATTTGCCTGTCATTATTTTATTCCATGAAAATAATGCTTCTAGTTAGTACCTTTTAAAGTAACAGTAATAAAGCCAGGAATAAGAGACCAAAATTTTTGCCCTAGATACCTTTATAAATATTAAACCTGATGGTTAGGGACTGCTCATTATCAAAGACAAATATTGTTTATAGTAAACAACATGCACACAGGATAAAGTTGTGTGAAGAGGCAAAATTAGCTAACACAAGTAAAATAAGTTTTGCATCATTAATGCTGAATGATCCGTACGTTTATATTATACTTTTCAAAAATCATTAAACCTGTATGAATCATTCAGCATTAATGGTACAAAAATTGTTATGCAACATTTGAGGAATATATGCCAGCCCAGGTAGATACAGTGGCATAGTTATTAACTCGTATTATTTTAGTTTTCAACAATCGTTAAATTACTACTATATCCACCTAGGCTGGCATATACTCTTCAAACAATATTGTATAAATAGTCTAGTGACAACTCATTACAGGTAATTTCTGATGTGTGTTGCACTTCAAATTCAGATAAATGGCAGTATTTAATGACAATTATTTTTCTGAATTAAAATTTTGCTCATATCAATGCCATTATAAATCTAACCTTATTATTTTATAAAACCAGATGCCATAATCATTACATGATCTGATATATAATATATTTCACAATACAGTGGACCCTCGGTTTTCGTTGAAAATTCTTTCCAGAATGCTGTTTGAGTGCCGTTACCGAACGAATTTGTTCCCATAAAGATAAATGTAAATTAGATTAGTCATTTCATTATTATTATTATAATCAAAAGAAGCACTAAACCACAAGAGTTATTAGTCATTTCAGACCCCCAAAAATACACTTACAGAAGCAATTACGAAAATACACTTACATAATTGTTCGAGTTTGGAGGTGAACGAAAACTGAGGGTCCACTGTATATGTGCTGTATTTTCATGTATCTATTTCCTCATCCTCTTCTCTCCACACACTTTGAAAAATTACAACACTAATAAAACCTTTCAGATCAATCAAAAATCAAGCAGTGACAAATTTCTAGAAATATAATGTATTATATTATATACTATATTGTAGTATTCAATTACATAATGATAAGAGTATATATATATTATATGTAGATATATCAGGGAAAATTCACCAAGAGATAATGAACATGTATAGTATAGTTTTTTTGTAATAATAATATCAGTTTAGCACTTATTTAATACTGTAATATAATCAAACTAAGCTCTAATCCTGAACTTATTTCATAATACACCTGAATAATTAATATCATTACATGCAACTGCTTACTAGTGGGAATGATATTGTACATAAAACATTTTCATTAAGAAATAAAAAAAAATTATTTTGGTAATATTTCACTGTTAAACAGGTTAATATTTAATGTTACATAATGAGTGCAATCCAAAGTATAGATCCTAACTAATTATGTTAAAAAAAATGAGCATCAAACTTCAAAAGTAAGTATCATGCACACAGAAAACCCATTTACCATCATATCCAAAAGTTGTCTAAATATGGCATCAAGGAGTTTGCAGACCTGTGTCTACCAGGTCACTGAAAAACGGTATTGTGATACCGACAAGATGTGGAAAAAAAAACTTGTGCACATAAGTGTCTGTTACCACACCAGGTTACTACCTTAAGTTCATCACCCTAAAACACCAACGAGGTTGCCCAAAATACTTAGCAGCCAAAATTTGGGGACATTTGAAATTGGTGGACCCTTGAATGAGGTAACTTGGAGTTGGACTCATTATTCAAAAAAAAATTGAAAAACACTCATTGTATCAAAACTGATAAAGTTCCATTCTCCAGGGGTTATACAACCCCAGTGGGTTTAATATTTATCCCATGAATATGATAATTGCATTCCTTAAGTTTCTGTAGTGCTTAAAAACTTTCTGGATATTATTTAACCATAGCACCTCAAAATGCTCTCTCAAATGTAATTTTTAAAACTTTTTCCTAAAATCAAGTCTTATACGAATGGAATGGAAAGTCTGCAGCCTCTCAGTTGCATCTTATGTTAATGTATACTGCATGAGCAAAAAATATGAATGCAGTCAAAATTAAATATCTGACTCATTCAAGTTCTCTAAATGCTAAAGCCTTTATAAGGTAAAAAAAAAGAATAAAATATGCTAAAGCATATCAAATGTGCGAAATCCTTTGATTATTATTATTATAATCAAATAGAAGCGCTATTTGATTATAATAATAATCAAAGGATTTCGCACATTTGATCCTTTGAATGTATGAAAATTACTTAACCCTCACCAAGCACCATCTCCTCATGTGATTTTAAACGAGAGATGAAAAAGAAAAATACTACATATACAGTGGTACCCCGAGTTTTGTACTGCTCCCCACTCGAACAATTATGTAAGTGTATTATTGTAAGTGCTTTTGTAAGTGTATTTTTGGGGGTCTGAAATGGACTAATCTAATTTACATTATACCTTATAGGAACAAATTCATTTGGTAACGGCACTTGAACACCTTGAACAAATAAAGTACAAAACTCGGGGTACCACTGTACTATTAAGAGGTGTCTGGATAATAATATATCAAATGAAGTGCTAAACCTGAAAGGGTCAGATGTGTCTGGAATGCAACCCTATTTTCTCTTTGATCTGCATTAATAGGCTTGGCATAACATTTTCCAGGCATGCATGCCCTTTGTAAATCTTATTATTCGCTGTATAATATCAATATAAAAGTGGGGAAGAGATGAAACTCATAGGAGTCGTACAGCATATGAAATGGGAAGCAATCAGATTTGATCTAAAGGGAAGGACAAGTCCAATTTCTTGTATCAAGAGCCCTTCTCAAGCATCGAGGTCCCTCACTGGAGGGGATCCACTAAACGGTAATTCTAATTAGCAGTTTTCAACATATTTATGAATGAAGTAGCTAAAAAAATTTATAAAGAATACAATTGCAGTAGTACAACATATGAAAAAAATTAAATGGCATTTTTAATAGATTTATACAAAGCAAACTAGAAAAAATTTTTTAAAGCTGTTTGACAGCAGTACTAATACTATATACAGTGGTACCTCGAGTTACGATATTTTTTCGTTCGAGAATGCTGTTCAAGTGCCATTACCAAACGAATTTATCCCCATAAGGAATAATGTAAAATAGACTAGTCCTTTTACACCCCCAAAAATATACCTACAAAAGCATTTAAAAAAATAAACTTACATAAAAGGGCGATTTTGGGGACCATCGTAACTCGAGGTACCACTGTACTATTCCAGATTTCAATACATCATATACAATAATAAAGAATCCACAGCTCTATATCCATACAGTCATTACAGTGATACTGTCACAGCTGTTGGTTTATTAACACATCAGGCCATTTCCCACCAAGGCAGGGTGACCCAAAAAAGAAGAAAGATTTTTGTCGTCATTCATTCCATCACTGTCTTGCCAGCAAGACAGAATAGGATCTACATATTCTGTCTCATTTAAGGCAAAAGTTAGTTAGTTATTACATTATATTTTATTAGCAAATCTCCTAATCCATAATATGATTCAATTGTGTACTACAAAATACAGTATCCAAACAAAATCTATTAATACTACATATATGTATATTTTTTTTGCTGAATCTATCTCACTATTAATGTATTTCTCTTTAAAATAACACTATTCTAGTCATGCATAAATATGCTACAAACAGGTGTTTTTAGTATCTGAAGAGATAAGACTCGTATAATTTTTTGTCCACCATTTCCATTTTTTGGCTTAGATACAAGATACTCAGGTACTAGAAACACACAAACATTCTACATATCCCATGTATCATTGGTTAAACTTTACATAAATGGCATTAAAGTCTGTTTCATAATATTGCCCTCAATGTACTATTTAAAGGCATTTGGATGGCCACTCAAAGATGTGTCCAGGTATCTATACCTTTATACAAATATTTTCCTAAGTTTTAGTATCTTTCCTTTACATACTACAAGGAAATTCAAAATTCTCTTGGGTACATTTCAAAATTCTTCTTTCTCTAATTACCCACATCAGTTCTTACACACTAAAGGTATAATCCCTAGTACTAAATACCTTATGAAGAATAGGAGTAGGAAGGATCTTACAACCAAGGTCTGAAAAGCTAACTTCATATAATAAATTAACCCATTAACTGTCCAAACGTATATATACGTTTATACCGCTAGCGCTCCGAACGTATATATACGTTTTTTTTTACATGCTTTCTTATGGGGAAAATCAAGGTCGGAGCGCTAGCGGTAAAAACGTATATATACGTTTGGACAGTAAATGGGTTAAACATTAAAAACAATCTTGCGATTTTCTGATAAAGTATTAATTTTATTGTGAGGGCATATATTTGGTGCCCCTAACACTAAATGTTTATGCAAAAAAATCAAATTAAAATCAGACCAACAATTTCCTCAAAATGAGTTGTACATTTTAGGAAAACTAGTATAAAGTTAAACTTTTTGTCTTCCATAAAATAATGTGCACGTAAGGAATATACTATCACAAAACCTCTCTTAGAAATTTTTAATGAAAAACATTTTTAATAACATATCACTTAAAAGCCCAGGAAGAATTAAGATCTACCTATACATAGCCTATTCATATATAAAATATATATGTATATACAGTATATATTATAAAAAACAAATACCTCTACTATACAGTGGTACCTCGGTTTACGATTTTAATCCGTCAGAGAGGGCATATTTTAAGCCGAAACAATCGTAAAACGAATCAATTTTCCCCATAAGAAATAATGGAAATAAATTTAATCCGTCCAAGACTTCCAAAAGTAGTTAAATAAAATATTTTTTAGAACTTTTGGACATTAAATAATACACAATTTAATAAAGAATACATAAATATACATGCAAATATTGTACAATAACATGTCACTTACATTTATTGAAGAGTTGTTGATGTGTGGAGGACGGGAGGAGGGAGAAGGTGGAGTAGTATGCTAGTGTTTGGAAGGGAATCCCTTCCATTAACACTGCAGGTGGTAAGTTCTTTTCTGGGGTTACTTCCCTTTTCTTTGAATGCCACTAGGACCAGCTTGAGAGTCACTAGACCTCTTTCTAACAACAAATTTGTCCAGGGAGATCTGTGTCTGGCGATTCTTTAACACATCCCTGAAATGACACACCACTGTGTCATTGTACAGGTGCCAGCACGGCCTGCAACAGCATGGTTAGGGTGATATTCATCCATAAATGCTTGCACCTTGCTCCACATTCCACAAATGTCCTTAATCCTGAAGAAGGCACATTCTTCCATTTTGTTCCACCTCCTCCACCTCCTCTGAACCATTGTCCTGACCTCTGCTCTCTTGTTCCAGTTGCTGTTGAAGCTCTTGCAGATCTTCAGTGGTTAGCTCTTCCTTGTGCTCCTCCACCAACTGTTCCACATCCTCACCACTCACCTCTAACCCCAAAGACTTGCCCAATTCCACAATTTCTTCCACAACAGGCTCAGGCTCAGGCTCAGGCTCAGGGTTCTGAGGCTCAGCCCCAAAACCTTCAAAATCCCTCCCTAGGACACAGTCTGGCCACAATTTTCTCAGGCAGAGTTCAAAGTCCTGGTAGTCACTCCCTCCCAAGCCTTACCTATAAGGTGTACACAATGCAGCATATGGAAATGGTTTTTCCAAAATTCTCTTAGGGTTATGTTCATGTCTGTGGTCACATCAAAGCACTTTTGAAACATTGCTTTGGTATAGAGTTTTTAAAGTTGGAAATGACCTGCTGGTCCATGGGCTGGAGGAGAGGAGTGGTATTAGGGGCAAGAACTTCACTTTGATGAATTTAAACTCGTCCACAATTTTCTACCAAGTTTGGAGGATGACAAGGAGCATTGTCCATTATCAGGAGGCACTTAAGTGGCAAATTATTGTCCAATAGATATTTCTTCACACTGGGGCCAAACACTTCATTGAACCAATCTAAGAAAATGTCCTTTGTGACCCAAGCCTTTTGTTAGACTTCCACATCACACACAAGTTAGACTTGCTGACACCGCATCTGCCAAACACTCGGGATTTTCAAAAGATACACTAGTAAAGGCTTCACTTTGCAATCACCACTTGCATTGGCACAAAGCATCAACGTTAGCCTGTCTTTCATAGGCTTATGTCCTGGCTGTGCCTTTTCCTCCTGAGTAATGTAGGTCCTGTTGGGCATTTTCTTCCAAAACAGGCCTGTTTCATCACAATTAAACACTTGTTGGGGGAGGAATTGTTCAGCCTCTAGGTACTCCTGGAATTCAGGAACATATTTTCAGCCGCACTTTGTCAGAACTGGCTCCCTCACCATGCCTCACAACACTATGTATGCCAGTACGCTTCTTAAATTTTTGAAACCAGCCTCTGCTGGCTTTAAATTCGCTCACTTCACTCGTTGCAGGCATTTTCTTAAGGAGATCATCATGCAACTGCCTTGCTTTTCACATATTATTCCCTCCGAAACAGTATCTCCTGCTAACTGTTTCTCGTTGATCCACACCAACAACAACCTTTCCACATTTTCCACCACTTGTGGTCTCTGTTTTGTGATCACAGATGCACCTTTTGCAACAACAGCTTCCTTGATTTTACTTAAATATTTCTTATCCACAATGGTAGCGATGGTAGAATAGGGTTTACCATACAGCCTGGCCAGCTCACTGATACGCACTCCACTTTCATATTTTTCTATTATCTCCTTCTTCACTTCTATCGTACATATATTTCTGTTCCTCTTTGCCACAGGCTTAGCACTAGGATCTTTCCTTGGACCCATGGTAGCTTATTTAGCAGTTGCAAGCACTAAAAACAGTGGAATAATGACAATATACTGGTATGAATGCGTGGGTGTGGGTGGGTGGTCGCTCTCGCTTGTAAACAATAGCACTGACGCTCCCTGGAGTGCGCTCAGCTGGGCGCCAGCGGACAGGTCCGGTCACGAATGTCGGTAACCGAAGCAAACATCGTAAACCACAAACAAATTTCTTACGTTATAAATATCGGTTACCGAAAATAACGTAAGGTGATAACATCGTAAACCGAGGTACCACTGTACCTGTATACATTAAAACTTGTCAGAGCCAAATCTTCGGTAACCAACCACTCATAGTTTCGTATACAGTTTTCTGGGAAAAAATGTTGAAGTCTAATACTTCATAACCATGGGAATTAGCACAAATGTAAAATAATACAATGTAGTGAAGATGAACACACACAGGGTAGTCAATTGGTTTGCAAGTGGAGGCATCCACACAACTGGACACCACAGGAATCTATTATGAATTGTGTAAAATTGCTGAAAACCTCTTAAAACCATAGTTTTCAATTTATGTACTATAATAAACATTATTTATAATCAAGCCCAACTATATATTGGCCATTTCCTGCCAAGACATGGTTATCCCAAAGAAGGAACATGCATTCATCAGTCCTTCCCAAACTGTCTTACAAGATGATAATCTTCTGGAAAGACAGGGATTGAGTGATTGTAAATTTCATCACCTTTAGTGCCCTCTTGTCTTATCGAGCACAAAGATCACAATTCTAATGATGCATTGAAAAACATCCTCACCAAATCTTCTGGCACTTTTGAAACGTGTCCAGCTAACCAGTTTCTCTAAATCCCTTCATAAATGTTACATTGCTTGCACACTTAACAGCACACAAAATCCCAAAATTGATTGTGTCCACTTATTCCTGTTATACAGAGACAGGATGTTCCAGAGATGGGACACAGAAACAAGGGGTCACAATTGGAAGTTGAAGACTCAGATCAGTCAGAGGGATGTTAGGAAGTATTTCTTCAGTCACAGAGTTGTCAGGAAGTAGAATGAATAGCCTGGAACGTGACAGTGGAGGCAAGAACCATACATAGTTTTAAGATGAGGTTTGATAAAGCTCATGGAGCAGGGAGAGAGGACCTAGTAGCGATCAGTGAAGAGGGGCCAGGAGCTATGACTCAACCCCTGCAACCACAAACAGGTGAGTAGGTGAGTGCGTACATGCTGACCGGATACTAAAACCTCAACCTTTCAAAAAAACTTTCATACACTTCCTCTGCCCCAACCCCAACACCTCCCTTCATCCACATCAGAGTTATACACCCTCTTGGTTAGCCTACCTTGCTCCAACCTTTCTACTAAATGACCACACCATCTCCACAAATCCTCTTTTGCTCCATGAATTATCTTTTATTCAACCCCCACTGTCTTAAAAAAATTTCACTCTATTTCCTGTACTATACTCACTCTGCAATGACCTTAAACATGCCTTCTTTACTGACTTCACCTACTACCTGACAGCAGTACCATGCCATTTACCTTTCAAAATGTGTTGGCACCACCAACCTGTGACACATCACAATTTTTTTTTTTTAACATCCAATGACATATTATTTTTTTTTTACCAGATCTCTCAACACTCCAGTCTCTTTTTTTCTTATCTATTGCATAAATGATCACATCTTTCATACACTCATTTGCCAAAATTCACCCTATCTAAATACAATACAATCACTTCCTCTGTACTTCCTCCAGTATCACATCCAATCTTTCATTGCTCTTTTCTATGCCCACTTCTAACTTTCTTCAATACACCCTTCTAAATCCCTCTAACAATCTCTGCATTATGGCCATTTCAGAAATATTTCATACTATTATTGCAATGGTAGCTGCAGGAAGGAGGATTCTAAGAATTGTAGCAGATTATTGTTAAGGAAAACTGAATGTAGAGAATTGTAATACAGCCAATTAAGAGACAAAGTAAACCATAAGTTATGAATTTACAACCCGCAAACTGGAAATGGAGATGAAGATGTTTCTGATCGTCATAGAAAATAATAAAACTGCAAGTTGTGAAATGCTCTACCCAGAGTACAGTACTGCAATTTTTGCTTCATAAGAAATAAAGGAGTGTTAAAATATTAAGGTAGGATGTGGGTGTTGCTAGCACTACCTCCTGAAATTAGAACAGCTTTTAGCCAAAGTACATAATATACAGTGCCTTTACTTGGGCTGTCAAGTACCAGTGTATCCCATATGTGTAGTTCTAAAGAGAGTTGCGCAGCTGGACTTAATACCTTACTTTTTGTGGACAAGTGTCCGGCAAAGCAGGCTGACGAAGTAATGCAAGTCAGGCCTTAATCCTCTGGTGTGGATTTCACTACATGGAATCATTCTTACTCTGCATGTAATCCCTTACATCAATGCAAGAATAAAACTTTGCCTTTCCTTTGAATTAAGCTGAGGACAGCATTACATGCCATTTGGCAAAATTGCATAGCCCATCACAACAGGCCTGATAAGCGAAACACTGACACTCATGAAAACTCTCGGATGATAATTTCTTGAGGATATTGGGACTAATCTTTACCAAAAACTTATAAACTGAATAACAAACTGTCTTCAAGTGCGATCAAGAGATTCTTTAGTTTGTTACAAGTGGCAGCAACCTGAAGCAGGAATTCTATCTTCCTGATAGCACATTTCAAGGATGAGAACAAAGACGATGCCACATCTCAAGAATGAGAAAGGTGGTGCTCTCACTAATCTCTCGTATCTCAGTATCTGCTTCATCTTTGAAACAAAATTCAAGACCTTTCCACAATTTCAGGCTCTTGGCCAAGTCCTGCCAAGCTGTACAAACAGGAACCATATTAAGATTCTCTCTTTCAATACGAAATGAAAATACACAAATAACCCACACATAGAAGAATGAAACTTATGATGTTTCGGTCCAATTTGGTGTGACTAGTTAATGGTCTAAGTCAGACCGAAACTACATTATAAGTTTCATTGTCCTAGTGCCAGGTTATTTGTGTATTGTTCATCACAGTAATGTGCCTTTTTATTCTTCAAGAAATAAGAAAATGTGCAGTAAGTCTTCATTTGGCAGTTTATTGAACTAACACTTCCCTGCTAAATTGCTGGTAACACTGGCCTGTCAATCTGATACTTTAACATACCACCTAACATTATTGATGAAGCCGGGCCAGATGTTGCAGACTGTATTAATAATAATTAAACAATTATAAAAACTGCTTAAAACTGGCAAAATAAACTTTTCTTAATATACTTCAATATTTCTTTTTTAATAAAATGTAAAACTATCAAAATAAAGCAAATGTCTGAAAAAACTTACAAGCACTGTACGTTTATGGCAGTGAACTAAAGTGATAACCTTAACTTACCAGACCTTGGTCCAGATGTCAGATCTAAAAAGCATTACTCTATAACTATTCAAAATAATATTCATGCAAACATTATCACAGATATTAACAAATATATATAATGATAATTACAGAAATACAGTATTGACTGAAAGTATATTATATATAAATAAATTTATAATTCAGTATTAACAAATATGGAAGAGATTCTCTTCAGGTAATAATTTAATAATAATTTATTACAAAACATAAATCCTTATCTAAATTACATGTACTGTACTTTGTTTCCAAACTTTCATTTTTTATTAAATCACAGCTTTCAATACATGAAAAAATCGAACTGACTTTTCTCGAATCTCCATGCAGGATGGAATCACCTGCTGTGTCAAGAGCAAGTCTCAGAGGCAGTACATTATTATTTTTATAATCAAAACCAAGTGCTAAACCCATCAGGGTCTAGAGGCAGTACAGCTGACCTAATTGAATAAGCACCAGCGGACTAATCTACACATCAAATTCTCAAACCTGATAGCAACAAAGGAGTCCTTCAGATGCTGACAAAATTATAGCAACTTCAGGCATGAGCTTGGTAAAAGATGAAGACATGAAAGTAGCTCTACATCTCACCCTGATAGCCAGGAAATCAGTATTCATCAAAAAACTGGGCTGAGAGCTCACCAAAATATCAACATTACCATAAACATGAGACTGAAGTCATAGGCCAAAAATCAATGAAATCACTATACTACCCAACACTGCCTCAATGATCAAGCTTAGATCTAAAAGAGTATCAATGATAAAATGAGTCATACAAAATGGTTTAAAGATCTCATGTTACCACATCAATTCACAGAACACTGAACAAAACAAGTACATACCATCATACAACTCTTACCTGGAACTGCTATAACCACAATCACTGTAAAAGACTGTCCCTCGAGTGTGGCAAGAGAGGTTACACTAGGATGTGAAAATTTAGATAACCGCAGATGCGAAAGTGTATACGGATGTCTTACTTATTTATTTCGGATGCGGATGTAAGAAATTGTGTGAATGTTCCACGGATGCGGATGTGGATATCCGATACATCACTAGGTTACACCTTCAGGTCCACCACAGTGCCTCATCTGTAAGGGATGATCATCACAACCTAGATACGTACTAGAACCCTCCAAGAAAAGGGGGTAATCAATAATAATAATAATAATAATAATAAAAAAAAATAGAAAAAACTCAACACCAAGACCATCACCTATAAAGGTACAACTCAAGTTCAGGCAGACACAAAATACAACAAGTCACCCAACAGCTAACCTACATGCCAACACCGACTGTGACTGACTAAGCACCAGTGTTCCAAGATAGCACAGCACTCGAGATACAAACATGCTTGGTCTATGCAAAGTGACCCAGCACCAATGTTCCAAAAGTAGCTTCAAGATCAAGAGCAGCACACTACAAGATACAAACATGCTTGGTTAATGCCCAGTTGAAGAATGCAATTTGCACAGTAACCTTAACACAAAAATTAGTCAATGTTCCACATATTCAACCTCTCCAAGATGATCCCAGAAAATATCCAGTCCCCTGAAGTACTCGCAATCAAAACTGGTAAGTCTTGGCTCAACACTCAAGTAACCCCAACACCAGATATCAACCTTCAGCAGCAGAAGCTGCTGGCCCACCTGTTGAAGTAGCTGGCAGTGAGGAAGTGGACATGTTCAATCAAATAATCAGCTAGAGAACTATTTATTACAGTTCACCAAATTAACACAACAGTCTGTGCAAAACTCTGAAATTGAGCAGTTAATTTTGTGAACAGGGGCAATACCAGCACAACCAAAGGTGTGTTGCACAACTTAGAAGCACAGTACTGCACAGTGATTATGTAATCACATGAGGTCTCTTGGACACCAAGGCCTTCTCAAAACTAAAATGGTTCCAAACCATTGCCATCTAGCCAACTATACCAAAAAAAAAAAAAACAGCAATGAAGACCTGAGAACCTACTTCCTCCACGAGATTACACTGATCACCTCTTCATACACCAGATGAGTTTCCTGCACACTTGCTGAGACCATGACCTGCCTATCAATAAGCCCTCAATTTTCCATCATTTCACCTAGCTGCTTGGTGAAGCTCTGGCACTTTCTTTCAACTCAAAGACACTTTGAATCAAGATTTCATCTCTATGCTTGTTGTCACATTAATGCTCACCCTCAACAGAGCCTCTGCTATATGTACCATTATCAATAAACATTATTCAGTAAAAACTAAACTAACTAATGAGCATTTCCTGAAATTTGCTTCTTAAAGAACCATTAACTGATATTTTTTTAAATTTCAATAAAAGGGAAATTCTTACAATTATACTCTAACACAAAAATACTACTAACATGAAATCAACGTGCCAGAATGTTATTAAATTACTGCATTAGTTTGAGGTGGGTTTTTTTAAATCAAGACACAGTAATTTCGTAATTTGCAATTTAAATGCAAAGCAGCATGAAATCTAGTAATAAGAAAGGTTAAGGATGATAATCAATATTTCGTCAAGATGCAGAAGATTTACGATGGACAAAGATTAGAGTCCTTTTCTCCTGATCCTGGAGGATATTCAGCTTTTCTAATGAGCCCTTCCTTATAGCCTCCATCTTTGGTGTAGTTTCCTTCAGGTCCATGGAGTCCATACTTCTTAATGAATGTCTTAACTTCCTTCTTATCAACGGTAGACATTTCCAGGCTGCAGCCCCAAGCAATTAAGGCTAAAGGCTGAGAAAAAAATTGAATTATAAATAAAACCCATAAACACAAAATTCTGTCTAATGTATCTAACAAATAATCACTTGAATTATTTTACAGTACTAATTCAACAGGTCCATAATATTTAATGATAAAAATTCAAAGGTCTCATGAAAACTGATCATCAAATTCAAAATGCCCTCAGAGGTGGGGAATATAGTTGGCAATACATAGTCAGTCTCTTCTAGCGGAAGGTGAAGATAAACTTGAAAAAAAAAGTCTTCCTGTAAATTCTGTACAATTTTTTTTAACCATCTGTCTGTAATTACTGTTATACATAATTGGAATGGCATAAATAAAGAATGGTGGATATTCTTTCCTTTCTTTCAACACGTCGGCCGTTTCCCACCAAGGCGGGGAAAAACGAAAGTTTCTCCTTTTACATTTAGTAACATATACAGGAGATGGGGTTATTAGCCCCCTGCACCCGGCATTTTAATCGCCTCTTATGACACGCATGGCTTACGGAGGAAGAATTCTGTTCCACTTCCCCATGGAGATAAGAGGAAATAAGAACAAGAACTAGTAAGAAAATACGTAGAAGAAAACCCAGAGGGGTGTGTATATATATGCTTGTACATGAATGTGTAGTGTGACCTAAGTGTAAGTAGAAGTAGCAAGATGTACCTGAAATCTTGCATGTTTATGAGACAGAAAAAAGACACCAGCAATCCTACCATCATGTAAAACAATTACAGGCTTTCGTTTTACACTCACTTGGCAGGACGGTAGTACCTCCCTTGGCGGTTCACTAATCTCTCCTATGTACAGAATATTAAATTACTTACCCGTTCTTTAGACAGAAGTGTATATGGGGTGATGATGTGCTTCCGAATGCACCCAGTAACCAACTCACGAAGTCTATGTACCACAAGAGGTTCTGTGCAGGGATCATACAGCATGACTACTGCGCCATGCTGCAACAAGATACTATATTACTTTTAGACCATAGAGCTTTATGCTTAAAATTAAATATTTTTTATTCTAGATTTAAAAATCAATAATTTTTTCTTTAACACCAACATCTCCCACCAAGGCAGGGTGACCCGAAAAAGAAGAAATGTAAAGTTTTTCTTCTTTTTACATTAAGTAATTTATACAGAAGGGGATACTAACCCCTTGTTCCCGGCATTTTAGTTGCCTCTTACAACAAACGGCTTATGGAGGAAGGATTCTTCTCAACATCTCATAGAAATGCTTAATCTAAATACAATCACATCCTTCAATGGTACAGCAATGACACTGCTTAAATACTGTTTTATTCACAAATCCCAATTGAATATTCTGAATAAAATGCATAACAAACATCTTGACACCAGAATAGTGAATTAATTACATAATGCTCTGTGGCAACAACCACAGGACTGTCAAGAAGGCAATAAAAGAGTACCAAGAAACTGCCAATAAAAGCATAAAAACCATCTTAGAAAACACCTCTAAGTCACTATTTTAAACCAAACACAAAGTCAGAAATTTGCGCGACAGTGACATCAATAACGTAGATCTAGATAGGAGACAGTGAAAGGGTTAACACCCATCTACTTATTTACTGCTAGATTAAAAAAGGCTGTGCAAAAAATGTAGATCTACATAAGTGACAATGGCATCAATAATGTAGATCTAGAACTTTTCCACGCATAATATACTGTATAAGATTTGAGTCCTGGTCCATCTGACTGTGAACTGACTATAATGACCAATGCATGTAAAAATTATTTACTGAAAGCACATCTTAGTGCATGTAGTCTCTATGTCTAAACTTATTGTTATTACAGTGTTATAGTCTTAAGAGAAGTTTAAAACCTGTAAGGATCATAAAATACCTGAAGAGTGAGAGGTAATCAAATTTCATCAGTGCATGGGGAGGGTAGCTTTAATTCCTAGCATAGAGAGCCCCTTACCAATGTCAAGGCACTTCCCTTCAAAGGGTTAAAATTGTTCATAAATAATAAAACTTACCTCGATATTGTGAAGCCATCTCTGAACTGGTACAAATTTATATTCTCCAAAAACAGGCCAAATGGGGCGATGTGGTCCGAACGTTGGCAAGCTCGTGTTATACATTATTTCACGATTCATGCAGATGTGTTCTGGAGAGTAATTCTGTGGTACATAAACACATTTTTCTACTGAAGGCAGACTATCTTGGACTGGTATTCGATGGTGCTTGGGGTCAAAACATGTGTAGTTGATGGGAGAAAAGTTCCAGTCTACTGTTAGGTTAACCTGCAGAGAAAATGAAATACTGTACTGTAACATTTCTCTAACTAAAATAAAAAGGTAACATGAAACACTTGTTTCAAATTTATAATAACTAAGAGAATTTAAGTATCCACCATACCTGAGGGTGAACACGTCTAAAGCTCATTTATTAAGTACAGTGTAATCCAAGGTTAACAATAACTAATTTTGGACAATTGCTAATGTATTATTAAAATCTTTAAGACTATTCGACCAAAGACCAAAGAGAGATGGGTGTCACTCGCACCCCACTCCACCTATATATACTGTACTCTCATTTTAACCTCTGTGTGTTAGAAGTGATCAAGGTCCCAGGACCGAAACGTTTTTTAATAAATATGTTCTAGTGTTTTCTCACATCTTTTTAAACCAATTTGTTGGTATATATCACCACAGTATTAAATGTCTAGTAGGAGACTTATATAGTTTCTAACCAAACTACATAATCCTTGACATTTCGTCAGGGATTGCAGACCAAAACATCAATTCACTCAGATTTAACACCACCCAAGAAATACATAGTTCTCAACTTCATTGTCAAATACATCCTTAAAAATCTCCTCTACCAGCAAACTCAATATAGCTACCATTGCCTTTACTATCAAAGACAGGACAGACAATAATAATAATACAGTAGGACACCCCCGTATCCATAGGTCCAGTATCAGCGGTTCACCGTGGCCCAAAAATAACCCTTAATTTTGCTTAATAATGGCATCAAGGTGCAAAAGTAGTGATGGGGAAAGTTCTTCAAAGCCTAAGAGAAGCTGTGAAATGCTTCCCACAATAAAAAAGTGATAATTCTTCACTAATTGTGCATAATTTATAAGTTAAATTTTATAATAGGTATGCATAGGACTTATACATATTGTTCACTACTATCCATGGTTTTGGTATCTGCGGTAGGTCCTTGGAACTTGTCCCCATGGATACAGGGATCTTACTGTATGTTAAAATGTATAATGGAAATGGGTCAGTTAATTCAGTTTAATAAATGGATAGAGGTTGTTGTTCAAATTCTAAACTATAATTTTAAATATTAATTTTCTAGTTACTGCAATAAAGTATGTTTTAAAGAGGTATCAAAATATATTTTAAAGTTTTAAATCAACAGTATTATGAGTTTGTTGGATGTTTTAGTTTCATGTTTAACAAAATTGGAAATTATTCAGGCTTTAATTTTTGTAATTGATTTTTGATTATGTCTTCATCAGATTACTAAATATGTAAACAGATTCAGATATTCTGTTGTATTTTTTCAATTTGTAAGTCACCAGACGAGGCTGGCCCATACCTGGCTCTGGAGTAGAAAAACTCTTGGAACTCATCAGAAGTATCTCAGAAGAATTAGGTCATTTAATATTTATCCTTCCTGGGTTATTTAATACCAATTAAACAATAAGCATTCCTTACATATTGAACACAGTTATCAATTTTAAATATAAAAAAAATTGAAAGAGTATTGGTATCCGCCTAAAACAGAGTACAGTGGACCCTTGAATTTCGTGATTAATCTGTTCCAGAGAGTCCGCTGAAATTCAAAATTCACGATTTTAAAAACCATTTTTCCCATAAGAAATAATGTACGTAAATCAAATTAATCCGTTTCAGACACCCAAAAGTATTAAACAAATATTTTTTTTTACATGAAATGTACATTTATCTACACAGAAAACAATGAGACATGAAGAATAAAACAATAACAATATGACACTTACCTTTATAGGTACCAAGTCCTTTTCCAGGGTTACTTCCCTTTTATGTCTTTTACTGCCACAATACATTCATTACTTACCTTAAAATATTTGTAGTCTTAATGTAGGGAGAGAGGTGTGTAGTATTTATTTGTAGGAATTCAGTGTAGGTAGCCTGTAGACGTAGGTACATGTATGTAGCCCCCTTGGGCTACACTACACAGCCATATTATTACCATGTTCACTGAGTTTAATCGTTTCTAACAACTACCTTTAGATGCCATCATAAACAAAGGGAGAGGTAATGAATAATTCATGCTGATAATTGTAAACAAATGCGTATGAAGGGCAGTTACTGCACCAGACGCCAGATTCACAGTTTTCTCTAACTCTGCATCAAAGAAAACAATGTTTATTCTCCACCCGACTCACCACTTGATAGCATATAAACATTGTATCAATGTTTATATGCTATATGATACGTAACGTGTTTCTTATATAATTTTGAAGAAAATATCATAGATGGATTAATGAAAATGTCTATATTAACCTAAAATAAAACACTTAACCTAAAATAAGACATTTGTTTGAGCTTGGTGTGGGGAAGTACCCTGGCTGGTTTGTGTGGAGAAGTACCCTGGCTGGTTTGTGTGGGGAAGTACCCTGGCTGGTTTGTGTGGAGAAGTACCCTGGCTGGTGTGTGTGGGGAAGTACCCTGGCTGGTTTGTGTGGGGAAGTACCCTGGCTGGTTTGTGTGGGGAAGTACCCTGGCTGGTTTGTGTGGGAAAGTACCCTGTCTGGTGTGTTATTTCTTGAATTCTATCGTGTTTCTCGCCTTCTTTAGCAAAGAGCTGGCACTAGGAACTTTCTTTGGGCCCATGGTGGCTTATTTAGCAGTTGCAAGCACTAAAATGAATGAAATATTAAGAAATGTATCATATGAACGCATGAGGTGATCGTCACTCGCAGAGATACAATGCCAGACTGACTCTGAATGGTGTTTGTGTGCCCGCGGCGGCTGGGAGGCTGCTCGGACGCGTTTCATATGACCGCCGATTTCTAAGCCAAATCACGAAAATCAAGCCAATATTTTGATGAAAAAAGTTGCTGATTTTCAAATTTCACGATATTCAAGGGGGACGAAATTCAAGAGTCCACTGTACCAGAATCAGCAAAAAATTTAAATAGTCCTATTCCTAGTCTATCATTGTGTTAGTATTTTGTACCATTATCTACCTACATACTTAAGTGATGAGACCACATGTTTCTGTTTAATCAAATACCTTGCCATTATCACACATTGAACTAGGAATTCCCATTACAACTCCATGTTTCTCATCCTTTAAATAGTCTGGCAGGTCAGCTGGAATATTCCCTTTCCTGGTTAACTCCTCAGGAGGATGAGGAAACCATCGGCCATGCCAGTTCTCAATGGGCTCCACCTGAAAAAATATTAAGATCAAAATGTGCATGTATTAACTCAATAAAATGCATATTTTTAAAGAAAAAGTTTAATTAATAACCAAACAAAGTATTACTACTAAAGTCAAGAGAAAGCCCTTGGCCCCAAATATTAAACATATACACTCAACTTCAGCCAATTCATCCTAATACAGGTATGTACTTCTCAATTTACGATGGTTGGACTTACGATATTTCGAGTTTACAATGGGGCAAAATCAATTATTTTGGAGATGAAATGTAAGATAATTACCCAGCATGAAGGCAGCAAGTCCGTAACTTGTATTCATTTATTTATTTTCCAATACTGGTATTTAGTTACAGTAATTATTTATTTACTTACTCAGTGACAATAGTTATTTAGCATATATTCATATTTGACTTACTGTGGAGAAATTTCTCCAGGAAGGGGGGTATCAGCCCCCTTCAGCCCTTAACTGAGGGCCCCAGCCCTCTTAGAAAGGGCAGTGGCGTCTTGTTTGCTTCCGTATCAAGTAATTGGACACAGATGCTTTACCAGCATGTACCAGTCACTAGACACGCCACTTCCTTGTAAGATACGTCACGGTTGACCATTGTTGCAACTAGGATGGGTTAATGAGAGACAATTGATCTCTTACAGCAGTAGGAAAATAAAGAAAATCCTGCACCCACTTTAGTACCAATGTTAAAGATAGCATACACAGTCGTCTAAGCCTAAACATCAAGAAATCAAGCATTCTGCATTGCTTCCTGTAGAAGTTTAGCAAGCAAAAGAAACATGCTTGATCAACACTTCTTTTGTGTGTTGGGTGACGCCCAGGGCGGCGAGGGGTGTCATAGATCAGATTGCTATGAACTACAGACTGAGGAGCTTGTTACAAGCGCGTGCATTGACCTAAACAATAGAATGTACAGTGCATCCTCATCTTTACTGACAATCTACATCTACACAAATTAAATAATGAAAAAGAAGTGTGCGCAGCTTCTTATGATATTATTGCGAGATGAACAAATAGACAAATATTGAAGAATGTATAGTGACATTGCGAGTGTTACAAATTTCCACTCTAGGATGTGTGACATTCCTCAAAGACACTTCTTCAATCAAGACACCAGATACCTGTCGAGTAGGTGCATCCAACACCTAAGCTCATGTTACAACGAGCAAGGTAGGTTTTGAACCGTCTTTTGACACGGGGACTGTGTAGTTCTTGTAGTCACAAGGGGTTTGAAACCGTCCTATTGACGGCAGTGAGGTGTGGGCTTTTTAGCCCAACCCAGTGAGTACTCAGCATTGTTCAGTATTCAATTACTGAAGGTATATTGCTATTGCTCGTTATATGGAATACTCGTTAGGTGAGGGACCACTGTAGTTAATTACATATATTAATTTCAATTGTGTTTCACACTATATATCAAATTTATCTCAACATTCAAAGCATTGTCCAATATAAAGTTTAAATCATAAAAATCACCAAGTCCAAAATGTCATTTAGCACAGCAGAGGAAAGAGAAGGAACATATCTCTAAAGTGAGAGATGCAGATGTAGGAATTAAGTAAGTAAGTAAGTAAATTTATTCAGGTATACACAAATACAGTTACATAGATTATCATACATAGCAGCATATGTGTAGAGAACCTAGCATAACCTAAAAAAGTCAGAGTGACCTATTTCCATTGGGGTCCTTTTAATACCTTAATATTATACTCTGTAGGAGATATATGTTAAAATAGATCAAAAACAGTGGAAGAGGTTGAGAAGTTGTTGATGGTGTGGATAAACAATAAACAGATAGCAGGTGATAGTATTTCCGAGGCCATCATATGTGAAAAGGCACGGCAGTTGCACGCAGATCTTGTCAAGAAAATGCCTGGAACCAGTGCTGATGTTAGTGAGTTTAAAGCCAGCAGATGCTGGTTTGACAGATTTAAGAAGCGTAGTGGCATACAGTGTGATAAGGCATAATGAGGCAGCCAGTTCAGACAAACATGCGGCTGAAAAATTTGTGAATAAATTTAAGGGGTACGTAGACACTGAAAAATTCAAACCCCAACAACAGGCCTGTTTTAGAAGAAAATGCCAAACAGGACCTACATTACTCAGGAGATAAAGGCACTGCCAGGACACAAGCCTATGAAAGACAGGCTAACTCTCATGTTGTGTAGTAATGCTAGTGGGGATTTTAAAGTGAAGCCTTTACTCGTGTATCACTCAGAAAATCCCAGAGTGTTCAAGAAACACAATGTCGTCAAGGATAGATTGTGTGTGATGTGGAAGGCTAATAATAAGGCATGGGTCACAAGGCAAATTTTCATAGAATGGGTCCATCAAGTGTTTGGCCCCAGTGTGAAAAAGAAATTGCCACTCAAGTGCCTCCTGGTACTGGACAATGCTCCTGCTCATCCTCCAAACTTGGCAGATTTTTTGTCTAGGGACTTCAGGTTCATCACAGTGAAGTTCTTGCCTCCTAACACCACTCCTCTCATCCAGCCCATGGACCAGCAGGTCATTTGTAACTTCAAAAAACTGTACACCAAAGCAGTGTTTGAAAAGTGCTTTGAAGTGACCTCGGACACTGAGTTGACCCTAAGAGAGTTCTGGAGGAATCACTTCAATATCGACAACTGCATAAGCCTTATAGGTAAGGCTTGGGAGGGAGTGACTTCCAGGACTTTGAACTCTGCTTGGAGACAATTGTGGCTAGATTGTGTCCAACAGAGGGATTTTGAAGGGTTTGAGGCTGACCCTGACCCTGACGACCCTCTGCCTGTTGTGGAAGGTATTGTGGCATTGGGCAAGTCCCTGGGGTTGGAGGTGAGTGGCGAGGATGTGGAAGAGTTGGTGGACGACCACAGGGAAGAGCTAATCACTGACGAGCTGCAAGAGCTTCATCTGCAACAGCATCAGACCACAGTTGAGGAACTTGCTTCACAGGAGGAGGAGGAAGAGGGAGTGAAGGAGGTGCCTTCTTCAGTGCTTAAGGACATGTGTGGAATGTGGAATAAGTTGCAAAGTTTTGTGGAGAAATACCACCCTGAGCAAACTGAAACAACCCATCTCTGCAACATGTTCAGTGTCAAAACAATGTCCCATTTTAGGGACATCTAAAACAGAGCACTCTTGACAGTTATTTTGAGCGACAGGGGTCTAGTGACTCTCAAGCTGGTCCTAGTGGCATTAAAAGACAAAGGGAAGTAACCCCAGAGAGGGACTTGTTACCTGAAGTCCTTATGGAGGGGGATTCCCTTCCAAACAATGAGTGCTCCTTTTCCCTCTCCTTCTCCCTATCTTCCAGATGCCAGCAAGTCTCTTCAATAAAGGTAAGTAAATGTTATTTTAAATGTTTATTTAAATGTATAATTATAAATTTATTACTTTATATATATATTTATATGTGCTGTGTGTATGTAGTTAATCTTTAAAAAATGTATTTTTTTGTGAATATTTTTGGGTGTTTGGAACGGATTAATGATATTTACATTATTTCTTATGGGATATATTGCTTCGACTTTCGGTCGCTTCGACTTTAGGCCTAGCTCCTGGAACGGATTACAGCCAAAACTCGGGGTTCCACTGTTTTGATAGTGTAAATATGTTATTGTGCATTTATATGCATTTAAAAGTGAAAAAAAAGGGGTGATTCACTTTACGGCAGTAGCCTGGAACTTTATCTCGCTATGTTAATGAGGCCTTCCTGTACAATTTACAAAGAAACACTGAAAACACACACACAAAAAATACCTTCATTAGCTGATAGGAGGGGGAATATAAAAAGAGGCTGCAGTTGTAAACCAAGGAAAAATATAGTGCCAAAAATATAAAAACATTTTCTCCTCAAACAGTATTAGAATAATGAAATGTGTTACAAGAGGTAACTAGTGCTACCAAAGGATTTTTTTTTTTATGATTATGTGACACCATATAAACAAAATTCATGACATGCAGCTTATCCAGTATTTTTTTAGCAGCATCATTAGCAATCTTCTTGGGTGCCATGGGTAATGACAAAGTGACAAAGGGTAAGGTGGAGCAGGGTGGTCAAGACCCAAAATACCTAGGTGGAGAGGATAAACATGAAAAGACGGCAGTGTGATACAGCATGGGTCAGGTACCTAAACAACATGCAAGATGTCTGTAACATCTCAGAATGTTTAATTAAAATTTCTCCTATTTCACCCTAGGATTCAAACTAACAAAAATGCATCATGCTAAGGCAATTGGGGATATCAAAATATAAACCACATTGTGGTGTAAACTTGTGATGTTCAAAATTTTTTTAAAATGTCTACTGCCCTTAAGTTTATAAATACAGAAACTTTGATGTCAGGTAAACTAACTTGAACTTCAGTTTCATCTTCCCCAGCACTCCGTGCTTCCTCCTGTCTTGCACGGTCTTCAACAGTCTTCCAAAGTGCAGATTCAATGTCGTTAAGTATCTCTCGTTCACCTCTCTGTAGCACAGGTTGGTCATAAACATCAGCATCTATCTCATTCAACCAGTTTGTATCATCTTCGAATTTTCGAGGTCCAGGATCATCTGAAAAATTAATATTGCTTTAACAAAAGGACCATTCTGAAAAATACAGATAATGAAAAATTCAACCCCAAGATCAAGATTAAAAGACTAAATTAGATATTAAAACTAGCTAAAAAACTAAGTAATAAATAAAAAAAATATTACAAAATAAATAAGTTAATAATTTTCCCTTCTGAGGTAGTGATGTCACATTTGAGAGCAATGTGTGGTGTGAATATTATAAGAAAATTCGGAACATAGAAATTAAGACAGTGTGGGATCACCAAGGTTAAATTCAGAGAAATGAGGAGGGGTTATCAAAGTGATCTGGGCATTCACAGGAGGTATAAGACGATGATGAGGGTGTATAAATCTGGGGTGAAAAATATGAGTAGTGGTATCCCAGAAATAGATGGTGGGAGGGGGTTAAAGGAGGCTTTGAGTTTTAGGGGCTTGAGGATCCAGCAGGCTTGTGTGAGTGTATTAGATAGGAGTGAATAGCCAAGTGATTTTTAATGGACGTGCTGGTGGCATGAAAACAAGGTACATACACCACTTATAAAAGGATTCGGGGAAACCAATTAGCTGACCTCGAGTCCTGGAGATAGGAAGGGCATTGATAGTGAAGTTGCAGTCAGAGGGTAACCTGAATTGTCAAGTCAACACATTTTTGACAAGACAGCAATTGAATGATTGAATATGTTTCCTCGGTGGAAGATTAATATTGAAGCAAAAACAATAATAATGTGCTAATAAAAAGTCTTAAGACCTAATTCAAATGCATTAAGGCTTGGACTCTTTAGATTTTTTTATTTAGTACAGTCTATATGCCAAACAATGGAGTATATCTGGAGTATACATGTATCTGGAGAGGGTTCCAGGGGTCAACGCCCCCACAGCCCGTTCTGTGACAAGGCCTCATGGTGGATCAAGGACTGATTAAAAAAGGCTGTTACTGTTGGCCACACGCAAACTGACGTTCGAACCACAGCCCGGCTGGTCATGTACTGACTTTAGGTGCTTGTCCAGTGCCTGCTTGAAGACAGCCAGGGGTCTATTGGTAATACCCCCCTATGTATGCTGGGAGGCAGTTGAACAGTCTTGGGCCCCTGACACTTATTGTGTTGTCTCTTATTGTGCTAATGGCACCCCTGCTTTTCATTGGGGGGATGTTGTATCGTCTGCCGAGTCTTTTGCTTTCATAGGAAGTGATTTTTGCGTGCAAGTTTGGTACTAATCCCTCTAGGATTTTCCAAGTGTATATGATCATGTATCTCTCCTGAATGCATTCGCAGTTATGTGTGCCGTGAAGGTTCTCTGTACATTTTCTAGGTCAGCAATTTCACCTGCCTTGAAAGGTGCCATTAGTGTGCAGCAATATTCCAACCTAGATAAAACAAGCGACCTGAAGAGTGTCCTCATGGGCTTGGCATCCCTAGTTTGAAGGTTTTCATTATCCACCCTCTCATTTTTCTAGCAGATGTGATTGATACAATGTTATGGTCATTGAAGTTGAGATCTTCCGACATGATCACTCCCAGGTCTTTACATTAGTTTTTCTCTCTATTGTGTGGTTGGAATTTGTTTTTTACTCCAATGTAGTTTTAATTTCCTCATTTTTTCCATATTGGAGTACGTAATTGAAATTTTTCATCATTGAATTTCATATTGTTTTCTGCGGCCCATTTAAAGATTTGGTTGATGTCTGCCTGGAGTCTTGCGGTGTCTTCAATGGAGGACACTCATGCAAATTCGGGTGTCATCTGCAAAAGAAGACACGGCTAATATCCCTGTCTATGTCAGATATGAGAATGAGAAACAAGATGGGAGAGAGTACTGTGCCTTGATACCTGATGTGTTAAATATAAGTGAAACTTGATTATTTTTTACCCACTGAATGAGAAAAACAATAGTGCATATACATGTGGATGCCAAAGCTATGTTGGTGCCAAAACTGTAGGTGCAAAGCTATGTGGGTGCCAAAACTGTAGGTGCAAAGCTATGTGGGTGCCAAAACTGTAGGTGCAAAGCTATGTACAGTGGACCCCCGAGTATCGTAAAAACTTCATTCCAGAATCCTGCTCAAGTGCCATTACCGAACGAATTTACTCCCTTAAGAAATAATGTCACTTAGGTTAGTCTATTTCAGACCCCCAAAAATACACTTCCACAAGCACTTACAATATTATACTTACATAATTGTACGATTTCCGGGGTGTACGTAACTCGGGGGTCCACTGTATTTCACTTAAGCCAGATCACCTATGTAAGGAAAGACATTCTCTTGAGAAATACAGTACAGTGGTACCTCTACTTACGAGCATCTCCCAACTCAAACAATTATGCAAGTGTATTTTTGTAGGTGTTTTTGTAAGTGTATTTTTGGGGGTCTGAAATGCATTAATCTAATTTTCATTATTTCTTATGGGAAAAAATTCCTTTGGTATCGGCACTTGAATAGCCATCTGGAACGAATTAAGCTCGTAACTCGAGGTACCACTGTATGTGATGAGACCTACATACACTGGAAAATAAGTACCGAGACCTGTGTTCTGGGACATATAGCAGTGCTGCTGAAATGTACATGATATGTAGTGCTACTGCTGTGACTAATGTTCCATAGGAAGCTGCTGGAACTCGTATGACAGCCCCACCATACTGCATGATTGCTTCATTTAGTAGCATGATTGCTACTAAACAAAACAAAAATAATTTTCTCTGCATTGCAAAGAATAATTTAATACATATATATACTGTATACATTCAAACATTGTGGTATCGACAATCTTATATAGGTGTGAAGCTTGGGTTGTAAATGCTGTAGCGAGGAGGCGGCTGGAGGCAGTGGAGATATCCTGCCTAAGGGCAATGTGTGGTGTAAATATTATGCAGGAAAATTCAGAGTGTGGAAATTAGGAGGAGATGTGGAGTTACTAAAAGTATTAGTCAGAGGGCTGAAGAGGGGTTGTTGAGGTGGTTTGGTCATTTAGAGAGAATGGATCAAAGTAAAATGACTTGGGGAGCGTATAAATTTGTAAGGGAAGGAAGGCGGGGTAGGGATCGTCCTTGAAAAAGTTGGAGGGAAGGGGTAAAGGTGGTTTTGTGGGCGAGGGGCTTGGACTTCCAGCAAGCGTGCGTGAGCGTGTTAGATAGGAGTGAATGGAGACGAATGGTTTTTGGGACCTGACGAGCTGTTGGAGTGTGAGCAGGGTAATATTTAGTGAAGGGATTCAGGGAAACCGGTTAGCTGGACTTGAGTCCTGGAAATGGGAAGTACAATGCCTGCACTTTAAAGGAGGGGTTTGGGATATTGGCAGTTTGGAGGGACTTCTAAACTGTCATATCTGAGCTCCTCTGCAGAGACACTGATTATATATGAGTGAGGTGAAAGTGTTGAATCATGATGAAAGTATTTTCTTTTTGGGGATTTTCTTTCTTTTTGGGTCACCCTGCCTCAGTGGGAGATGGCAGACTTGTTGAAAAAAAAAAATACTGTATACAGCGTATATGAAACTGGACTGTTATTATTCCATATTTTAAGAATTACATATAACACTACAGTGGACCCCGAGTTTCGGTCACCTCGGAAATCAAACAATTATGTAAGTTTAATGTAAGTGCTTTTGTATGTGTATTTTTGGGGGTCTGAAAGGACTAATCTAATTTACATTTTTCCTTAAGGGAACAAATTCTGTCGGTAATGGCACTTGAACAGCCTTCTGGAATGAATTATGACCGAAACTCGGGGGTCCACTGTATAGAGCTGCCCATCACACAAGTTGAGGCATACAGTTTAAATTCATGAAAAATGTAGCTGAAGGGATACTACATTTCTTTGTAAACAAAGGTGAAATACTGAAATAAATTAAATAACAAGGTAAAGTACTAAAAGCATTGAAATACAGTAATGTATTTTAAAAAAAAACTATGTAAAAAATAACTGAAAACAGGAAATCATGAGTACTGCTCTTCTGTAGTTACAAATAGGTAATTAAATGCATGCATTTTAACTTCGCAAAAAAATATTACATTTCAATAAGCCTATCCCCAGTCCTTCTGCCTAAAAAAAAATCTGACAATGACATTATAACATCTACAATATGTAATACAGTAAATGCATTCAGCCCAACCTTTTCTTTCCTGAATAACTATTCATTGAAGTAACATTTGACAGACTACAGAACCAAACTTCTGCAAATTTTAGGACAAGTTTTACTATATATATACAGTACGTATATATATAACTGCACTGATTATTATTCAGAATGAATTTTATTTTATGAATCATCTCATTAGCTAACACAAACCTGGAACAATATAACCCATGTCGGTTCCTGGAGGGAACACAAGTCTTGCATGAGCCAAACTAATAAGTAGTGCAGCCAAAGAAGTCCACAACACAGTCACCATCTGCAATACAAAAGTTGCTACAGTATATAGACGATATAATGCATGTAAATGCCAATTATAAAATCAATAAATACCACCAATTATTGACAAAAAATAATGCAGAAAAGCAAAAGCACATTATTAGAGTAGGGCCCCCCTTTACTGCACCAATGCAGCAGTTTTCAATTATACGCCATTCCTCATTTATTCAGACTTCCTACAATAAATATATTCACAACCCACTATAAGCTAAGGATGAAAACATTTTAAGGAAAGTAGATGCATTTTCTTGGGCTAGCTCTATTGCTCACTAAATATATGATAGTATAAAACATGTGTTTGAGAGTGAAAAAGGCTATGTTCCACTTTACAGCGATTTTTGATTAACAGCAGTAGCCCGGAACCTAACCTGTTGTATAAGCAGGGCCTGCCTGCATTATTATTATTATTTAAAGGAAGCCATAAATCTGTTAGGGCCATTCAGCATGTTGGTCATAATGGGATAGAGGATAAATATACAAATGTTTCTACAGACTGCTGTTTAGGCTGTTTAAAATTGTAAGTATACAGTTGACACATTAAAGTGGTTTAACCTCGAATAACTCGACATAACCAAAAACTAAGTTTTTGGTTATGTCGTCCCACAATTTGGATAAATGTTTTATTTCCACTAGGGTCTCCTTTGATATTTATTTTATTTAGGCCTATGTATGCCATCTTATGTTTAACACTTAAGAAATACTGTACTGATAATTTTCATCTAAATCACTGAAATCATGTACGCATGTATGTCTGCCTGCATATAAACATATATTCACCTCTCGGACCTCGGTGTGTGTGTATATACACTGAAATATACACTTCTCGGTGTATATACACTAGTCAGCACCCTGGAACAGACTCGTCCATCTGTCCATTAATTACAGAAAATAATTTACAAAAGTGTAAGCATATTTACTGAAGCATCACACATTATTGGTGAAAAATTGCTGCTTCATATTAAAGAATACAGATAATTGCTTGGTTAATGGGGTTTAAAGACTATCGACTACAACTTAAGTCATTATGGCTGCATATAACCTTCGCCACTAGACTAAGAACACTTTAATTCCTAAAATAGGGATTAAAGTGAACTCTCAGCATAAATACGCTGAGAGACATACACCTCTCGGTGTATATATTATGAATACAACTGTAATTCCGCTAACATATTGAACGTCAAGGACTGGAAGCATCCGTCTCTCACATAAAATCCTTCATAATTAACCAAATTAGGCCCTTTCGAGCATTGATTTGATTCGCACCTCTAAGGCTACAACATACAAAGTACTTCAGGCATAATTAACCAGTGGTCAAGGTAAATGCAGGTGAATAAAGCAAGTTTATTTACCTTCAGGAAGAACATTCTACTTCCTCGACCCACAACACTGGATGAACCAGCGGTTACATTCCGGGTCACACCTCTCTTCCCTGTGACTACCTATGGCTTATATTATCGTTATATTCATAAGGAAGAGCTAAACCTGTAGGGATAATACAACGTCTATGAAAGTGGGAACTAATCAGGTTTTATCCGTGTAAAGGGAAGGGGCAAAAAGCGTTATTTCCAATGCCTGACATGAGGATATAAATTCACTCCCCAAAATCTTTCTCCTTTAAGGTTAAGGGATAAATTGATCATTAAATCAATATATTTTGAAAGTGGCAATCTTTTAAAATAAATATGCAATAAATGGCAGCAGGAGAGCCATAAATAGCATCAATTTCACATGCGTATAGATATTTTCATTTGGAATGAATTAACACTTCACAATAAATTTCAAGGTAATTTAAAGGTAAATAGAAAGAAAGAATTGAAGGGAAAGAATAAGCGAGCAAACACCTGAGACCTTTAACTAGGAAAACTTTGGATCCTGGGACTTTGTTCACTCCTTGTTGGAGAAATATTTTATTCGAATTATTAACCCCAAGGGAAATAAAAGGACCCCAATGGAAATAAGTCACTTTGCTTGACATTTTTGGGTTATCCTAAGTTCTCTACACATGCTGCTATGTATGATAATCTATGTAACTGTATTTGTGTATACCTGAATAAACTTACTTACAACCCAGAATAATACAATAAAATCACTCTCATTAGACTATCTTAGTTCGATTGTGTCCTTGAATCGTCTCCCCCAGTATGCGACCTACAAGAGTTGGCTAACACCCTGGTACCTGCTTCCAGCTAGATGAACAAGGTCAGCAGGTATAAGGAAACATAACTAACATGTCCATTCGTCAGGGAACTGAACACTAAGAGTAATAATAAGAATCTAATTCTGTAAGTAGATGTACGACGTAAACAGGCCATAGCTGACATCAATAACATACTACTATATAGAAAGCCCCTTGTTATGCAGAGCATTTCGGGTAAATTAGGTCAGTTTTGTCATTGATGTTAACTGTCCCTATGCGTTGTACATGTACTTGTAGAAATAAAGATTATCATTATCATTATTATTATTATTATTATTATTATTATTATTATTATTATTATTATTATTATTATTATTATTATTATTATTATTATTATTATTATTGTTAGTGATCGTAGTTAACTTCTTTAGGACGAAATTGCTAAGGCATCTAGCATTTACTTCATCATACGGGATGGTGGCCCTGTCATACTCCATCACACAGGATGGCTTCCCTGTCATACTCCATCACACAGTATGATTATCTTGTCATGCTCCATGGAACAGTATGGTTATCGTGTCATATTCCATCACATAGGATGGTTCTCCTGTCTTACTCCATCACAAGACAATAAAGGAAACTAGTTTTGGATAAGCAAGACTGTGTACAGGAACAACGTGGCATACACTTGTGGAGAGGAACAGTCAGGAACAAAAATATACAATACCGTGACTGGAACAAAACACACATAAATCGCACATTCCTAGAAAAGCCTACGACGAGGTTTCGGTCTGACTCGGACTATCTACAAAGTCACACCGAAACGTCGTCGTAGGCTTTTTCTTTCATATGTAAGGGCTATTTTTGTAGAGGAACAGCGTGATACACTAGACAGTGTGGGATACACTAGACAGTGTGGGATACACTAGACAGTGTGTTGGATACACTAGACAGTGTGGGATGCACTAGACAGTGTGGGATACACTAGAGAGTGTGGGATACACTAGACAGTGTGGGATACACTAGAGAGTGTGGGATACACTAGACAGTGTGGGACACACTAGACAGTGTGAGATACACTAGTCAGTGTGGGATACACTAGAGAGTGTGGGATACACTAGACAGTGTGGGATACACTAGACAGTGTGGGATACACTAGAGAGTGTGGGATACACTAGACAGTGTGGGACACACTAGACAGTGTGAGATACACTAGTCAGTGTGGGATACACTAGACAGTGTGGGATACACTAGACAGTGTGGAATACACTAGACAGTGTGAGATACACTAGACAGTGTGGGATACACTAGACAGTGTGGGATACACTAGACAGTGTGGGATTCACTAGACAGTGTGGGATTCATTAGACAGTGTGGGATACACTAGACAGTGTGGGATACACTAGACAGTGTGGGATACACTAGACAGTGTGGGATACACTAGACAGTGTGGGATACACTAGATAGTGTGGGATACACTAGACAGTGTGGGATACACTAGACAGTGTGAGATACACTAGACAGTGTGAGATACACTAGACAGTGTGGGATACACTAGACAGTGTGGGATACACTAGACAGTGTGGGATACACTAGACAGTGTGGGATACACTAGATATTGTGGAATACACTAGACAGTGTGGGATACATTAGACACTGTGGGATACACTAGACAGTTTGGGATACACTAGACACTGTGGGATACACTAGACAGTGTGGGATACACTAGACAGTGTAGGATATAGCATTGTTTTTATTATTACATTTATGGGAGGGCTAAACCCCTAGGAGTTATACAGTTCCTAGATAAAATATATTAGATTACTGAATCATTCCTGCAAGTCTACGATGGGTTTTGAATCTGCTTCTCGATTCGGGAAAAATAAACTGTGATCCTTTTTTTGTTTTGTTTTTTGTAAACAGCATGAGTCGAATAACGTACTACTGACCTTCAATAACTTTTGAGATATAATAATCTATATCAGTGTTCATGTCATTGAAATTAGTTCACGGGATTCATTGTTCACCCACCCCCACACAGGAGCAGTGACTCGACCCCTGCAAATCTCCAATGGGTGAGTACACACTTACCCTACCAGCCAGCCTGCCACCCCCACTCTTGCTCCAACACTCCGGACCCACTGAACGATGGCCAGACAGCGAGAAATTTAGAGGGCTTGACCACTGAGAGAAAATCTAATTCCATCGTTGTATGAATGTTAACACCCTTGACTGAGGTCCGGGGAAAATCTAATAATACTCTCTGGTGTTGTCGTGCGAGAAGGATTGGTTGGAACTATCTGTATATCTGATCATGGAGAGTGTGTGTTTGAACAAAGAGAGTGTGTGTATGTCTGGGCAAGGAAAGTGTGTATATGTCTGAGCAAGGAAGGTGTGTGTGTATGTCTGGGCAAGGAAAGTGTGTGTATGTCTGGGCAAGAAAAGTGTGTGTATGTCTGGGCAAGGAGAGTGTCTGAATGAATGGGGAAGGAGAGTGTATGTATGTCTGTGCATGGAGAGTGTATGTATGTCTGGGCAATGAGAGTGCCTGTATGTTTGGGAAAGGAGAGTGTATGCATGTCTGGGCAATGAGAGTGTCTGTTTGTCTGGGCAAAAAGAACGTATGCTTGTGTGGGCAAGGAGAATGTCTATATGCCTGGGTAAGGAAAGTGTCTGTCTGGGCAAGGAGAGTGTCTATATGCCTGGGCAAGGAAAGTGTCTGTCTGGGCAAGGAGAGTTAGTTAATTAGAATTTTGTCATAGGCACTGGTCGATTAAGAGTTCATATCTGGAGAAGGAGTGTCTGTATGTCTTTGCATGGAGACTATTCGTATATCAGGACAAACAAAGTATAGTTATCCTCAGAGTAACTATTCTCACTACTGCTATCTCTACTAGTCGTACTATTAGGACTTCCACTAGTACAACACAACAATTTTATCATTATCACAACTATTACCACTTTTACGATTACTGGACACTCTTACACTAACTTTATAAACACGAAACACTACTAGTACATTAACTTGAGATACACAAGGAACTGTTATAAAACTAGCCTGAAGAACACCAGACACTAGTATAAAACTAGCCTGAGGAACACTAGACACTGGTTTAAAACTAGCCAGAGGAATACCAGACACTAGTATAAAACTAGCCAGAGGAATACCAGACACTAGTATAAATCTAGCCTGAGGAACACCAGACACTAGTATAAAACTAGCCTGAGGAACACCAGACGCTAGTTCACTAGTTTTATGTGCATACGGCTCCATCTACCTCCCTTTCTTCCTTCATTCTCCTTTCTTCCCGTCCATTGCTGTCTCTCCCGGGGTGTAAACAAGGCAGGAGGAGGATTGCAAGAGCCCAGACGCTGATTAAAGACGGCGCTCCAGCCATAAAGCCTAACAAGTTTTGTAGAGATTCATTCGCTGGCGAGATGAGTCGCTCATTAACGCGTTCCCTGATGCTGGTAGCTGTGGCGCTGGGTGTTCGGGGCAAGCAATGAGGGAGAGCGATGAGGGGATATAGGCAAGGTCGGAGTAAGAGGGGAGAAAGTGGGTAAGGTATGTATTTACCTAACTGGACGAGTTCGTAGGGGTCGAGTTCTGGTCCTTGTGACCCCGCTCTTAACTTCATCATATTTTATCCTAGATGGGGAACACTGAACAAAGACAACAAAATTATTTTACTCACTTTAGTAATGGCTAATACACAAGAGGTCACTGTGGAGCATTCTGATGGCCAAATATGCGTACCTATCTCTCACTCAGAAATCAGAAAAAATGCATTTGTATGACATTGGAAATGGAACACTGGTTAAAATTATTGTGGCTGAACGTGCAGAATGCTGATGCAATTTACCCAAGTGAGTATTGCTAGCTTTTTTTTTTAACACGACGGCAGTTTACCACCCAGGTAGTGTGATCCACAAGGAGAGGAAACACATTGACAGTCATTCGTTCATTATCGCTGTTTTACCATGCTGGTGTCACAATATAACATTCCCACCTGTCCCTTAGAGTGCAGGCACTGCAATGCCTACATTTAGATATCTTGTAAATAAATCAGAGATAAAAAAAAATAAAACCTGGAATTGCTTCCCTGATGTAGTCAATAGGTAACAGATTTGCCTCCTGCTGAAAGATACAACGACGTTGAGCACATGTGGAGACTTAGTGCATGACTCTGGTTGAATCAATGCACTAACACAAGTCGAACTCGCCTCATACAGCACTGCAGTCTTGTTCCCCCGGACCTTCCACCCCATGAGGTTGTGATACGCCCAGAGAGTGAATGTCACTGCAGTGTTGTTTCCCCGGACCTTCTACCCCACGAGGTTGTGATACGCCCAGAGAGTGAATGTCATGGCCTTGACCAAATTTCAAGATGAAGCATTCAAGTGCAGTGAGCAACCCAACGTTGGAGAGGCCACAGATGCCTGGAGATAAAACAGATGGTATCTCCACCATTACCGAGATACCATCCTCAGCAAGGAAATGCTGAGCTTCAGAATTCACTGAGAACACTACTTTCTTCTTCAGTCTCCTATGTGCGGATTATTTGTGTATTGTTCCAGTCACTGTACTGCGCCTCTTTATTCTTAAAGGAATCACGAGCCTTGGCAGAGGGTGCAAGACGCCTCCAGTGATCACCAGAGGCGCGACGAGTAGCAGTGAGAGAGAACTCCGTTAGTGTAAGGGAACTACGACTCTTCAATGTTGTCCCACTGTCTTTAAGGGAAATTATCTATAAATCCCTAGCTGTCTTCAAGAGCGAACTGGGTAAGCTCCTCTAGTCATTTCCTGATCAGACGGGCTGTGGTGCATACGTTGCGCTGCGGGAGGAGGGAGCCAACAGTCTGATCGATCAGGCCTACAATAAGGAGGCCTGGTTTGGGACCGGGCCGCGGGAGCGGTGACCCCCAGTAGCGACTACAGGTAACCTCCAGGTATCAGTTGTCTTCCCAAATACTACCCGAATTGCCTTAATTAACGACTCTCCAGAACCCCTACAACCATTACAACCACCACTAACACCACCTCATTCCTCCCTTCTACCCCTACCACAACCCTAAAGATTTCCGCCACCACTACTACAACCCATTACCCAACCCACGCCGCCCAACAAAAATTACTTTCAGTACCACTACATCACCCATTCCCACCACCACCACCCCAAACAACAGCCACTACCAGTACCACCACCATTACCAATGCATTTGATTCTCCTTACCCTACTAATGCACCTGCCACTTCCCCTTTATACCCGGCGTTATTACGCTTCTACATCTGGGTACCACTTTACGCCCTCACTCGCTTATTACACTAGCGTCCCCCTTCTGGGACAGCCTACAATCTTGCGTATAGCTTATGCATTAGTTAATAAGTCTTCGCTTTTCCTCTACTTTTATCAATTACTTAATGCACCATATTTTACTCTGCCTTCTTTTCCTTCTGTGTCCTGTAAATATTAAAAAGTAATTGAAAAAATATTAATTAATTAGGGAATGTTTTAAGTTTTTTTTTCTTATCGTTTTGTGTGAGGTTACTTATGATAATTTTTTTGAATTAGACGGTTGTATGATGATTATTGGAGGACTCTCTCTCTCTCTCTCTCTCTCTCTCTCTCTCTCTCTCTCTCTCTCTCTCTCTCTCTCGTCCAGACTGGGCAAACATACGACCTCACAGATCGCCTTGCTGGCCTTCTTATCTTCCTCCAAGAGGCGTAAACTAAGGAAGGAGGAGGAGTAACTTAAGGAAGAAGGAATAATCTAAGGAAGGAGGAGGAGTAACTTAAGGAAGAAGGAATAATCTAAGGAAGGAGGAGGAGTAACTTAAGGAAGAAGGAATAATCTAAGGAAGGAGGGGGCATAACCTAAGGTAGAAGAAGGAATAACCCAAGGAAGGAAGAGGCATAAACTAAGGAAGGAAAAGGCATAAACTAAGGAAGGAGACAAACTATGGAAGAAGGAGAATTAAGAAGAAGAAAAGTCTGAGAAAACGCCTGAAGAAACAGGAACACTCACAGAGAAATGCAGATATGGTAAAAGGGAAGAATCAAGAATACATTGGAAAAGACTCAAAAATGAGTCACAACTATCAGAGTAAGATTAATAACGTAGTAGTGAGCTGAATAACGCAGTAATGAGTTGAATAATGCAGTAGTGAGCCGCCAAATAACGCAGTAGTGAGCTGAATAACGCAGTAATGAGCTGAATAACGCAGTAATGAGTTGATTAACGCAGTAATGAGCCGAATAACACAGTAATGAGCTGAATAACGCAGTAGTGAGCTGAATAACACAGTAGTAGGTGAATATCACAACAGTGAGCTGAATAACACAATAGTTAACCGAATAACACAGTAGTAAGTTGATTAAAGACGTTGTGCAAGGTAAACGATGCAATAATGAGTTGATGAGCTTAAGCATTAGTTGGTGGGTAGACTCTGGCAAAAGCCGAATTAGTGAGAACTGGAAAACACTGTTATCAGCGAATCCTTTAAATGCGACATTACGCCCAAGGTGATTCTACCATTATTATTAAGCACTTGATAATTCCCAGCCGTGGGCGAAACGTTGTATTTACGAGGATTCTCTGCTGCCAGTGTCTTATTTTCCACTTCAAGAATGACTCTGTGACGTGTGGATTAAATGTACAAATTAGATAATGTCCAACGTGGATTTTTTAAACCACTCGACGGTATTAATTACTATGGTTTATGGCACTGGAGAGTTGGTGACATAAACTGGAAGTTCAAGAGCAACATGATAAAGAAAAATGAGACACAAGAAGAATGAGCGTAAAAAAAAGGGAGTACGCCAGCCTGGGCCGAGAGACGCAAGAAAGAGCTAGGGAAAGAGGCAGGCGTAAGATGACACAGACGAGTAATGATATTTCTCAGTTCGTGGCATCTCTGACGACCCGGAGATAAAGGAGGTGTCACCTGCCGCGTCTCCGGCGATATTTCTCTCCTGACATTGGACCTTCAGGGCGAGATTAAAAGTGAGGAAGACGAACCTGGTGTGGGAATGATATACGATCTCCCTTTTGCATCATTATATACTCCGAGGATGATAATAAAACTTCTGTTAATTAAGACACATGGCTTCTTCCGCGCGATGATTCTTGGTCCTAGAAGGAAACACAAGCTGGAAATAAAAGCAATGGTAACAGAGAACCCTTTTAGTAGGAAAAATACTTTTAAAAGGAACAGGATTCTTTTAATAGGAACAGGATTCTTTTAATAGGAACAGGATTCTTTTAATAGGAAAATAATCCTTATAATAGAAAAAGAATCCTTTAAATATTAAAATAATCCTTTTAATAACTAATAATAGGAACATGATCTTTTTAATATTAACAGGAACACTTTAATAGGAAAAGGATCCTTTTAATATTAACAGGATCATTTTAGTAGGAAAAGGATCCTTTTAATAGGAACAGGATCCTTTTAATATTTACAGGATCCTTTTAATATTAGCAGGATCCTTTTAATATTAACAGGATCCTTTTAATATTAAAGGATCCTTTTAATATTAACAAGATCCTTTAATTATTAACAGGATCTTTATAATAGAAAAATAATCTTTAAATATTAAAATAATCCTTTTAATAGGAAAAGGATAATTTTAAAAGGAACAGGATCTTTTTAATATTAACAGGATCACTTTAATAGGAAAAGACTCTTTTAATATTAAGAGTATCATTTTAATAGGAAAATGGATCCTTTTAATAGGAACAGGATCCTTTTAATATTTACAGGATCCTTTTAATATTAGCAGGATCCTTTTAATATTAACAGGATTCTTTTAATATTAACAGGATCCTTTTAATATTAAAAGGATCCTTTTAATATTAACAAGATCCTTTAATTATTAACAGGATCCTTTTAATAGGAAAAGGATCCTTTTAATATTAACAGGATCCTTTTAATATTAACAGGATCCTTTTAATATTAACAGGATCTTTTTAATAGGAAAAAATCCTTTTAATGGGAAAATGAAAATTTTGATTATGAAAAGGATTCTGTGCTACAAGTGTCCTCATCTCCGCCTGTGGGTTGTTGTTGTTGTCTACAACAGAGTGTGAAATGGGACATTTATATTTCCACCTTCCACCTGAATTAATATTCAGTCCTGAATGACTTTTTTTTTGCGTTTTGTTTTTCTAGCTAACTGCTGTGTTAGTCAGCTCACTAACGCGATATTCAGCTTACTTTGGCAGTTTTAACTCACGCTTGAGTCTTTCCAATATTTATTTCTTCTCTTCGTTCATATCTGCGTTTCTCAGTTTATCTTGTATTTCCAGAGTTATTGCCTCTGATTTTTCCAGGTTTTATGCTTCCTCCTTCCTTAGTCTGAAATAAACAGCTCAAACTTCGACTCTGTGTTTGGTTTTGCCTCCCTGTCAGTGTGTGATACTTTTCATTATAGTACCTTAAGCTATCACGCCATCAATTTGTTAACTAATGTCTGGTCGGGGCACTCATAGATAAGCCAGTATATGATTAGTATGTTACAATTACCACAAACTAGCAATATGATCAGGCATTTATATGTCTTTGATGTTTATATAATTCTGCAAACAAGCAATCAACAGTACACAACTAATTAGGAGACTCAGTGACTAAGTACCTTCCTTATATATTACGAGTCAAGGCTTGTACAGACTAGATTCACTTTTAATTGAGTTCGAAATGCTCTGCATAACAAGGGGTTCTTTATACAGTAGTAAGTCATTGATGTCAGCTAGGCCTATATACCTTGTACATGTACTTGTAGAAATAAAGATTATATACTGAATTAATTGTTCACAGCCTTAAACCTGGAAACTTCGCAAAAGTTCCTGATTGTTCTGGATGCGTTAGTTCAGAAATAAGTCATGTTGTCTGACTTTTTTGGGTTATCCTAGGTAATCTACACATATGCTGCTATGTATGATAATTTATGTAACTGCATTTATGCGTACATGTATCTGAATGAACTTACTAACTTAGCAACAAGTCATTTGCCTACCCATACGTAATCTATCAATATCGATAATATGAATGGGAACAGCTGGGGTTAGACAATTCATTCTCCCCAATTATGGGAAAATGCAGTCCTACCAGTGCCATTGTTGACCCTTGGAGTGCCGCAATGCCATTGGCTGGGCCGCCTTCCATCTGCTTCCAGTCATTGCACCCATAAGTAAGTTTATTTAGGCACAGGTACACATAAGTAAAATTATCATACATAGCGTAAATTACCTAGGATAACCCCAAAAAAGTCAAAAGTGACTTATTTCCACTGGGGTCTCAGTGGGGTCCTTGTGGTTGTTTCGTGCCGTGTCCATCATTGTGATAATGGGGTGGTATAACAAGCATATGTATAAGTTGTATTATGTACTTGTAGAAATAAAGGAGGGGGTGTAGATTCGCCGGAACACCCCGGCCCGGGTCTTTTCCAGATGGTGATCTGGCCTTGGCTCCCTGTCTTGGGAGTGTCTGAGACTTATGTCTCCCATGGGAGGAGGTACAAGTCCCCCCTCATCGTCTGGGACCAATTGTCCCAAGGCCTAGCCACGGTCCCCACCCTCACGGAGCTCGTAGGGAGAAGCTAGGCCTCTCTGGTCTGCCATCTTCCCCGCCCCAGTTAGGCTGATGGGAAGGGCAGTTTTGCGAGCTGCAGATGGTAGCAAGCTCCAGCTTTGGCACCTACCCTGCCCCTTGAAAGGGCTGGGCATGGTGGTCTCTCTGTAGAAATAAAGATTATTATTATTAGTAGTAGTAGTATTCTTATTATTCTTATTATTATTATTATTATTATTATTATTATTATTATTATTATTATTATTATTATTATTATTATTATTATTATTATTATTATTGTACAGACAGTCAAGATGGTATGGAAGGAGTAGTTTAAGCTTATAACAGCACAGTCCTCTTTGAACATGGCTAGATTCTCAATTTCTTTGATTTCTTGGCAAGTAAGTAAGTAAGTTTATTCAGGTATACACCAATACAGTTACATAGATTATCATACATAGCAGCATATGTGTAGAGAACCTGGGATAACCCAAAATATAAGTCAGACAACGTGACTTATTTCCATTGACATATTACTTTAATTCTTCCGTAAGAATAATAAAAAAACAGTTTAGGTAGCCTGCTTCATTTAAGAAAGGTAAAACAGATTTGATATTTCTCAGTGTTAGCAAACTACTTATCTTGTTAGATGAAACCACAGAACGGGTTCGGTTTGAACCTATGGCAAGTGTGCGGAGGGAGATTCATTTCTAAAAACATGCATTTGTGGTCACATTGGGGCCTATGCTAACATTCCTATGGTGTATAGAAATATACATAGTTGGATGAATCTTAACTGTAGTCAGTTAGCCCAGTGGCTTACGCACTGGCCTAGAGTTTTATTACTCACTGACCATGGGTTCAAACCCCACCTGTTCCGTGGTTTGCGTGCAATCGTGTATTTTGTTTGATCAAGTCCATAGTTATCACTAAGTTCCATAAGTAGCCCTGCATTAAGTTATTAAACTGGATTCAGGTATTAAATAACCAATGAGATTCTTGGCCTCATCGACGTGTAACTAAGGGAGCATTTTGTAATCATTTGTTGAGGATTGTTGCTGTGATTTTGCATGTGAAGAATTATGGACATTTCCCAGACACAGCAGGCTGTCAGGTGTACAGGAGCTGATTATCATGCCTTTAATCCAACAATAAACACAACCGTGCACTATTAATAATGGTTGTCTCATAATGTGTTTTTTCCAAGCTCGAGTATCTTAATTTGTGAGGCTTATGGGATTTACTGCCATTTTCCATTTTTCTTAAAACATTCCTTGAAAACAGTTCTCTCCTGGACACTTGTAGTGGAGGAAGGTGCCGCTCTAAGCTGGCCTGGACACTTGTAGTGGAGTCGGGTGCCGCTCTAAGCTGGCCTGGACACTTGTAGTGGAGGAGGGTGCCGCTCTAAGCTGGCCTGGACACTTGTAGTGGAGACGGGTGCCGCTCTAAGCTGGCCTGGACATTTGTAGTGGAGGCGGGTGCCGCTCTAAGCTGGCCTGGACACTTGTAGTGGAGTCGGGTGCCGCTCTAAGCTGGCCTGGACACTTGTAGTGGAGTCGGGTGCCGCTCTAAGCTGGCCTGGACACTTGTAGTGGAGTCGGGTGCCACTCTAAGCTGGCCTGGACACTTGTAGTGGAGTCGGGTGCCGCTCTAAGCTGGCCTGGACACTTGTAGTGGAGAGGTGCGCTAGCTGGCCTGGACACTTTGGAGACGTGCTCTAAGCTGGCCTGGACATTTGTAGTGGAGGCGGGTGTCGCTCTAAGCTGGCCTGGACACTTGTAGTGGAGGCGGTGCCGCTCTGCTGGTCTGGACACTTGTAGAGGCGTGCCGCTCGAAGGCCCGGACACTTGTAGTGGAGGCGGGTGCCGCTCTAAGCTGGCCTGGACACTTGTAGTGGAGGCGGGTGCGCTCTAAGCTGGCCTGGACACTTGTAGTGGAGGCGGGTGCCGCTCTAAGCTGGCCTGGACACTTGTAGTGGAGGCGGGTGCCGCTCTAAGCTGGCCTGGACACTTGTAGTGGAGGCGGGTGCCGCTCTAAGCTGGCCTGGACACGGTGAGACGGTGCCTCTAAGCTGGCCTGATTGTAGTGGAGGCGGTGCCGCTAGTGGTCTGACACTTGTGGGAGTGCAGCTCTAAGCTGGTCTGGACACTTGTAGTGGAGGCGGGTGCCGCTCTAAGCTGGTCTGGACACTTGTAGTGGAGGCGGGTGCCGCTCTAAGCTGGTCTTTTTGGATTGGACTGCGCATCTAAAACTATATGTCTAGACTTTTACTCAAATTCCCATTCTTTTTCCCTTAATATACATTGATCCTGAGGACGCTTTTGTAATTTGCAACGTGAAAGACCTAAATCAACCTCATTTCCCTTTACCGTCTCGGTCGTTGTGGACCTCTGTGTATATAATAAATAATATAATAATAATAATACTGTCTTTATTTCTACAATTACATGTACAAGGTATACAGGCCTAATTCACATATACTAGTATAGTATATGTCGGTGTATATAATCCGTGCTGGAGCCTGGTTGGTTGCTTGTTTAATGAGGTTTATAGCCTATCGACTACACAAGGGTTATTAAAGCTTCACGGTAACCTTTAAACTATCAGCATATATACGCTGAGAGAAATACACCCCTCTGGGTATATATCTTGTGTGGAGCCTAGTATGGAATACCCACTGATATGTATATGTCGTGCCGAATAGGTAAAACTGGTCAATTAGCAAGAACTCATTTAAAATTAAGTCCTTTCTAAAATTTTCTCTTATACATTTAAAGGTTCCTCAAAGAGCTGGGTGAAAACTCATCATAGAAACCAATGACCACAGGGCAGCCAGCTTCCTCTTTTAGAGACTCAGTGTCGCGATCCAGAGGGGGAATGCCTGCAGCATTCTGGGCACGCGGCCCACCGCCGGGGAGCTGGACGAAGTATTCGAGAAGTAGCTCTGAGATATCTATGTTGTTTTACTCCCTATTGTATTTTTGTCAATGTAGTTTGTCTTTAAATAAAGTATACACATTTAAAGATAAATATTTTTTTCATTTTTGTTTATATAAAAATTAATGATTTTTGTACCAAAAGAACCTTAGAAAACTTACCTAACCTTATTATAACAAGCGCAATTTAATTAACCCTAATCCAACTAAATATATTTTATATAAGTTTACAATAATTTAATAACAAACAAACACAATTAAATCTATTTTTTCCGTTAGATTCAGAATGATTTTTGCGAAATTATTGCATACACAAATTTTCGTTTACCTTATTCGGCAAGAAGTGCATTGCTATTTAAGGCAAAATCGCTAGTTTTACTTATTCGGCACGACATATATACCTCTGGTGCTAAAAACCGAGACAACCTTGGTATAAAAAAACATGTATATTATGCAAATTACCCTTTAAGCGCATTATACAAAAGTACTTACGAACATTTTTTGAAATACTATTTAAAATATTGAGATACTTATGATGCCTTCCTATTATAAATCTCGAAAAATAAGTGCAAGGATATAATATTAAAATATAAAAGTTTACGCTTAAGTGGCCTCAATGTTCCGGCGAGGAATAATATATAGGATGGTAGACTAGCGAAGAATGGCAGAAAATCAGGAGGAGACGGGAGATAAGCAGAGACGATATATTAGAGACGAGGGAATCTGGGAATTGTAATCATAACTTGTAAGGATTCCCAATGGTATCCCGCTGAAGATAATGGTTTCTCGCTGAAGATAATGGTATCCCGATGGAGATAATGGTATCTCGCTGAAGATAATGGTATCCCGATGGAGATAATGGTATCTCGCTGAAGATAATGGTTTCTAGCTGAAGATAATGGTATCCCACTGAAGATAATGGTATCTCGCTGAAGATAATGGTATTCCGCTGAAGATAATGGTATCTCACTGAAGATAATGATATCTCGCTGAAGATAATGGTATCTCGCTGAAGATAATGGTATCTCGCTGAAGATAATGGTATCTCGCAGAAGATAATGGTATCTCGCTGAAGATCATTTTTACCGTTGAAGATAATGGTATCTCGCTGAACATAATGGTATCTCGCTGAAGATAATATATCTCGCTGAACATAATGGTATCTCGCTGAAGATAATGGTATCTCGCTGAAGATAATGTATCTCGCTGAAGATAATGTATCTCGCTGAAGATAATGGTATCTCGCTGAAGATAATGTATCTCGCTGAAGATAATGTATCTCGCTGAAGATAATGGTATCTCGCTGAAGATAATGTATCTCGCTGAAGATAATGTATCTCGCTGAAGATAATGTATCTCCTTGAAGATAATGGTATCTCGCTGAAGATAATGGTATCTCGCTGAAGATAATGGTATCTCGCTGAAGATAATGGTATCCCGCTGTTTCTTCTTTTTCGGGTCACTCTACCTCGGTGGGGCGACTCGAATTTTACTGCAAACACAGAATACAGACATTACTTTGGAACCCTTACCTATTATTATTAGTACTGTTTCTTCCCCTCCCTCCTCTCTTATTAATGTTTACTATGACCATGTAATGTGTGCATTGGTTTGACAACCTTCCCCCCTTCCCCTTCAGGGCGAAACGTAGCCTTAAGAGGCACGTAAGTTCCCCCGTCTTCTAATAACAAGTCCATTTTTTCCACTATAATCCATCTTGTCCATAATTACTATCGCATTTGCTCTGTCTGTCATCTTACGTCATTCACTAACTTCATTTCCGCTTTTATCCTTGAATACATTGCGACTTTTCTAACGGCATGTATAGTGGAAAGAAATGTTATGGAGCGAGTTTGCCAGGAATGGCGAGGAAACCGCTTCTAGATAGACAGGCAATTCACCCTGCCTAATGGAAAGACATTATCACCTGCACAGGAGAGAGGGGAATTTTAACTAAAGACCTGACTACAAATTGGTCTTAGAATACAGCAAATAGATTTCTGGTATCTTCCTCCACCGACCACACTGTTCTGGGTGAATTCAAATCCAAAATACCTATATGTGAACACTGTTATACGCCACGTCATGAGTTCAATATTGGGTGTTCTCTTCCATGTTCTTGAGAGCTCTGCGTGTTTGTAGACAAGGGTTCATAGATAGTTTAGTGATCTAAATGTATCGAGAGCCTTTAACCTAAGGCATCCAAAATCTTTTAGTAGAGAAGCATGAAAGATCACATGAATCGCCTTTAGGAGTTCTTCCGGATAAGGAAATAAACACATCGGTAAATGTGTTGCCAATAGCATAAACTTTTTGAAAATTCCTGGTTTACTAAAAAATATTAATGTTAATGTTAAACTGAAAGAGAGAGAGAGAGAGAGAGAGAGAGAGAGAGAGAGAGAGAGAGAGAGAGAGAGAGAGAGAGAGAGAGAGAGAGAGAGAGAGAGAGAGAGAGAGAGAGATAGTTAATGTAATTACAATCCTATTAACTCTTCCAATCTCTTTGTTTACGAGAGGATTACATTGGTCTGGTGGTGTCTTCTCGGTACTGTACAGTCCTGGTCTGCGTGTCTGTCACTTGCCTGTGAATGGTCTCGAGAGCTGTTTTCTAGCAGACCAGCATAATGACAGGACTTCCTGATAACCACCAATTCAACTACACTATTGCTGCTCTCGGTCAGCTGGACTACATAGCTACTAAAATCTTACAGCCCAGGCACCCCTCACTAACCTTATAAGTTTCCACATTGAAGACTTTTTCTATTGTTTATGCAGCATTTCTTCTATTTTCTGTTAGAGGACTGAAGAGTCTTCGCCCACAGATGTTGACAAAGTGTTCTCTAATGGTCCCTATGGCTCCCCTGCATTTATTAGATTTACTTTGCACTTCATATCATATCTCCGGCTAGTACTTATGGTAGCGTGCTGATAAGGGTTTCTATGACACGGTATACATATACGTATACACATAGAGGTGTATTTCTCTCAGCGTACATATGCCGAGAGTTTAATTTATTCCCTATTTTAGGGATTAAAGTAATCTTGTCTGGTGGTGCAAAGGTGAGATGCAGCCTTAATGATCTTAGTGTAGTCGATTGACTTTAAACCCCATTAGCCATTACAGTAAAAATTAACACCTGAGTGCTCTCATGCGTTTACCATGGTCAGGAAGCTTGAGGATTCAATCCTCAAAGGGGATAGGGCGGGAAATTTTGAAAAATACTTAAGGTTATTTTTATTTTTGTGCTCACTGAGGTTGTCAAGTGGTTATACTCATGCCTCTTATCAGGAAATCGATGGAATTATTCCATCAACTATCTGATTTTTTTTCTCTCTCATCCGTAAAATTATATATATATATATATATATATATATATATATATATATATGTATATATATATATATATATATATATATATATATATATATATATATATATATATATATATATATATATATATATATATATATATAATGGAGACAAATGGTTTTGGGACATGACGATCTGTTGGAGTGTGAGCAGGGTAACATTTTGTGAAGGGATTCAGGGAAACCAGTTAATTGATTTAGTTGGACTTGAGTCCTGGAAATGGGAAGTACAATGCCTGCACTTTAAAGGAGGGGTCTGAGATAGTGACAGCTGGGAGGGATTTTTCTCAGCTGTCGTATCTGAGCTCCTCTGCAAAGACAGTGATTATGTATGAGTGTGGTGAAAGTGTTGAATGATGATGAAAGTTTTTTCTTTTTGGGGATTTTCTTTCTTTTTGGGTCACCCTGCCTCGGTGGGAGACGGCCGACTTGTTGAAAAAAAAAAAAAAAAAAAAAAAAAAAAATATACATATATATATATGTGTGTGTGTGTGTGTGTGTGTGTGTGTCGTGCCGAATAGGTAAAACTGGTCAATTAGCAAGACTCATTTAAAATTAAGTTCTTTTTAAAAATTTCTCTTATACATTTAAAGATGTATTTTTTCATTTATGTTAATACAAAAATTAATTATTTTGTACCAAAAGAACCTTAGGAAACTTACCTAACCTTATTATGACAAGCGCAATTTAATTTACCCTAATCCAACTAAATACATTTTATATAAGTTTACAATAATTTAATAATAAACAAACAAAATTAAATATACATTTTTTTCGTTAGATTCAGAATGATTTTTGCGAAATTATTGCATACACAAATTTTCGCTTGCCCTATTCGGCAAGAAGTGCGTTGCTATTTAAGCCAAAATCGCAAAAGTTTTACTCATTTAGAAACCTATACGTAAGCTGCATACACCTCATTCAATTGGCAAATCTATATCCCCATACACGAACCCAGACCAAGTGGGTAACTACTGGTGATGACGCTGCTGATCCCACAAGTCCTCACCATAAAACCAATTATACCATCCCGGACTAGAGCACCTCTGAACCCACTGACACACAGACACATACACACCTCTAACCCCTCGTTCTCTCCCCTCAAGCAGCTAATTCCCCTCACCTGCAATATTCAGATACCCTTCCCCTCTAGCTTTATCATAAACCCTCTGTATATTTACTCTCCCCTCTAAGTTTATTATAAATATTCAAGAGTTGCGGGTTGCCCTCTAGGGGGCCACAGGCACTTCCGCTTCCTTCATTAACTTTAACATACATAGTTGGTTCACCCTTTCCCTCTCTTCCTCTGCTGATAAGCTGCATGTATACTATGTATCTCTTAATGTTTCTTGTATGGATGAATATATGTATCTATGTATGATGTATGTATGCAAATGTACTGACGGTCACCCTTGTAGGGTGACCGTCAGTACATTTGCACAAATACACAATCTGGAGAAGAAGTTTTACGCAACGTTTCGAGCAGTTTGGACAATCATTAAGCGGCAACTGAATCACCATTTTTCAAGTCATTTTTTTTACCCGACAATGGTTTTTGACGGACCGAAATGTCGTCTAGTGTTCCCCCTCCAACGAGTAGGCCAGCTGTGACTAATTCCAGCCTCGGTATTGTGACTCATTTCATAGCTGCGGCAGCTATTAGTAAGCCTGTGTGTTCTGAAGCAATGTTAGGTGCAATCTTTGTTCACAAGCACTAACTTCCAGCAGCAAGTAATAAGCTCTGTACTTTGAAGTCGCCTCCGGCTGGATATTGGATACGCACAGGCAATTTCCAGCCAGATTTTTCCCCTGCTTGGGAAAGTGTTTCTTGCAGATGAGAGCCGGTGGGAAGCTGCAATGCTGGTTGCAGCGATATTATTCTCGGATAGTGATAAGTCTGTCTAGGGGACTGGAGAACTGATAACACACTTATCTACCATACTGTGAACTATTTCTACTATATAATTATTATGTTGGTATTTCTATACTCGCTGTAGATTATCTTAAATTATCGTGATCATTGTTGGTAAGGTATTGTGATCCCTGTTTGTAAGGTATTGTGATCCCTGTTTGTAAGGTATTGTGATCCCTGTTAGTAAGTCATTGTGATCCATATTGGTAAGGTATTGTGGTCCCTGTTGGTAAGTCATTGTGATCCCTGTTGGTAAGTCATTGTGATTCCTGTTGGTAAGTTACTGTGATCCTTGTTGATAAATTATTGTCATTCCTGTTAGTAAATATATTTTTCCTTCACAGTGAGGGCTGCCATTGTTTTTTTCAATACATTTATAGTCCATAAATCAATACTCTTCAGTGTAGCTTTGTCTTTAATAGGGGGGGTCTCAATATTGCCAATACATCTATTGTTTTAGTGTTAATTCTTTTAACTGGGTGGACCGGAAAGTCATATATACTCAGGAGCTCCATCGAGTAGGTCACCATACGGCTAAAAACCCGCTTCTGGGAGACATGTTCATATTTCTCCGAAGAAATAAAATAGTAGTATACTTTCCCCAGAGCCAGAGTGGGACGGACATTATCTGCTGACACACCGTCTCGTGTTTCCGTTTAAATAAATGTAAAATAAAATGTATACTGCATTGCTCTTGTACATTATGTATATTTTTGCCTGCTTCTAGAATACGGATTTTATAACTGCAGGGAAATAACTTATGCACATAAGCGTCGACAGAAGTTAGAAATATGATTATTTTCATCGAACTAAAATATCCCACATATAACAATATACCAAGATGCAGAACTGATGAATTGTACAGGTCATAACCAGCCGACCATCCCCCCTAAAAATTTTGATATACAATAAGCTCACTTATAAAGCTCCTTATATAGTTTGACTTTTTATAAATGCTATTGAAAAGAGCATCCAAAAACTAATATCACTTTAAAAGGCCTTCATATTACGTGCGATTCGATTTTGGATTAAATATCCATACAGATAATTTTTTTATAAGACAACTCAATGTAAGGAAAAAAAATCTTCCAGCAACTCTGGCTAATTCTAGACACATAAAAATCGTAAATTGCTAATTCAGGAAAGATTATCGTAGAACATAACTCAAGTTTACAAAGGCACGACACAAATCCTTAAACGGATTACGGTACTACGGATGATCATAAGAGCCCCTCCCTAAATTACGGTAATTCACCAGAAACCTCACTAATTGCCATTATAAATACTAATTATGCCTCTGAGGCGGCGGTTTAGTAGTTAATCCACACTATGTTATCCACGTTTATACCAACTTTTATTATACTTCTTTGAATACTGTTTGTATACTGTTGTTAAGAGTGCTGCTGCTTCTGTTTTTACCGTTAACACTATATTAGAAAGACTGTTACTACTACTGTTGCTATTACTACTACTGTTACCATTACTGCTGTTTTCGCTTCCACTAATTCTACTACTACTATTATTACTACTACTATCTATAATTTTTCCACTACTACTCATAATATCAAACATATAACAATAACAACAGTAATGAAAAAACAGGAAAATGAAAAATATTAAAAAAGAATAAGAAAGTAATAATGATAATTACTTAATTTTCTTAAGCACGTAGGAAGAGCTTCGTGTATATTTGTAATATACGTAAAATAATCAGCAACGTTAACATAAAATGTAAGTAGTTCTTAATATTTAAATTAGTGTGCCCTTAGAGGTCGCAAGTTAATGTAGCGTTGTGAGTATTTTGCTTGCCTAACCTCCTTCCGGGAGGTTAGGTAAGGTTCGTCAGGAAACAGGACAAGTGGTTCCTGATGACCCGCCGTTCGAGCTTTTGGTCATCTGACCGAGGCCTTCCGCTGGCTTACCAGTCCACCCCTTCAAAAATTATGGTTAACAAATTATTTATTAAATCAATAAATAATTATTATTTTTATTAAATGTCTTTAACTACCATTCACGTCAGGAAACACTTGTCTTGTTTCCTGACAAACATTATACCTAGCTAAATATCTTTTATGATGAGGGTAGAATTTAATAAAACTACAGTGCTAAACAACAGGGTATGCAATGCTTGTACATACACAAATATTCACAACGCAAAAGAAATGGTTATAACTAGGACCATAATTTTTAAAAAGGGTGGACGGATAAGCCAGTGGAAGGCCTCGATCAATGACCAAAAACTCCAACGGTGGGTCATCATCTGACGCGCGTCAGGAAACACTTGTCCTGTTTCCTGACAAACCTTACCTAACCTAACCACAACGCATTTTAATGTGTACACACTGGAAGCGGTAGTGTATTTACGCTTGGAGGGATGTATATTTCGGTATATATGCACCTAGTGTTAATTTGGTCCCTATATAAGGGATTAAAGTAATCCTGAGCGTCGGTGCATACGATGCACGCGGCATTAATGACCATCGTGTTGTCGATAAACTTTTTTAAATCTACCAACCATCCAACCAGGAGAAGAGACGACACGTACTAAAAATGGCTTTCTCGTATTTACAAGCGTTTTATATGAAAATTACAAAAAAAAAAAAGGCCGGAAAGCGCCTCGGAGTGCTGTGAAACGTTGAAATATGGAATAAAAACAAGTTTTTCCTGAGTCTACTACCCTTTACATTGAGAGTTTAATTTTATCCTTATTTTCAAGGTTAAAATGTTCTTGACTGATGGTGTACAGGTAACCTGGAGTGTTAAAGACCCTCGTGTAGTCAGTAGGATTTAAAGTGTGATAATCTACATATTTTAGCTAAAAATTTAATTACGTATGTCGAAAAATGTCTCCAACTAATCTGTAACGTCGAAATATTCCATAACAATATATATTTTATGGACTTTTCATATGATTTTTAAAAAAATATGTGAAATATTTAAAAATTACCTAGCCCATCAGGAGATGACCATCCTACGACACTACCCTGAGGTGTGCCTCGGGGATGTAAATCCTGCCACAACCTCTTATGATGTGACCTTTGATCTTATTTTTCATAGTGGAGCGGAAAGCCAGTGGAACGGAAAACTTCGGTCATGTAGCCAAAGACTTCAATGGTCGTCATAAGACTATGGCGAGCGTAAGAAAAATAAAACACTGACAAATAAAACTTTGTCACCGGGAGACGGCCAATTCTCAACCATTTTTTTTCCGCCTGTTCTTCCTCTAAGAGGATTGTGACATCATCATGGAAGGAATATTTTACACACACACACATCTCAGTAAGGAATCGTTCAAGACACTGTACACCGTGTACGTCAGGCCCATACTGAAGTATGAAGCATCAGTTTGGAACCCACACCTGGTCAAGCACGTCAAGAAATTAGAGAAAGTGCAAAGGTTTGCAACAAGGCTAGTTCCAGAGCTAAGGGGAGTGTCCTACGAAGAAAGGTTAAGGAAAATCGGCCTGACGACACTGGAGGATAGGAGGGTTAGGGGAGACATGATAACGACATACAAAATACTGCGAGGAATAGATAAGGTGGACAGAGACAAGATGTTCCAGAAAGGGGACACAGATGAGTCAAAGGGATGTTAGGAAGTATTTCTTCAGTCATAGAATTGTCAGGAAGTGGAATAGTCTGGTAAATGAGGTAGTGGAGGCAGGAACCATACCTAGTTTTAAGACGAGGTATGATAATGCTCATGGAGCAGGGAGAGAGAGAGGACCTAGTAGCGGCCAGTGAAGAAGCGGGGCCAGGAGCTGAGTCTCGACCCCTGCAACCACAAAAACACACACGCACACACTCACGTGTCCTAGAGGCAAACAATATACACATTCAGTAAAGCCGTTCGCTACGAGTTAATAGACGGGGTCAGGAGCTATTATTCGACCCCTGCAAACACAGAAGAGTGCAGCTAGGTGAGTCCACACATAGATAAGGGATGGTGTTGAGTGTGGTGATGTACAGGAGAGGATGTGGTGTACTCAGTGATGGTGTTGAGTGTGAGGAAGTACAGGTGAGGGAGGATGTGGTACTCTGTGATGGGAAGGGATGTTGAAGCCATATATGGGGAAAGGAAGTGGAGATAAAACAGGAAATGGTGGTAGAAGTTATGAAGGATAATGACGCAGGAAGTGTGTGTGTGTGTGTGTGTGTGTGTGTGTGTGTGTGTGTGTGTGTGTGATTACGATTGCTAAGGAGGCCTGGAATATTTTATAATTAATAAATACACCTGTGACAGCCCCGTGACACGCCTGTGACCAGTATTGGTAACATAACAGACTTTTAACTTAAATTGGATCTGTAGAATTCTTCATTTTGTATTAAAATTAAAATAAATATTTTTCAAATGAATATTTCATTGTAAAAAATTATCATCATTACCATTTTGATTATGTTACTGAAAAATACAGAGACAGTGGCGTAACGTATTATGTTACGTCACGGTATCTTATTAATGAAAATAAGATACCAGACATGTTGAGCAAGTGTCTCAGATTAGGTTAGGTTAGATTAGGTTTGTCTGGAAACAGGACAAGTGTTACCTGATGCGGGTCTTAGTTATAATGACCCGCAGGTGGAGCTTTTGGTCATATGACCGAGGCCTTCCACTGGCTTACAGGTCCACCCTTTTAAAAATTATGCTAAAGTTATGCGATATACGTACTATAAATTCTAAACATATATCCGGATGTACTCCTGTTAACCCTTTCGGGGCAAATTCCCTAGGCCTTTTGTGTATCCATATGTTCTTTTAGTACTGTCTACTATAAATTTGCAGCTTCGGTGGAACAAATTGAAAAAAAAATCTTGATGAAACTTTCGTATTTAATTAAAAAATAAGAAGTAAAAGTAAGCTTTTATAAAGAAAACATTTAAAAAAATAGATATGCATGCAGGAAACTGTTATTTTTTCACTGATGTCTTTACACAAACTGGGGAATCGAAAAACCATCTACATACCTGATTCTCACACTAGTTCGAGAATATCACCACGTTGAGGATTATTAAAAAATAATGTACAAAATCTTATACAAATTACGCAATACTGCAATAATAACAATTCGTGTACAACTCTTGAATCCTCAAAATATCTGCTAGATATAAGTATGGCCTATCCTCTAACTTTACCGAGCGTAATTAAACGCACGTTCAAGATTTTACAATACAACCCGAGCTGCCATCCGTAAGCCATCCGTAAATGTGAGTTAATGTTCGTTAGCTTGAATATATTTAAATTAAGTTAACCGCGAATAACATTATTTTATGCCATAAGAGAGATGGCAAGAATAGTGAAGGAAAGGACTGAGGGAGGATAGAGAAATGAATAGGGGTATGGGTAGAAAGGAAGAGAGAGGTAAACATAGTTATGGGTAGACAGGAAGAGAGAGGTAAACGAGGTTGTGGGTAGACTGGAAGAGAGAGGTAAACAAGGTTATGGGTAGACAGGAAGGGAGAGGTAAACAAGGTTGTGGGTAGACAAGAAGAGAGAGGTAAACAAGAGAAAGGTTAAGAGACTTGACCACTTTGAATGAGTCTAATAGAGTAGTTTTTGACGCATAATAACGACAATGTGTGTCAGTCTAAAAAAAAATCTTAAAATTAAAAAAAAAAATGAGTAAACAAAAAACGTATGAAGGGGCAATGCGTCAAAAAATGGACGTACTAATCGAAGACCAGACTGCATGGTGACATGCTCAAGAATTTTCACAACTCGCACCAAACCAAACTGGATTATACAGCAGGAGCGAGTTCGCATAGGATAAAAAAAAAAAAGCAAATCCTGTAGAAACTGTAAAATTTTCATAGACATGGTACGCAATGGTTGCCAGAAATAAGAATTGTGAGTGACGGACAAAAAATATTTTGAAAACACTGGAAATGTCTCGTTGGTTGATGAGTGAACAAGGGATAACTCTTGTTAAGCCGAGATCAGACTATTGTAGCCTAGTAAACACACATGTACACACACACATACACACACACAAACACACACATGACCGACGCTGTTTCTGGTATATGTGAATGACATAACGGAAAAGACAGACTCAGAAGTGTCCCTGTTTGCAGACGATGTGAAGTTAATGAGGAGAATTCAGTCGGATGAAGATCAGGCAGTACTGCAAAGGGATCTGGGCTGGATGCAAGCCTGGTCCAGCATCTGGTTCCTAAATTTAATCCCACCAAATGCAAAGTCATGAAGACTGGGAAAGGAAAAGAAGACCGCAGACAGAGTACAGGCTAGGTGGCCAAAGACTGAAAACCTCACTCAAGGAAAAGGATCTTGGGGTGAGTACAATACCGAGCACATTTCCTGAGGAGCACATGAACCAAATAACTGCTGCAGCATATGGGCGCCTGGCAAACCTAAGAATAGCGTTCCGACACCTGAGTAAGGAATCGTTCAAGACTCAGTACACCGTGTATGTAAGGCCCATATTGGAGTACGCAGCACCAGTTTAGAACCCACACCTGGTCAAGCCCATCAAAAAATAGAGAAAATGCAAAGGTTTGCAACAAAACTAGTCCCAGAGCTAAGGGGCATGTCCTACGAGGAGAGGTTAAGGGATATTGACCTGAAGACACTGGAGAACAGAGTTGTCAGGAAGTGGA
>WNWK01000031.1:932500-982500 GCA_009830355.1 Cherax destructor
ACTCCTGCAGGTTTACTACATCCACTACTACTACTAAGAATAATAATAATAATAAACGAAAAAATAACATAACTATGTAGTACATTTCATACTTGGCATACAAATTTTTCTAGGCACATACAAACCTTAGTGCAAATTTTTTTTTCAAAAACTAAATACCTTTTCGGGCCCACCACTGCCATTTACCCCTTGGCATTTTGAACCTTCCTACTACGCTGTCTACAAGTCTCTCTCACTTTAGCTTTAAGATCCTCCACAACAATTATGCTCACTGGTTTTGAAATTCAGTAAACATTCACTTAGCACCTAAAAAAATTCTCTAACTAGGCGAAGGCAAGTGGATTGGTCGGTCTCAATTAGGCACAAAATTGAGCCTTTTACTATTTCTTGTGATGAATTATTCATAGTTCTTTGTTTTTATTCTTCCCATCTTTTTTTTTTTTTTACACAAAGACTTTTAGTGGGTTAGGATAGGAATACCTACCTTAATTTAAAATATTTTTGCTAGTATTACAAATATAACCAAGCGCTAAACCCGTAAGGGTCATACAGCGCTGCATGGTAGGAAGTGCTACAAGGTGTAATATGCCTGATCAGATACCAGTGAGGGTGGAGAGAATAACAGAGGTGGAGTTAGGAAGGCCGATGAGGAGTGCTAAAGGAAGTAGTATAATCAAAATTGGTGTAATATTATCAAATAGAAGAGCTAAACCACAGGGGTCATACAGCTCAGGGAACCGGAACAAGATCAAATTCCCTATATCGAACCCCTCACTAGCATCAAGGAACCCCATAAAGGATCACGTAAGTAGTCTTCTAATAACATGTTCATTTTTTAAATACATATAATCTACCTTGTCCATAATTACTATAACATTTGCTTTGTCTGTTTCGTAATATGAAGTCCAGGATCTTTCGTTAATTCATGGTATAACTTAACAAATCTGAGGACAATTGTGTTGCAGAGGTCTGAGCTGGAAAAATTGCAGAGATCATTTTTTCACTGGGAATTGCTTCATATTATAATCATAACGTTAAACCCATAAGGGTCATACAGCCCTGCATAAAATAACCTAGCGAGCAAAGATGTAATTTGTCTGATTGGATTATTCAGTTAACCCAATAAAACCAGTCAGCAGACTGGCTTATTTTCTTTGGGGTTTCATCCCCTCTCCTAAGATGCAACCCACACAAGTCGGATAACACCCAGGTACCTGTTTACAGCTAGGTGGATAGGGACATTAAGTGTAAGGTAACATTTCCACTTCTGCCGGAGATCGATTCCCGGTCACAGTGTGTGAGCTGAAGTCTTCCAATTCAGACCAGTGAAAAGGCAGGGAGTGCGCCATAGGCACAGATCATTGTCAGCATCCGCAGTTCACGACTCTTCAACCTTAAGCCAACAGGAAAAGAAATAACAGATTATGGGGGAGCGCTAAACCCGTAGGATTATACAGCACGTGGGTGGGGGGGAATAGAAGGTATTTAGGCTCAATTCAGGGAACCAGAGCACAGATCCAATTCCATAGATCAAGAGCCCCTCACCAGCGTCAAGGAACCTCCCTCGAGGGGACAATCAGAACAAAGCTCTAAACGCACCAAGGTCCTTTTGATCAAAAGCGCCACATGACAATTATGACTATTTTGATCGTAACCAAGCGCTAAACCCACAGGGTCATACAGAAGCGCTGCACCACAATCAGCAATTATAAAGCTTGCAGGGCATTTACATTAATAATCATTGAGAAGCTCTAAACCTGTTTTACTAGGTCTGAAAAAGGGTAAGTAATCAAGTTTGATCTGAGGAAGAGAAAGATAAACAAATTCCTTGGTTTAGCTCCCTCCACCAACAATAAAAACGTCCCCTCGAAGGGCATTACCAGGTAAATTGTGAAGTATTGTAAAGTATACTTTCCTCATACTATAAAAATTAACTGGACTTGAGCACTGGATATGATAAACAGACTGCACACTTGAGTTTGGATGATGTTACATGCATTTTGGTGGGCGAAGATGGTATGTGTACAGTAAAAAAGTGAGTTGCATTCAGCCCAAAGGGTGAAAACGCTGAGGGTCGACCCCCCCCCCACACACACTGGCAACAGCTGTGGACTGAATCACGTGATGGCAAACTATTTACTTCTTTGGATCTATCTACCTTAAGGAAAATATTTAGAAGGAAGCGCTAAACCCACATGGTTATGTCTGGGAAATGGGAAGCAATTACGTTTGATCCAAGGAAGGGGAAGACGATCAATTCCTTCGACCATGAGCCCCTCACAAGCATCAACTAACATCCCTTCAGGAGTTGGTAGGACCTGTGGGAAATAATGTATATGTTTAGAAAACTTATTGCTGAATAAAGGCAAATGAAGAATTGATTAGGATTATTAAAATGTAATTTTTATTAAAAATTGTGAACAAGGAAAGAGAGAGAGAGAGAGAGAGAGAGAGAGAGAGAGAGAGAGAGAGAGAGAGAGAGAGAGAGAGAGAGAAGAGAGAGAGAGAGAGAGAGAGAGAGAGAGAGAGAGAGAGAGAGAGAGAGAGAGAGAGAGAGTAGAGATATGAAAAGAGATAGAAAGAGAGAGAGAGAGAGAGAGAGAGAAAAAAAAATCTTTAAGGAAATGATTTCAAAATGTATCACAATATACAAAAAAATTTTATAAGAATACAAACTGACATACAGCTATGAAATAAAATTTTTGAAAGAAATTGAATAACAGTAGAAATTTAGAAATTTTGAAAGACTTGTCAGCAACCACGAGTGATGAAGTCTTAAAGACCAACAGGCTGGACCAGGGTTACTCGTACAAAGCCTCTCATGGAGAACCTTTGCTACATGGAACCCTAAACCATGCACCGAGGGTTACTTCGGGATTACTAGTGGTAGCTAGGTTACCACCAGAAATCGCTCACCAACAGCCAGGACAAGAGGCTGCTGGTGATATGCTGCCGGCCGGCTCACAAGGAGCGGCGCGAGTGAGAGATGGGAGGGGGGAGGAAAGGAGGGAACCCCAGCAAACACTACACAACCTGCACTGCACCAATGTTATTTCAACATCAAAATGTGGAAGTTACCAATAATGATGTTTGGACAACATCGCTGCAACGCATTGTTATGTAATATGCATGCTGGGAAGGATAACATGTTATATATATGGGACAAAGCAATAGTATTGGACACAGCCCAATACAAATGCACAGTCCAATATATATCGCTAATGGACAAAGTCCATAACCTAATTCATTACACTGAAAATGAGCCGAGAACAGTTAATTCAGTGTCTTTGATAACTGAACAAGGAAGGCCCTCATAGGCACGGGCTCTGCTCGGAGGCACTGTATGCTTATTCCTCGCTTTACCAAACTCAGTTGAAGTTCACTCGCATAATTTTTTTAAGAGGTACATTAGTCACTTTACCCAATTCTCAAGTCAAGGTTCATTCCTTGCTTTACCTAATAATTAATACAGAATGTACAGAGATCTTTCACTGCACATAATAGTTCAGTCAAGTTCCTTAATTCGAAATGTTTGTAGTTCTTTGATTTGTAGTCCTTGGAACGCAGACGAAAAAAATGCCTCAATCTACACCTGGAAAACCTTAAGAGGGACTGGTCCCAAATCTGCACACAAATTACTTTCTACGAAAGCAAAAAGACTAGGCAGACAGAGCAACATACCCCCATACAAAAGCAGGGGTGCCACGAGTACTCAAGAGAAAATATTAATGTCCGGGGCCCAAAGACTTTTAACAGCCTCTAATCATACACTAAAGAAATACCCAATAGACCCCTGGCTGTCTTCACGAGGAAAATGGAGATACCCAAGTCAGTGCTCGATCTGCAGGGCTGTGGTTCGTACATTGGATTGCGTGTAGCCAACAGAAACTGCCTGATTGATCAGGTCCTGCTACACTTCAGATCGAACATTTTTTACTTTGCCCAATTCTCAATCGAGGTTCATTTTTCGCTTTACGAAATTATCAGACGTGGTTCATTATTCGCTTTGCCCAATTATCAATCTAGTTCATTCCTAGGCTCACCCAATCAATAGAGGATAAATCCTCACCTAAATTATCACTCCCAGTTAATTCATGTTTACCCAATTATCGGTAGAGGTTCATTCTTCGCTCTACTCAAAACGAGGTTCATTTCTCACTACTCAACTCTCAGTTGAGGTTCATGCCTCACTTCACCTATTTCTCAGTAGAGCAGTTATGTATAATGTATAAAGTTGCTTTGGTGTAGTCAATTGTACAGTTTTTAAATAAAATTTAAAAAAATTAAAAGTTCTCAGTAGAGGTTCATTATTAGCTTTACACAGTTTTCAGACGAAGTTCATTTCTCTCACCCAGTTATCAACAGAGGGCCACTCCTCGCTTTACCTGATTATAAGTCGAAGTTCAATCTGCACAATTTTTAGATGGTCATTGGTCGCTTTACCCAGTTCTCGGTCGAGGTTCATTAGTAACTTTACGAAATTATCAAACGAGGTTCATTCCTCGCTTTGCTCAATTATCACTAGTTCATTCCTATTCTCGCCCAGTTATCAGTCGAGGATCAATCCTCACCTTCATTAGACGCAATTGATTCTTCGCTTTACAGTCGAGGTTCATTCTTAGTTTTACTCATTATAAAACGAGGTTCACTTGTATTCTCAGTTAAGGTTCATGCCTCACCACCCAGTTCTCAGGCGAGGTTCATCATTACCAAATTATCAAGAGAGGTTCATTCACTATCACTCTTCGGAGGTTCATTCCTCGCTCTATCAACGCTTTATCTTGCCAATGAAGGTAGATATATCAATAATGCTACTTGAGACTAAATAAAGCTCCCCACGAGCTAAACATTTTCAATAAAATGTTTGTGCTACTTGTAACTTTCTTAATTCAACGGCCTCCAGACTAGGCAAGAAATAAAATTAGGTTTAACATTACTTCATAAGCAGAGGGCTGATCCGTCACTAGTTCAAAACTGATGGACTCATATTTTAAAACAAATTGATCAAGTTTAAGAATTCCCATTGCAGCCTTAGTAGCTTAAGAATTTGAAATCAATGAAGATTAAAATTTTGCTAAATTAGTACACCCATTTTTTTAATTATATAAAGCAACTGATTCAGCCAGAATATTTTAAAACAAATACAATTATACTTACACTAAAAGTCATGCTGTACAGTCCCCTAAATTTATCCTAAAGGTTCCCTACTTCCCAGAGACGTGGACGTGATGGGATCTGTGGATAAACTTGATTTAGTGGCCAGGATTGGTTTAGAGGTCAGTCTTGAGTGGCCAGGGTTGGATTTATTGGACATCTGTAAACATGAGAATTCTTTAACCTTCCTAATTATAATTTACAGTAAATTGTCTCACTGGATTCAACCAAACAATTGTGGTAAATAACTAGTGGTGGTGGTGGGGATTGTGGTAGTAATGGTTACTGAAATTGTGTAGTTTATTTCTTAATTTCTACAATAATTATAACTTACTTTATGAATTCACACAATTGAAATTATTATACATTTGGTCAACATTTCACACAATTGAAATTATTATACATTTGGTCAACATTAATACATCAAGTGATAGAACTTTAGTACCTGAATTTCTTTTATTTTTTTACTGAACCATGTTACAAGTTCTTATCAATACAAATAATTCACTTATTTATTAATGATACACTGGAAATTCATTACAAGTTATAAGAAACAACTCTACTATATACTTTTAAAACTTCTTAATTTTAGTGAAAAATTTACTGCACATTTCTATCAGGTCCAATAAATGTAAAACACTTTTTCAACACGCTGGCCGTCTCCCACCGAGGCAGGGTGACCCGAAAAAGAAACTTTCACCATCATTCATACTATTACTGTTTTGCCAGAGGGGCGCAGATACGACATACATGTAAAACATACTAGTATAATGGTGACAAACTATAGTAGTAAAACTATACTAGTGACTTCAATAAAACCTACCTGACCAAAGGTTGAAATGTAGACAGCATGGTCAAAACAGGTCACTAAAATCAATACACTGCAGGAAGACACTTGAGAATATTTAACAGAGGAATCCAATTAAACTATATTGAAATTATTAAATGACTTAAGGAACAAGGAAATAAATTTTAAGTTCTGAAAATATGTTTAGAAATAAATTTTAATTTATGAAAATATTTAGAACGTCAGAAAAAGTTGACCTGACAATGGTTAGACTAAGGTAAATAGACAAGAGTAAACAACGGCTGAAAATTAAAAAAAAAAAAAAAAAATTACACTGAAATATTATAAGTAAGCGCTAAACCCACCAGGGTCATACAATGCTGACATTGAAATAACACCAAGATAAAAAAAAAAATAGTGGAAAACATTAGACTTCAATATTGTTTTGGGTTTAAAGGAAGACACTGAAAAAACTTTTTAACTTGTCTTTAGAAGAAAAAAATAACTGCAAACATTTAGAAAAAAATATGGAAATAAACATTTAAATGAGAAAAACATTAAAAATACATTTAGTTGAAAACATTACACCAAATATAACATTTAAATGAAAAAAAATGTTAGATGCATAAAAAAAACATTTTTAGGGTAAAAAGAAAATAGGACAATGAAAAAACCAGAAATTAAAAACGTCACACTTTAAAAAATATTATATGAAAATATTGCACTAAAAAAATTAGCTAAAAAAAAAAAGTTTAAAACATTACTGAAAAAAACTTCAGCTGGAGCAGAGTAGAAAAAAAGTAGTTGAAAACATTATTGAAAAAAAACTTTGATAAAACTACTTAAAACATTTCAGTAATATCATTTAGCATCAGGACAAAAAAATCAGGCAGCACAAAAAATTCATTCACAAATATGGAAAAATATTCAAGCAATTAACATTAGAAATAAAACAAATCATATACAATTTCAATCAATTCGGATATAACACAATTTCACGCAGCTTAGAAAAAATAAAAAAAATTAGCCAGAATTTAGTTGCAAGATCAAGTAATTAAATTGAAGGTAGCAACCCCAAGGGTGAGGGGGGCCTTGGAGTAACCAGGGTGTGGGGGCCCTGGAGTAACCAGGGTGTGGGGGCCCTGGAGTAACCAGGGTGTGGGGGCCCTGGAGTAACCAGGGTGTGGGGGCCCTGGAGTAACCAGGGTGTGGGGGCCCTGGAGTAACCAGGGTGTGGGGGCCCTGGAGTAACCAGGGTGTGGGGGCCCTGGAGTAACCAGGGTGTGGGGGCCCTGGAGTAACCAGGGTGGGGGCCCTGGAGTAACCAGGGTGTGGGGGCCCTGGAGTAACCAGGGTGGGGGCCCTGGAGTAACCAGGGTGTGGGCCCTGAGTAACCAGGGTGACAGACCCTGGAGTAACCAGGGTGAATGGGCCCTGGAGTAACCAGGGTGAGAGGGCTCTGGAGTAACCAGGGTGAGGGGGCCCTGGAGTAACCCGGGTGAATGGGCCCTGGAGTAACCAGGGTGAGAGGGGCCTTGGAGTAACCAGGGTGTGGGGGCCCTGGAGTAACCAGGGTGACGGACCCTGGAGTAACCAGGGTGACGGACCCTGGAGTAACCAGGGTGACGGACCCTGGAGTAACCAGAAGCAGATTACCAGAAAACAACAAGCATCAGTTGCCCCGGGGTCCCACAACTCCACATTGTAAAATAAAATCACAGAACAAAACTGACAATATTATTCATCATTTTAAGTATAAACAAATTATAAATTTTACAGTGAATACATTTCCACGTTGCCCTAATTGCTCATCTATACCAATTGGTTATAGCAGCTAAAGAAAAAATCAGGTTCAGAATTACAAATAATTCAGTTACGAAAATATAACATTTTAAGGTACAACATTAAGAATACAAACTTTAGTAATATAACACCAGAAAAAATCTATATAAGTTTGACTCACTGAAAAGCAAGTAATATTTGCAGAAAACTTACTTAATAACTTACCTTCATATTAAGTACTTGCCCAATGTTAAATGATGCTAAAGTCAGTGTTGACATCTTTCTGGGACCGAATTATGTTGACTGATGCTATGAAGTCACCGCTGACATCTTTCTGGGAGCCAGTTATGCTGAATGAAACTATGAGGTCACGGGTGACATCCTGACATGTACTGATAAAACGGTCTGGAAAATAAAAATTAAAAATTAAAATTCAGTTTTTTTTAATTAAGTTAGAAATATACAAATAGCAGAATCTAATAATGGAGACAATGTAAATTTACATCAAAGAAACTAAACCCACACGGATCACCTGAAGAATGGGAGGTAATCTGGTTTGATACAAGGCATTAGCTCAAATTCATGGATGAAGAACTCTTCACACGAGTGTGGAGGGATACTCCATCAGAAAAAAGTAACTCATACTTCTTCCCACCTTCATGACCAATTAAAAAAAAAAAAAAAAAAATATTGGTCATTTAAAGTATACATATTGTAGAATTACAAGATTACATATATCTTTACAAGTGAGATATTTAAATAGCCATATACCAATTAAAAGTACATAAATGGGCGTTTATATAACCAAATGAAATAAATTTAGTGTATGTGTATTTTATACAATTACACTGATCAATATACATGCATATACTCAAATATACATGAAAGTTCATTTATATACATGTATATACATACGTATACTGTATATACATATGTAAATACACCTGCATGTATATACAAGTGTATGAATGTATACATATACTACACATTTCCAGTACATCATACGAATTCCGTCGTCACATTCCAGAACTTTACCCAGTGTGTACAAGCCTACAGACCACATTAACAAAGCTCTAAAACTGCAGGAGTCATACAGCGCCTGGGGAATATGCCAATCAGGTTTTATGAGGAAAAGGGTAAGATACAACTCCTTGGATTAAGAGCCCTTGACGGTGTTTAAATATATTTGTAGATTCACTTATCTACAAAAAATATGTTTAGATTACAGAATAAATTTTTAACGAGGTTTTTATTAAAATACTAATTCCATCTATAATGAAGTTATTAAAATTACAGGGAAGAGCTAAACTAGTGGGGGCTATACAGCACCTGGGGAATGGGAGGTAAGTTTGATTAGAGGGTGGCTCCAATCCCTTTAATCAAAAGCCCTTCACCAGAATCAAGGGATCCCCCTTCCCCCTTTTTAATGGAGTGCGAATAACACAGCTAAATTAGTAACAGGGAAAACGATAAGCCCGTAAAATTATATAGGCCATGGGAAATGGGAGGTAACCAGGTTTGATTCAAGGCACGGGAAGGTAGCACTCTACATCAAAAACATTTCATGAAAAGGTAACCATGGCAACCACAAGGTTTATAAAGAACGCTGGTTAAAAATTAGTCTGCTTATTAAAACTTCCAATTAAAAATTGAGTTTTGTCCTAAAAATAAAAAAAAGATGATAAATAACACTAATATCAACTAGATATAATTCGATACTTGTTCTGGCACACCATCCTACAATTCATAGTTCTTTACGGGGTAAAGCTAAACCCGTAGGTATTACACAGCTAGGCTCCATAATGAGGGGTGTTCAGGTTTGATCCGAGGAACTTAGGGGGAGAATCAAATTCGTTGAATCAAAAGCTCTTTATCTCCATCAATGTACCCCCCCATTATAACGTAACTATTTTTATGGGGAAGTGTTAAACCAGTAATAGTTACCAGAGACGATGATGATGCGGCTGACATCAGGTCTGGGGACAAGCCGTTGATATCAGGTCTGGGGCCAAGCCGTTGATATCAGGTCTGGGGGCCAAGCAGTTGACATCTGGTCTGGGGGCCAAAAATAGTTTCTGGAAATAGAAAAAAAAACGCGTCTTAAACCTAGTTATGAATTATCAATTTACATAAAAAATTCATACATATTTTGCAGTCAGACATTATCAAAGATGAATACAACGTATAAAATTACATTATTACAGCACATGAACAGTTATTTCCAAGAATTTTGGGAGAAATTACTTACCAAAACAGTGCACAACCACACGTCACATTCCGCTGGAGGCGACTGAGGGGGACGCGAGCTCCCGCACCACCACCGGCCTGCAGGTTGTGAGGTAGACTCATGATTGGCTAAGCCTCAACGACATTACCTATTCTGATTGGTTATAGGGTCTTACTTTTCTGTTAATCTACGTCATAGACTAAATTCAGCCTTTAATTGGGTGGATCTTCGCGCCAGAAAAGCTATTTGAGTTTTCATTGGTAGCGGCACCATGATGCTGGAAATTTTTCTTACTAAATGACAAAAAAATGAACCAAGGAGAAGCTTCTCGTTTAACTTAATTCAAAATATTAGAAAAAACTTCCAAACATCTCTATGAACAATTATTTGGTTAAGAAACGTTAATTAAAATATTTATTAAAGTCTAACAATTATTATTTTCATTAATTTACTTAAATCTGTATTTTATTTAAACCTGAATCGCCTTATTTAGTGTTGCTCTGAAGAAATGTTATCCTGATGCTAGTGATGGGATTTTCATCCGAGGAGCTGGAGCGACCATCCCCCCTTCCTCCCCCACATCAAAACTGATTACCTCATGATCCCTACGGGTTTAGCGCTTTCCCCTAGCTAAAATAACACATTTTCGTCTGATTTTGACCAAGAAATGAGGCGCCATTGCTATCCTAGTATATATTTCTCCAAACGCTGAGTATATACCAGGAATATCCATACATGTATATAATTTATTATGCATTATTAGCGGTATTTATAAGAAAATATTATTGAATTATAATGCCAGCCTTATCAAAATTATATTTATTATATAAGTAATCCGTAGATAATTATTTTACATATATTCTCATGAATATACTTTAGAGAATAACAATATAGGTATGTTTACTGGCAAGTGTCTATTTCTCAGTGTAGATTAGGAGAGGATGCCATGCCCAGCCCTTCTAGGGCAGGGTAGGTGCCAAAGCTGGAGCTTGCTACCATCTGCAGCTCGCAAGACTGCCATTCCCTAGCCTCCCTGGGGCGGGGCAGATGGCAGACCAGAGAGGCCTAGCTTCTCCCTACGAGCCCTGTGAGGGTGGGGAACGTGGCAAGGCCTGGGGACAATTGGTCCCAGACGATGAGGGGGTACTTGTACCTCCTCCCATGGGAGACATAGGTTTCAGACAATCCCACGACAGGGAGCCAAGGCCGGGTCACCATCTGGAAAAGACCCGGGCAGGGAGAGTACCCGCGAATCTACAACAATAAATTCTCAGTGTAGACATATGGACACACCATGCCCAGCCCTTCTAGGGCGGGGTAGGTGCCAGGGCAGGAGCTTGCTACTATCTGCGGGTCCCAAGACTGCCATTCCCACGGTTCCCCTGGGGCGTGGAAATTGGCAGACATGGGGCCTAGCTTCTCCCTACAAGCCCCGTGAGGGCGGGGAACGTGGCTAGGCCTGGGGACAGTTCCAGAAGATGAGGAGGTACTTGTACCTCCTCCCATGGGAGACATAGGTCTCAGACACTCCCAAGTCAGGGAGCCAAGGCCGGATCACCATCTGGAAAAGACCCGGGCCGGGAGAGTACCCGCGAATCAACAACAACAATTCTCAGTGTATATACATCTGGAGATGTATATATTTCCCTATATATATTGAGTTTATATTGATAACCTATAAGCCAACAATAGGTATTAAAGTACCTATATAGGCTGTATTTAACCTGGTAGTGACCAGGTAGCATATGTTACCTGGTAGTGACCAGGTAGTATGTTATCTGGTAGTGACCAGGTAGTATATGTTACCTGGTAGTGACCAGGTAGTATATGTTACCTGGTAGTGACCAGGTAGTATATGTAACCTGGTAGTGACCAGGTAGTACATGTTACCTGGTAGTGACCACGTAGGATATGTTACTCGGTAGTGACCAGGTAGTATAAATAACCTGGTAGTGACCAGGTAGCACAAGTAACCTGGTAGTAACCAGGTAGCACAAGTAACCTGGTAGTACATACAACAGAGTCAGCTTCGTACACCGAAACAAAAAATTTTTCTCGGCAACCTAGGCTTCACCTCGATGCCTTCACGTGAAGCACCACTCTGGGAGGTAGTGAGGTTTGATCCGAGGAAGGCGAGGATAGCCTCAAATTCCTTGGATCAAGAGCACTTCAAGCTCGAAATATAAATTTATCGATTAGGGCAAGCTTCTTTGCACCTGACTCCCCCTCTTCACCTGCCAGCAAATATTTCCCCTTCATAACCCCAGTCCACTGTGCCTCAACGCACGCGACTGGAATAGTGCAGAGTGCGGCACGAGATGATAACGGAAGTCCTCGGTCAGATGACCAAAGGCTCCAGCTGTGGGTTATCATATGACTAAGACCCGCGTCAGGAAACACTTGTCTTATTCCCTGACAAATATTATACCTTAATATAATTGGCAAATTGAAATTTACACAGCTCAGAGTAACAACCTGAGTTTTGATAAGACCCACCAATGGTAAAAGTTAGAAGCCTATCAGAAAATGCATTCTCCAGTAATTTGTCAATTCCTGCCATTCCATTTTTTAACTATTGTACAAAAATTTCAAATTCGCACGTACTCGCACTAAACTTATGGGTTATCATTCTTCTTATAGACTGAATCGTAAATAATATTTTGAAGCCTATCAGGAGAAGCATTTTTTTTTTAGTTACTGAATACAATCACCGCAATAAACCCCTCAGGTTCCTTGACGCTTGTGAGGGGCTCTTGATCTAGGGAATTGGATCTGTGCTCCAGTTCCCTGAATTGAACCTGAATACCTTCCATCCTCCCCCACAGGCGCTGTATAATCCCAATGGGTTTAGCACTCCTCCTTGAGTGTATAATAATAATTATACAAGGCAAGAAAATTGGCAAATTGGGACTTATGCCACCCAGTGGCAGTGTGAAAAATAAATTCAGGAAACAGCATCGGGGGTGAAAATTTGAAGCCTATCAGATGCCACGGATTTCAACATTTCCAATTATTTTTTTTTTCACTATTTTATTACTTCGATAAATTTGCTTGCACGTGAACGAACCTCAACAGTTACTATCCTGTTCTTAAGACGCATCAGCCATTAAATTCTGAAGCCGTTCAGGGGAAGTTTACTGGAAATTATTTGTCGTGATTTAACAGGGAAGGGTTCAGCAACTTTGGTCACAGGGCATGTAAACATGGCGAGTGTTCAATAAATATGGTCCCCCGATACCGTATATAAGTGGATTTTTTTTTTATCGAAGACGATTGAATGAAGCGTTCTCGAGTTATGAACTAAATCAAATCGAAAAACTGGAGGAAAAAAAATAATTAAAAAGTCAAGCAGCGCCTTACTATTATTATTATTATTATTATCATTATTATTATTATTATTATTATTATTATTATTATTATTATTATTATTATTATTATAATTATTATTATTATGATTATTATTATTATAATAATAATAATAATAATAATAATAATAATAATCAAATAATATTTACAATACTACGAGAAAGAAGATGAAGTGTAAAAGACAATAGGAGGGAGCGAGGTAATTCTAAGCAGAAGGTGGGAAGAGATTTTTGCCTCGCCAGTACAAGTCGTTCCGTTTATTACCTCGACTCCTGTTACTCTTCACCCTTGCCTTTTTTTCTGTCTCTCCCTTCTCATGTCCTCTCCCTTACTATTTCCCCCTTTCTCTCCACCTTTAATCTTATTGTTTTCTCCCTTATCTTACCGTATTCCTCTTATCTCTTCTTTCTCTCTTTATCTACCCATTTACACACCCCTTTTCTTTACGATTTATCTTTGCTTTTTATTTCTCATTGCCCCACTTTTCCCTTTTTCCTTCTCCTGTTTCTCCTCCCACACTTTCCCTAATTCCTCCTCTTCATTTTCATTTCGACTTGTTCCCTCATCTTCCCTTCCTGCCGCTAGTTTGATCCGTCATTATTACGTATGCTAATGCCTCACCAGGATCCATGGCTGGGTTTTGACGCGTCATGCCTTCAACACGTAATATGCTCAATTAGTATGTAATTTCAGAGTAATTTAGATATGTTACTGTTATCTACTTGCTCAGGATGATGGGTATGTAATGATAATCTGGCAGTTTCAGGTGTTATGGTATTTTGATTCTGGAAAGGAGTTATGGCTGTTACGAGGATTACTCGGGGTTATCTTGATCCGGTAAGGTGTTAGTGATCTTCATGGAGCTTTGAGTGTTTACGATGATATGAGATATTTCATTACATTTGATCTTCAAGGGTAGTTAGAGCTCTTAAATTAGGCTGCTTTTCATCCTGTAAGGTGTTTACATGATGTTACTCTGGTAATGAACGGTGGTTAGGATTGTTAACTGGCGTTACTTTGATCCTGTACGGTGGTTGGTGTTAATGAATCAGGCACACGCGCAACATCTAGGTATCTTTGTAGATGTTTAGCCATCCAGTGGTGATTAGTGTTGCTACATAATGTTACTCTGATCCTGTAAAGATGGGCAAGGTTGCTGTAACAATGAGAAATCTCGAAGCAAAACTCAGGCACAGAACTCTTTTAAAAATTTTATATGCGCAGAACGTACACATGTGGCCGAAAACAAAATCAGTCAAAAAAAAAGACAGAAATGACTACCTTAAACAAAGTTTACGAGTACCGAGAAAAGGCAAAAACAACTCTCAAAGTAAGGAAGCAGAAAGGACTGAAAAAACTCCCTCAAAGAACAAAAAAGGCACAATGCCGTGATTGGTACAATACACTATGACTACCACTCCATTACTATTATTATTGCTACTACCACTACTATTGTCTCCCTTCACCCCCCTTTATCTTGTCTCACTAAAACTACTCTCCATACTTTCTGCTACCACTATTACTACTACTACTACTACTTCCACTACCAGCATCACTACTACCATTACTTCTTTTTCTTCCTCTCTTGGTCGATTCCCTGTCCCCCTCGCCTATATATACTGGCTCCCTCACTCTCTTGTGTTAGTGTGACTTGTAAATGGTCCAAGTCGGACGGAAAAGTCGTCGTAAGCACCTCTCTCTCTTCTAACTGTGGGTTATTTGTGTATAACTCTATCAAAGTAAAGAGAGAAGTATAATAGACAGTAATAACTACCCCTAGGTAAGGAGGGAAGTAGACAAGGCACTAATGACTCCTTCAAAGTAAAAAAAAAACAAAGCAGGTTATTTCCTCCTGGCCATAGCATTCAAAGCAAGCAGAGAGTCAAAGCAACTTCACAATCACTTCAGGAGGAAAATAAATCAGTAATATGCCTCTGACACAGGGTCAATAGAGCCATTTACTTTTTGTATCTACTATTAATAAAAAGACTATTTCTCACACACGCAGCTGCCGTGTTAGATATATTATCACGCTGAAGTTCAAACAAAACAAATATTTCCTGTTGTACTAATTTAATGGCACTCATTTGTGTTCTTACATATACGTGCATGTAAATAAGATTGCAAATGTGTATATATATGTGTACATGTTTATGAACTCACCTGTGTGTGTGTATGCATAATATATGCATGTTTCGTGCCTTATAGCCCAAAACGGTCAATCAAGTCCAGAGGCCAAGGCAAGTTTTTTTTTTTTTTCTACTGTGTTGTGGTAGATATAATTCCCTGAATTATTGTACTGTGCAGTATTTTATTTTACACCATACTAGCTTAGCGACCCAGCCTGCCGTTGGTAGAATTAATGTAATATAGTGCATCTTAATCCTGCCCAGCTCATCTTGAGTTAGACGAAATTTAGTGGGTGTTGCTGCAGCACCAGTGAAATTGTGTTGGTTTCGTAATATTCAGGCTGGTTCTTGCGGAGTTATTGGAATAATGAATTTGCCTTGAGTATATATATATATATATATATATATATATATATATATATATATATATATATATATATATATATATATATATATATATATATTATTGTAACCTCGAACGAGTGGTATTTAATCAATAATAACACTGTGAGTAGCCGAGAACTTGTACCTGGGTGCGTGATCTTTGTAGGATTGAGCTGTCCCGTGTGTTAGAGCGTTGAGAATTTTTCTCACATGAGGTGGGCTAAAACGACACGGGTTCGAGTCCTCGGCTAGTCACAGTGTTGTTATTGATGGTGTGGGTGCCTCAGAGCTAATTTCATTCTACTCCCGTTTGGTGTACTAGCCTCCACAAGCAGTATATATATTATTGTAACCTCAAACGAGTGGTATTTAATCAATTAAAACACTGTGAGTAGCCGAAGACTCAAACCCGTGTTGTTTTAGCCCACCTCATGGTGATAGAAAATTCACGACGCTCTAACCCACAGAACAACCCAATCCTACAAAGATCACGCACCCAGGTACGAGTCCTTGGCTACTCACAGTGTTGGTATTGATTAAATACCACTCGTTCGAGGTTACAATAATATATATACTGCTTGTGGAGGCTAGTACACCAAACGGGAGTAGAATGAAATTAGCTGTGAGGCATCCACACCATCGTATGTCCTCGGATCACGGTAAAACACCTAGCTCTGCTGGGTGCATGATCTTTGTAGGATTGGGTGGTCCCGTGGGTTAGAGCGTCGTGAATTTTCTCTCACCATGAGACGAGCTAAAACGACACATGTTCGAGTCCTCGGCTAGTCGCAGTGTTGCTATTGATTAAATACCACTCGTTCGTGGTTACAATAATATATATATATATATATATATATATATATATATATATATATATATATATATATATATATATATATATATATATATATATACTAGCTGTACCCGGCCACGCATTGCTGTGGCTCAATCTGGTTAAATGGAAAAGAAAGGAAAGAGGAAGTGCACATTTCTAATATGTTTAATTTCACAATGCTTGTGGGTATACAATATTTTTTGTTGTTCCATTGTCTGTGCAGATATAGAGATTGTCTGGTTTGCCAACTCTAGAACACACAACATATAATTGTCCATGTGAGAAGCAATCTGTGTCTAGATCTAAACTGCACAATTCTAAAGATTGGCCCTGAGCTTTGTTGATGGTGATTGCAAATGCCAATCGAATTGGGAATTGCAGTCTCTTAAATTGAAATGGCATATCCATTGGAATCATAGGAATGCGAGGAATGAGGACATCTTCACATTTGAAAGGTCCTGTCAAGATTGTTGCTTCTACGATGTTGCTCTTTAATTTTTTTACTACAAGCCGTGTGCCATTGCAAAGCTTTGGCTGGTTGATATTTCGCAACATGATAATTGGCAAGCCGATTTTCAATTGCAGTACATGTGGTGGCATCCCTGGCAGATCGAGTGAATTCAAAAATTCTGTTGGATAATTAACCGCTTCATCTGCTTCCACAACAGTGTCGACGGACTTGTATGTGACTGCCTCGCTTTGAATGTTAGACTGAATAATATTGTTAAGTTCGTAGACGTCTTTGTTCTTGGCCGCAAGAATAGCTCGTTCACTCAGCCAATCGTGATTCTTATAATTGGTTTGAATATTGGGAAATACTTTTTCAACATATTCTTCTTTTGACATCACTAAATTGCAGAAGTTATGAGGCAATGAAATTTGTATTGAGGTCAGATCAACCGGCACCTTTCCGTTCCCAATTTCCAGCAATTGATGTGAGAATATCTCAACTGATCGATTGTTTTGCAGCTGGACACACATATTTGTAGTTATTTTTAACGGCTTTACGTGTTGCCACAAAGTAGAGTATTCGATCTGACAACTCAGGTCATTCCTGAGTTGTCAGGTCAAGTCTAATTAGGGTTAGGGCAGGTCAGGTTGTTTCTAGGTCGTCAGGTCAAGTTTAAGGTTAGGACAGGTCAGGTCATTTCTAGGTTGTCAGGCCAAGTATAATTAAGGTTAGGACAGGTCAGGTTGTTTCTATGTCATCAGGTCAAGTTTAGGGTTAGGACAGGTCAGGTCATTTCTAGGTTGTCAGGCCAAGTATAATTAAGGTTAGGACAGATCAGGTTGTTTCTAGGTTGTCAGGTCAAGTTTAGGGTTAGGACAGGTCAGGTCATTTCTAGGTCATCAGACCAAGTATAATTAAGGTTAGGACAAGTCAGGTTGTTTCTAGGTTATCAAAAAAGTTCAATTGAGGTTAGGACAGGTTAGGTAGTTTCTAGGTTGTCAGGTCAAGTATAATTAGGGTTAGGACAGGTCGGGTCATTTCTAGGTCATCAAGTCAAGTTTAATTGGGGTTAGGACAGGTCAGGTCATTTCTAGGTCTTCAGATCAGGTTTAATTAGGGTTTGGGCAGATCAGGCCATTCCCGGGATCGTCAGGAATTGTATACAATTCTTCAGTATTGCAGGTGGATTGTATAATAATTTTTTTATTTATTTTAATAGGGGTAGAGAATCTAAACTATTTTCGCCCATAAGCAGTTAACTTCAAGTAGCGCATTCCTCACCTCCAGTTGTGTTCAGGAATGCATTACATACAGAACTCGTTCACTCTGTCACAGTTCTTCCACCTGGTAGCAATATATAATAGTAGGTACGTATATAGAAACACGCGCGTATTCGAATGCAATGTTGTGTCAAAATTTCAAAGCAATCGGTGAAGAAAATTCTGAGATTTAAGATTTTGAACAAACGAACATTTACATTTTTATTTATAGTATAGATATATATTTCTAGGTAGTAGGTTGGTAGACAGCAGCCGCCCAGGGAGGTACTACCGTCCTGCCAAGTGAGTGTAAAATGAAAACCTGTAATTGTTTTACATGATGGTAGGATTGCTGGTGTCTTTTTTCTGTCTCATAAACATGCAAGATTTCAGGTATGTCTTGTTACTTCTACTTACACTTAGGTCACACTACACATTCATGTACAAGCATATATACACACACCCCTCTGGGTTTTCTTTTATTTTCTTACTAGTTCTTGTTCTTATTTCCACTTATCTCCATGGGGAAATGGAACAGAATTTTCTTCCGTAAGCCATGCGTGTCGTAAGAGGCGACTAAAATGCTGGGAGCAAGGGGCTAGTAACCCCTTCTCCTGTATATATTACTAAATGTAAAAGGAGAAACTTTCGTTTTTCCTTTTGGGCCACCCCGCTTTGGTGGGAAATGGCCGATGTGTTGAAAGAAGAAAGAAAGAATATATATATATATATATATATATATATATATATATATATATATATATACATATATATATATATATATACATATATATATATATATATATATATATATATATATAAAATATATATATATATATATATATATATATATATATACATATATATATGATTTCCAAGTGATAGTTACTCCAGATCTGAAATGGGCCCCTTGAGACTGCCGTAGTTCCTGAATCCTTAGATGAATGTTTGATGATAGGCTGGTTGTTTTACTGAAGTCTCTCAGCTACGGGTGACGGAACTCAGTACGTGATGTACAATATCTATTCTGTTTCACAGAATATGAATGGTAAGCATAGCTAGCTTTAGTTATCACTGTATAACTATCATAAGTGTGGTAGGAGTACACTGGTGGTGTACTCAGTTTGTTTAATGCAAAGAACACCAGGTCCATCGTTCCCATCACCACCACATCGTTCCCAACACCACCACATCATTCCCAGCACCCACCCCATCATTCCCAGCACCCCCCATCATTCCTAGCACCACTTCCCATCCACATCTTCAACCCCAGCACCTCACCAGACTGAGGCATGCTACAGTAGCTTACGCTAAGACAGGCATTTCAAGCTTCATTAGTTACTGGGTGTGTGTGTGTTTGCCAGAGCAGCGGGTGGGCGTGTGTGGGCGTGACAGTGACAGACGGCCAAGCTGCCGCCCTCAACCTCTGCTCAGAGGAAATGCACCAAAAATCTGTTGGCTAAGAGGTGGGAGAAATAGAGGGGAGGAGGAGGTAGGCTTAATTCTATTATCTTGTGGGGGTAACTGGAGTGGGTGGAGAATAGAGGTGGGAGGCGGGTTATTATGTCCTGGTGTTTGTCTTGTGTGTGTGTGTGTGTGTCACACACACACATACAGGAGACGCTAAGGGAAGTCGACCTCACGACACTGTAGGACAGGAGAGATAGTGGGGGACATGATAAAGACTTAACAAGGTGGATAGGGACAGGATGTTCCAGAGATTGGACACAGCAACAAGGGGTCACAACTGGAAGTTGAAAACTCAGATGAGTCACAGGGATATCAGGAAGTATTTCTTCAGTCATAGAATTGTCAGGAAGTGGAAAAATCTGGAGAGTGATGTAGTGGAGGCAGGATTCATCCATAGCTTTAAGAGGGGATACGGTAAAGCTCATGGAACAGGAGAATAGAGTGGACCCAGTAGCAACCAGCGAAGAGACAAGGCCAGGGGCTGTGAATCGCCCCCTGCAATCACAAATAGGTGACTACACACACACACAAATAACATGAAGGATAAACACAACATCAAAGTAAACTCGAAATATTTTTTTATATATACGAAAGGGAGGGAAAAATCGTATGCAACTATAGGGACTTTAACTGGCGATAACGGAAGGCAGCAAGCAGCAACAGAGATAACGGAAGACTAACAAACAACAACATACATAAAGGAAGACTCGCAAACAGCAATAGAGATAACTGAATACTAACAAACAGCAACAGAGATAACGGAAGTCTAACAAAAAACAACAGAGATAACGGAAGACTAGCAAACAACAACAGACATAAAGGAAGACTCGCAAACAGGAACAGAGATAACTGAATACTAACAAACAGCAACAGAGATAACGGAACACTAACAAACAGCAACAGAGATAACGGAACACTAACAAACAACAACAAAGATAACGGAAGGATAACAAACAGCAACAAAGATAACGGAAGGATACCAGCCACAAAAATAACGAAGGCTAACAAATAGCAACAGAGATAATGGAAGACTAACAAACAGCAACATAGATAACGGAAGACTAACAAACAGCAAGAGACACAGACTTCAGTTCAGTATATACACGACGCTGACATTCACAGGAAGCAAAGATTTATTTTTTTGGACCCGAATCTGACACATTTATTATTGCAAAAAGACAACGTGTGCAAAGCATTCACACACACACACACACACACACACACACACACACACAAACACACACACACACACACACACACAAACACACACCTGACAACACTGGAAGACAGGAGAGATAGGGGGGATATGATACCGACATATAAAATACTGAGAGGAATCGACAAGGTGGACAGAGACAGGATGTTCCAGAGATGGGACACAACAACAAGGTGTCACAAATGGAAATTGAAGACTCAGATAAATCACAGGGATGTTAGGAAGTATTTCTTCAGTCACAGAGTTGTCAGGAAGTTTAATAGTCTGGGAAGTGATGTAGTGGAGGCAGGATCCATACATAGCTTTAAGAAGAGGTATGATAAAGCTCATGGAGCGGGAAGAGGGACCGAGTAGCGGCCAGTGAAGAGGCGGGGGCCAGCAGCTGTGAATCGACTCCTGCAACCTCAACTAGGTGAGTACACACACACACACACACACACACACACACACACATGTCCTGCCGAATAGGAGAAATTGGTCAATTAGCAAGAACTCATTTAAAATTAAGCCCTTTCTAAAATTTTCTCTTATACGTTTAAAGATATATTTTTTCATTTATGTTAATGTAAAAATTAATAATTTTGTACCAAAAGAACCTTAGAAAACTTTCCCAACGTTATTATAACAAGCACAATTTAATTTTGCCTAATCCAACTAAATATATTTTAGATAAGTTTACAATAATTTAATAATAAACAAACACAATGAAACATTTTTTTTTTCGTTAGGTAATGAATGATTTTTGCGAAATTACTGCATACACAAATTTTCGCTTGACTTATTCGGCAAGAAGAGCGTCGTTGTTATTTAGGCCAATATCGCAAGTTTTACCTATTCGTCACGATATATATATATATATATATATATATATATATATATATATATATATATATATATATATATATATATATATATATATATATATATATATATTATATATATAGGTACATAAAGTTTTCCAAAAATAAAACATTCTATGAAATATCACAAAGCTTGTTGACCCAAATAAGACAATTTGCAATAGGAGACAAAGTTCATGTCTTGATCAACGAGCAGCTCACCCATAGGAAATAACGAGTGGCAGTGTATTTAAAGACTCTGAGTCGCCTAGACGTTAAGTGTAGATATCCTTAGGGATAAGTTCTTGGTTCTTGCGGTATCGAAAGCAAATTATTTCAGTACTGAGAATTATCTCGATGGGTTGGCATAGTAGAGGGACCTGAACGATGATCCTCAATGCTGACTTGTACAAAACAATGCAATTTGAATATAGTAACAACAATCATGACTGCAAAATGTTTGGAAACAAATTAGCCAAAACCAAAAGGAAAAGAAAAATACCTTGGATTAATTACAAGCGACGACCTCAAATATAGCAAACAATGTCTACCACGAACAACATAACCTACAGTGCTAGAAACATCGTGTAGAAAATGTAAGAAACAGTATTGATTGACACGCTGTAACGCATCTGACAGACCGCACACTTAATTTGCTGTTCAGTTTTTGATCCCAAATTACAGAAATGGCGAAAACAGACAGGAGAGGGCAGTGCAAAAAACAACAACAACAAAGATCGTATCTTCATTGATAAACCAACCACACGAAGGAAGAGTCAAAGCTCTATTAACCTGTTCTATCTTAGGGAATGGAGATTACGAGATATTATTCAAACCCTGAAAAAGGCTGAATGGTTTTGATACTCTCAAACACGAAGAACTGTTTGAAGTACAGAGTTACTGAAAAGAATGAAACTAAAAAGCAGGAAAGGCTTTATTTTGCAAACAGAATTACTGCTTAGTGGAATAAATGACCCGATGAAGCTGTAAGAGCAAGAAATAATGTGGACATTTAAGAAGCCACTGTAAAAGGAATTTATAAACAAAGTATTGAACACGATACTACGTAGAGGCTGACTCTGGCCAACGGATTCCTGACATTAATTCAGGAACTACGTCAATACGAACAATAGACAAAGAGACATCGTAATAGAAGTTGTAAAAGTATAAGTAGCAGTGATGACTGTGATAGTCCTAGCAGTAGTAAACAACGACTGTGATACTCCTAGCAGTAGTAAACAACGAGTGTGATAGTCCTAGCATTAGTAAACAACGACTGTGATAGTCCTATCAGTAGTAAACAACGACTGTGATAGTCATAGCAGTAGTAAACAACGACTGTGATAGTCCTAGCAGTAGTTAACAACGACTGTGATAGTCCTAGCAGTAGTAAACAACGACTGTGATAGTCCTAGCATTAGTAAATAACGACTGTGATAGTCCTAGCAGTAGTAAACAACGACTGTGATAGCCCTAGCAGTAGTAAACAACGACTGTGATAGTCCTAGCAGTAGTAAACAACGACTGTGATAGTCCTATCAGTAGTAAACAACGACTGTGATAGTCCTATCAGTAGTAAACAACGACTGTGATAGCCCTAGCAGTAGTAAACAACGACTGTGATAGCTCTAGCAGTAGTAAACAACGACTGAGATAGCCCTAGCAGTAGTAAACAACGACTGTGATAGCCCTAGCAGTAGTAAACAACGACTGTGATAGCCCTAGCAGTAGTAAACAACGGCTGTGATAGTCCTAGCAGTAGTAAACAACGACTGTGATAGTCCTAGCAGTAGTAAACAACGACTGTGATAGTCCTAGCAGTAGTAAACAACGACTGTGATAGTCCTAGCATTAGTAAATAACGACTGTGATAGTCCTATCAGTAGTAAACAACGACTGTGATAGTCATAGCAGTAGTAAACAACGACTGTGATAGTCCTAGCAGTAGTTAACAACGACTGTGATAGTCCTAGCAGTAGTAAACAACGACTGTGATAGTCCTAGCATTAGTAAATAACGACTGTGATAGTCCTAGCAGTAGTAAACAACGACTGTGATAGCCCTAGCAGTAGTAAACAACGACTGTGATAGTCCTAGCAGTAGTAAACAACGACTGTGATAGTCCTATCAGTAGTAAACAACGACTGTGATAGTCCTAGCAGTAGTAAACAACGACTGTGATAGTCCTAGCATTAGTAAATAACGACTGTGATAGTCCTATCAGTAGTAAACAACGACTGTGATAGCTCTAGCAGTAGTAAACAACGACTGTGATAGCCCTAGCAGTAGTAAACAACGACTGTGATAGTCCTAGCAGTAGTAAACAACGACTGTGATAGTCCTAGCAGTAGTAAACAACGACTGTGATAGTCCTAGCAGTAGTAAACAACGACTGTGATAGCCCTAGCAGTAGTAAACAACGACTGTGATAGTCCTAGCAGTAGTAAACAACGACTGTGATAGTCCTAGCAGTAGTAAACAACGACTGTGATAGTCCTGGCAGTAGTAAACAACGACTGTGATAGTCCTAGCATTAGTAAATAACGACTGTGATAGTCCTATCAGTAGTAAACAACGACTGTGATAGTCATAGCAGTAGTAAACAACGACTGTGATAGTCCTAGCAGTAGTTAACAACGACTGTGATAGTCCTAGCAGTAGTAAACAACGACTGTGATAGTCCTAGCATTAGTAAATAACGACTGTGATAGTCCTAGCAGTAGTAAACAACGACTGTGATAGCCCTAGCAGTAGTAAACAACGACTGTGATAGTCCTAGCAGTAGTAAACAACGACTGTGATAGTCCTAGCAGTAGTAAACAACGACTGTGATAGTCCTAGCATTAGTAAATAACGACTGTGATAGTCCTAGCATTAGTAAATAACGACTGTGATAGTCCTAGCAGTAGTAAACAACGACTGTGATAGTCCTAGCATTAGTAAATAACGACTGTGATAGTCCTAGCATTAGTAAATAACGACTGTGATAGTCCTAGCAGTAGTAAACAACGACTGTGATAGTCCTAGCATTAGTAAATAACGACTGTGATAGTCCTAGCATTAGTAAATAACGACTGTGATAGTCCTAGCAGTAGTAAACAACGACTGTGATAGTCCTAGCATTAGTAAATAACGACTGTGATAGTCCTAGCATTAGTAAATAACGACTGTGATAGTCCTAGCAGTAGTAAACAACGACTGTGATAGTCCTAGCATTAGTAAATAACTTCTGTTTCCATCTTTTCTGTAAATATACATGCACATTTATCTGTGTGTCAAGGCATCATTATTTAACTTTCTTTAGACTCTGCACGTGGAGAGTGGGGAGAGAGCCTTCTGTTATATAATTATAAGCTCAAGAATCAGAGGTAATTTGAACGTAACTTTTCTTAGCAGATAGCCCTAATACAGAACATGAGGCTCTCCTGTTATTTGCCCTTCTCGAGAACTCTCTCTCTCTCTCTTTCTCTCTCTCTCTCTCTCTCTCTCTCTCTCTCTCTCTCTCTCTCTCTCTCTCTCTCTCTCTCTCTCTCTCTCTCTCTCAAGGGAAGGGGAATTATTAAGCGGAAAAAAAAATTAATTTGCGATTCGACCTCTCGAGACCAGAGACGAAATGGAAATACGACGACTGGATGGAAGGAAACCAGGACTTTCAGGCAAAGCTCGTAGACTTAACATTTTCCCCCAGTGATGAAAGCAATTCCAAGGCTCAGCAAAATAGCTTAAGGGAGGAGGATGGAATACTGCGGACGCTAACTGCGTCAATTTGCATTTGTTACAATAAGTTTGCATCAGATGAAACGTAAGATTATGTTAAGAAAGGTGGGAATATGAAGAGCAGAGATTGTGGAGGCCAGAATTCTTTTAGGGCGTAGGAGAGGACACAAGTAAACAACAGAAGACACAGGAAAACAACACTGAAACAATAGAAGTTACAAGTAGACAGTATGACAAAAAAATAGCAGAGGACGAGTGAACATGAATGTGGAAGGTTGGTGTAGCAACTCCAAGAGAGAGAATAAGTTATGTAATAATGTGTGTGGGGAATATGCTAAAAAAACACACACACACAGTCTGGAGAGTGATGTAGTGTAGGCAGCATCCACACATGGAGCAGGGAGAGAGTGGACCTAGCAGCGACCAGCAAAGAGACGGGGTCCAGGAGCTGTGAATCAACCCCTGCAACCACAAATAGGTGAGTACAAATAAGTGAGCGTACACACACAAGCTTGCAAAATGTTTGAGAAGCAGCGACCTTTCACCTGGGCGGAAGTCAGCCGGGCGGGGAAGATAGATGCCTGGTCAGAAACATCCAATTTCTCTCCCTGGTGAGATTAACATGTTTGTTGCTTCGAGCTTCGCCTGGGACGACCAGCCCGTGTGTAAACAACACTCGGAGGAACTCGGTAAATAATATTTGTGTTGCTGAGACAAAACGGGTTTAATAATCTTTTGAAATGCTTATTTTATTACGTGTAATTATCTCTCTTTGTATCTGTCAGGTATTATCTCTTTCTCCTCTCTCTCTGTGTACTATTCTACATGTACTCTCCTATATGTGGTTGCAAGGGTGGATTCATAGCTCCTGGCCCCGCCTCTTTGCTGGTCGCTACTAGGTCCACTCTCTCCCTGCTCCATGAGCTTTATCGTATCTCTTCTTAAAGCTATGTATGGATCCTGCCCCCACTACACTATTTTCCTGATTGTTCCACTTCCTGACGACTCTCTGACTGAAGAAATACTTCCTAACTTCCTTGTGACTAATCTGAGTCTTCAATTTCCAGTTGTGACCCCTTGTTACTGTGTCACATTTCTGAAACATCCTGTCACTATCCATCTTGTCAGTTCCTCTCAGTATTTTACATGTCATTATCATGTTCCTCCGTCCCTCCTGTCCTCCAGTGTCGTCAGGCTGATTTCCCTCTTCTCGTAGGACATACTTCCTATCTCCGGGACTAGTCATGTTTCGAACCTTTGCACTTTTTCTAATTTCTTGACGTGTTATGTGTGTGTGTGTGTGTGTGTGTGTGTGTACTCACCTAATTGTACTCACCTAATTGTGGTTGCAGGGGTCGAGTCTCAGCTCCTGGCCCCGCCTCTTCGCTGTCTGCTACTGGGTCTCTGCTTTCCCTGCTCCATGAGCTTTATCATACCTTGTCTTAAAACTATGTATGGTTCCTGCCTCCACTATATCTTTCTCTAGTCCATTCCACTTCCTGACTACTCTGTGGCTGAAGAAATGTTTCCTGACATCCCTTTGACTCATCTGAGTCTTCAGCTTCCAGTTGTGTCCCCTTGTTTCTGTGTTAACTCTCTGAAACAACCTGTCACTATCTACCTTGTCAATTCCCCGCAGTATTTTGTATGTCGTTATCATGTCTCCTCTGACCCTTCTTTCCTCCAGTGTTGTTAGTCCTATTTCCCTCAACCTTTCTTCATAAGACAGACCCCTGAGTTGTGGAACTAACCTTGTCGCAAACCTTTGCACTTTCTCTAGTTTCCTTACGTGCTTGACCAGGTGTGGGTTCCAGACTGGTGCTGCATATTCTAGTATGGGCCTGACGTACACGGTATACAGTGTCTTGAACGATTCCGTGTGTGTGTGTGTGTGTGTGTGTGTGTGTGAAGATGAAGGCTTGTGGTATCTCGTCTTAATAATATTTATTGCTAGGTGAACAGGGGTTCGATGTGCAGGGTTCGATCACTTGCCTGGGATCGAACCCGAGACACTTCGATTGTGCGTCAAACGCTCTGACCACTGAGCAATAAGTATGATCGTACGTCCTAGCCTAGTAGTGGCCTTTGGGGTCGATTTGTAGCTCCTGGCTCCGCTTTTTTTTATTAACATAGACTGGTTTTGACATTTATATTTTATATATATACATATATATATATATATATATATATATATATATATATATATATATATATATATATATATATATATATGTTTGTAACGGCTTAACAAAGCTCCTGGAGAGCGATACGTTGCCACAGTAAAATGTCACAATAGTTGTATCTGTGTCCACTTACCTAACAAGCGTTCAGGAGCTGTGACTCGACCCTCGCAGACACAAACCGACGAGAACATACCCATCAAAGTCTACCTCCGCCCCTCTCAAAATAAACCACAATATGTCCAAGTTTCCCCTCTAATTATTTCCTCTTTTTTCTCTGAATTAGAAAAAAATGGGTTTAATCTCAAGTGTACATACAATGAGAACAAACATGGCGTCACGTACTGCGTACAAACGCATGAAGCTCTCAGAGTATACCACATTATCATGGTTCCATCCTCCCCCATAGCCACCATGAGAGACGCTTTTGTCTGCTATCAGTAGTGGGGATCAACAGCTACCTCGTATGTGCTCAGCTGTTAGTCTCATAATTTTTTTGAGAAGGAAATAGAAATTGTTGGTTGGTTCACTGGGGTTCAAAGCTCATCAGGTGTATTATATATATATATATATATATATATATATATATATATATATATATATATATATATATATATATATATATATATATATATGGCTGTGTGGATAAAGTATTGGTACTCTGCGTACTTTGATGCAGAGTACGCAGGTTCGAATCATGCTGTGGACTGTGAGATAATGTTTGTAAATAATTTTGCATACATGCATATATATGCATATATGCAATAATCGCTAACAAGCGATGCAAGATACAAAGAAACACAGGTGGAGTTGAATGATAGCTCTAGGTCTCGTGTTGCAATCAACCCATCATCAGAAGCTTGCAATGTTGTAGAAATGAGTAGGAAGTCCAAGCAGATTTGAACGTTCTCTTGGACTAATCTGTTTGGACTTCCTACTCATTTCTGCAAATTTCCTGATGTGTTGATTGCAATACGAACTTCCTAGAGCTGTCATTCAACTCCCCATGAGGTTGTTTTGCATATATATACATATATATATATATATATATATATATATATATATATATATATATATATATATATATATATAATATATATATACATATATATATATATATATATATATATATATATATATATATATATATATATATAATATATAATATATATAATATATATATATATATATATATATATATATATATATATATATATATATATATATATATATATATATATATATATATATTTGACAAAATACATTGACAAGAATACAATAGGGAGTAAAACAACATAGATAACAACTCAGAGCTACATGTCAAATACTTCGTCCAGCTCCCCGGCAGTGGGCCGCGTGCCCAGAACGCTGCAGGCATTTCCCTCTGGATCGCCACATTGAGTCTCTGAAAGAGGAAGCTTGTCATATATATATATATATATATATATATATATATATATATATATATATATATATATATATATATATATATATATATATATATGCCAGAGTCTAATTTCGTTATTGTAAATTAAAATTAGTAATAATAGTCAATACAAACTAAAACGATAAAATTAGAAGTAAAAACAATAAAAATAATAGCACCAATAATAATAATAATAATAATAATAATAATAATAATAATAATAATAATAATATATAATAAAAATATCGGTAAAAATACTACTACTACTACTAATAATAATAATTATAATAATGAACAATCACCTGGAGTCTGCCTGCACGTGCGTTACCATGACAACCGCGTCTTCCAGCTTCGCTGTCGGCCGCACGATCCAGCAGCAACACATTAATTTCTGGTAGCGCTCAAAGCTTCGCCGGCTTTAAACGCGTGAAGAACAGCTTTCAAATCTTTTAGTAAACATCTGGAATCGTAGATTGCTAACCAAAGAAGATGCTGAGACTGTTATACATAATTAAAATTTCTCAAAAGTCGTATATTTCGGATAAATGTATGATGCATCTGTGACCGACTGCCCACTTTTGGGTCAGTCATCAACAAGACAGCAGAGAGGTTGGATGTGTCTCTCCGTATCTCCGCTCCCTCAAGACGAACTCTTCTTTTGTCGTGTTTAAACCTCTCTCTCTCTCTCTCTCGCCAGTAATTTACTTAATGCCTCTCTTTTTGCATAGTCTTTCCTACACAGTGAACGTAGGTATGGGAGATAAACGAGTTAAATGAAAAACAGAAGAATTCGTTCTCAGAGACAATGGTTCAACAAGTGGGCATTTGGATGCTGCTAACCTGAAAATTTGTAGTGACTCTATGACCCATACGGGTTTAGTGCGGGCTTTTTCGATACAATAGCTTGTGTTGGCAGCCTTCACTTCACTATGGATGAGAAATACACTCCCAGATTATTCCTCGCACTTGTGGCTCTCCTCAGCCTCCAGAACGGTGAGTTAATATTAAACACTCTGAGGATCCAGCGATGTTTCGCCCTCTGTGGAGCTTCGATAGAGCTCCGCGGAGAGCGCAACGTCGTCGGGATAATCACTTGCTCTCCCTGCTACGTCACTGTCAGCTACTACAGATGTGCTTCGGTAAGAGATACGAAAAATAGGTATTCCCCCCAGATCCGAAAAAGAGTATCCTCTATTGATCCTACAAAGGTATCCCTGCATTTCAAAGGTTCTGCCTCTAAACCAATGATCCTACAAAGGTATCCCTGTATTTCAGAGGTCCCGCCTCCTCCAAATCAATGATCCTACAAAGGTATCCCTGTATTTCAGAGGTCCCGCCTCCTCCAAATCAATGATCCTACAAAGGTATCCCTGTATTTCAGAGGTCCCGCCTCCTCCAAATCAATGATCCTACAAAGGTATCCCTGTATTGCAGAGGTTCCGCCTCCTCCAAATCAATGATCCTACAAAGGTATCTATCTCATCAGCCCAGGCCTCTCTACCTGAGTGATCTGAGAAAGTTATCCCTGTATCTTGAAAACCAGCCCCGTTTACGTCATTGATCCAAGAAAGGTATTTGTGTATCCAACAAACCCAGTCCCCTCTCTCAATAAGCGGAGAAAGGTATCCCTGTGTCCCATAAATCCAGCCTTCCCCTCTACTTCAGTGAGTTGAGAAAGGCATCCCTGTGTCCTATAAACACAGCCTTCCCCTCTACTTCAGTGAGTTGAGAAAGGCATCCCTGTGTCCCATAAACACAGCCTTCCCCTCTACTTCAGTGAGTTGAGAAAGGTATCCCTGTGTCCCATAAACACAGCCTTCCCCTCTACGTCAGTGAGTTGAGAAAGGTATCCCTGTGTCCCATAAATCCAGCCTTCCCCTCTACGTCAGTGAGTTGAGAAACGTGTCCCTGTATCCTATAAACCTAGTTTCCCCTCTATGTCAGTGATCCGAGAAAGGTATCCCTCTACATCAGTGATCCGAGAAAGGTATCCCTCTACATCAGTGATCCGAGAAAGGTATCCCTCTACATCAGTGATTCGAGTAAGGTATCTCTTTACATCAGTGATCCGAGAAAGGTATCCCTCTACATCAGTGAAATGAGAAAGGTATTCCTCTCCATCAGTGATCCGGGAAAGGTATCCCTCTTCATCAGTGATCCGATAAAGGTATCCCTCTACATCAGTGATCCGAGAAAGGTATCCCAGTATCCCATAAGTCTAGCTTCTTCTACCTTATTGCACTGAAAAAAAGATAGCTCAGAGGGCAGCATAAGTTTTTAATTCAGGTAAATTTCAGAATAAAAAATTTGAACCCTGTTCAAAGAAGCATTCACAAGGTATCACATGGAAATTAATGACAAGTTTGCCTACACAGTCTCAAACTAATTCGTTTAAGGTCTGAAGCCGACCAGGAGAGGCATTCTCCAGTTGTTTAATAAAACTGGTAATATTATAAATAACACATCTCAAAGTCAAAGCAAAGCTCAATGTGGGATAAACACATCCGTGTTAAACGTTTGACGCCGACCAGAAGAGGCATTCTCCAGTTATTACATTTAATCCACTAATTTCATCTTTATTAACTATGTTAGTAAATTTAAATATATATATATATATATATATATATATATATATATATATATATATATATATATATATATATATATATATATATATATATATATATATATATATATATATATATATATATATATATATATATATATATATATATATATATATATATATATATATATATATATATATATATTTTTTTTTTTTAAAGTAAAATACTCAAATTGGGACCTACATACCCAGTACGCCACTGTTGAAGGTTTGAAGCCGATTGAATAAGACGTTAGAGGAAGACAATAAAAGAAAAAATAAGGCAAGGTCTTAACAGTTCCTCTTGAAGACAGACCTAATAAGCAGATTTGTTTACGTATTTGTAGCAAATAAGGTAAGTTAATAACATGCTTTGGCTTCTTTATTTGTTAGTTTTATTGGCTAGTTATATTTGATAAAGTTTTCGGCAGAATTTAACATTTAAAAAAATATATTTGTTCATTAGCTGGTTTCCGCTTCAGGAGAAAACTCTTGATCCAAGGAATTGAAGATACCCTCCCTTCTGATCAAGCCTGATTACCCCACTTTTCACCCATTTATATATATATATATATATATATATATATATATATATATATAATAATATATAATATAATATATATATATATATATATATATATATATATATATATATATATATATATATATATATATATATATATATATATATATATATATATATATATATATATATATATATATATATATATATATATATATATATATATATATATATATATATTGTCTTTTTAAACTCTGCGTTAGAAGTGATCAAGGTTCCAGGACCGAAACGTTGTCTAATATGTCCCAGGGTTTACTCACGAGTCTAAACCTCTCATTGCCCTTGCGCTGTATGACCCCGTACGGGCTAGGCGCTTTCCCCCTGATTATAACGTACAACTAGCAATATCTTCCCACTCTATAAATATTTTGTTATGAAGCACGTTATCCCTGGCACGCTCACATGAGGAGCATCAACGCACGTTATCCCTGGCACGCTCACATGAGGAGCATCAACGCACGTTATCCCTGGCACGCTCACATGAGGAACATCAACGCACGCTATCCCTGGCACGCTCACATGAGGAGCATCAACGCACGCTATCCCTGGCACGCTCACTGAGGAACATCAACGCACGCCATTCCTGGCGCGCTCACATGAGGAGCATCAACGCACGCTATCCCTGGCACGCTCACATGAGGAACATCAACGCACGCTATCCCTGGCACGCTCACATGAGGAGCATCAACGCACGTTATCCCTCGCACGCTCACATGAGGAGCATCAACGCACGCTATCCCTGGCACGCTCACATGAGGAGCATCAACGCACGTTATCCCTGGCACGCTCACATGAGGAACATCAACGCACGTTATCCCTGGCACGCTCACATGAGGAACATCAACGCACGTTATCCCTGGCACGCTCACATAAGGAACATCAACTCCACACGCCTCTGTCTCTCTCTCTTTTTGTTGGCTTGCAAAAACAAACATAAACAGAGGGAGAAATCTGACAGGTAATCTACGAGAATCATAAGATAGTAACAGCGGAGCCATGCAGTAGGCCTATTGGCTTATCCTAGGCAAGTCCATTATTCTTTTGTTCTTAACAGTGATGTACTGAAGTAGGCCTATTGGCTCATTAGTAATAATGGTAGAGTTACCGACAAAATGTTAAGTAAAAGGACACAAATGCAACTAATGTGACATTTTATTGTGGCAACGTTTCGCTCATCCGTGTATAAGGGGAATTACCAATAGGCCCCTGGCTGCCTTCAAGAGTGAGCTGGACAGATACTTAAAGTCGGTGCCGGATCAACCGGGCTGTGGTTCGTACGTTGGACTACGTGCGGCCTGCAGTAACAGCCTGGTTGATCAGGCCCTGATCCACTGGGAGGCCTAGTCGTGAACCGGACTGCGGGGGCGTTGATCCCCGGAATAACCTCCAGGTAGACTCCAGGTTTCCAGGAGCTTGACGAAGCTCCTGTAGAGCTAAACGTCGCCACTATAAAATGTCACATTAGTTGCATCTGTGTCCTTGTGTCTAACTCCTACTGACTAATTCTAGAGTCAATAGAGTCATTCTAGGCAGGGTCATTATTCTCTCGTTCTTAAGAGTGGAGCCGTGCAGTAGGCTTATGCTAGGCAGGGCCGTTATTATGGTAATGTTATGCAAAGCAAACAAGAAGATAAGCAAGACCCAACAACATGAGTATCAATATAGTTTTGGTACGCGCTACCGACAAGTATGTAAACAAGACACATGTCCAACAGTTTATTATCTTTATTTCCGGAAGGTGTCGCTAACACAACTGGGGTCGTCAGTCGAATACAAAGGTGACTATTATGGAGGGTATACTCCAGGTAATGGCTTTATTAATTCGTATCAGAGGCTGAGAGACTGATCACCTTAAATCGTCTCGTAATGAATATTATATATATACTATATTAAAAACCAGTCACTGGACTGTCGGTCGTTACTATCAGTGACTGTGAGTGAGGTGTGACTGTGAGTGAGGAGTGACTGTAGTGAGGTATGACTGTAGTGAGGTATGAGGGCCTGGCTGACGGTGGCTGGTGCTAGAGCAGGGTTATGTTACTGGACAAGCTTTAGTAGGATCGGATGTGCCGTAATCCGGTTAAAGCATCATTCAAAACCCACTTAAATTTACGGCTGTTTTGATTTCATATCAAGTGTTTATACCCATTTTTGTTTTTCTCATTTTACAGATCGTCACTCTTTTGTTTTTTGCCAATTTTCCTGATCTTTGCATTCCGTTTGACTTTTACATGATGTCCAGTTTTTGTGTTGTGTATTTTCATGTTACGTATTACGTTTAAATTGTTGATTTGTAAAAAAAAAAAAAAAATCCGAGCATGGAAAAGCTATACCTTTGATGAGTTTCGAGAGTCTTTCTATTTTGGGAGCCCGGCCATGGGCCAGGCTCGTCCTTTTGCTAGCCTGGTCAACCAGGTTGTTGCTGCTGGAGGCCCGCTGCGCCATATATCCATCACGGCCTGGTTGATCTGGCAACTGTAGTATTATGCGAGCCTTTATTGACATTGTTTCGCCCCACACAGTGGACTTTATCAAGTCACATTCATCTGTTTGTGACTTGATAAAGCCCACTGTACTCACCTATTTGTGGTTGCAGGGGTCGATTCATAGCTCCTGGCCCCGCCTCTTCACTGATTGCTACTAGGTCCTCTCTCTCCCTGCTCCATGAGCTTTATCAAACCTCGTCTTTAAACTATGTATGGTTCCTGCCTCCACTACGTCACTTTCTAGGCTATTCCACTTCCTGACAACTCTATGACTGAAGAAATACTTCCTAACATCCCTTTGACTCATAGGAGTCTTCAACTTCCCATTGTGACCCCTTGTTTCTGTGTCCCCCCTCTGGAACATCTTGTCTCTGTCCACCTTATCTGTTCCTCGCAGTATTTTATATGTCGTTATCATGTCTCCCCTAACCCTCCTGTCCTCTAGTGTCGTCAGGCCGATTTCCCTTAACCTTTCTTCGTAGGACATACCCCTTAGCTCTGGGACTAGTCTTGTTGCAAACCTTTGCACTTCCTCTAATTTCTTGACGTGCTTGACCAGGTGTGGGTTCCAAACTGGTGCTGCATACTCCAGTATGGGCCTGACGTATATGGTGTACAGAGTCTTGAACGATTCCTTGATAATGTGAGAAATCACGAAAGCGCTTGGAATTCTACTATTTTTTCAGTGGTTATCCTGCATATTGTGATATCATTTGTTTACTGTGATATTATTTGCATATATATATAATATAATATAATATATATATATAAACTCACACAATTATGTGGCTAAAACTTGTTATATTTTTCTTGTATTTTGCTGTGTTTTTGTTTAAAACTTTTCTTGAGCGAAGGAGCACACTCTAAGAGCCACTTACATCATTTCCGCAATATTATAAAAACACGAGTGTCCGTGGAAAGTTAACGAGGATGATCTCGGGAAATGAGGGAAATGACTGGGTGAGGGGAGAGATGAGCTGATGTAATGTTTGCACAAGTGACGCTTATCGGAGAGCAGTGAGGGGTCAGTGATGTGGTGAGTGTGTGTGTGTGTGTGTCTGTGTGCACAGCTGGAAGGTTCATATCCTCTGTCTATCTGACGTGAATAAAGAAAAAAAAAAAGGTTGAAACAGCAACCCCCCCCTTTTCCCCCACACAAAAAAATAATTCCTTGGTTTTATAATCAATCGTCTGCATGTGGGTCATGGAGGCTGCCATTAGTTTTTAGACTAACAAAGAATATTTCAATTATTAAAATGGAGATTAAAGTAAACTGTCTGTGTATATTCACTTAGAGAAATTAATGTTACGGTTTATATAAACAAAGTTTTGGCATTGACTGTTGATCTTACACCTTGAAACGTGTAGAATGAGCACAGATAAAAGTTAATTGTAACTGAGAGACAAGGCATGAAGGGAATTTAAATGTGCTGGAAATCGTTTTTCCATTACGAAACTTATAGGAAATAGTTGAAGACCGGAAAGGATGAGTTAGACACATGCAGAACAGTTAGGGATTTTTTATTTTCGGAACGTTTTGCCTACACAATAGTCTTCTTCAATCAAATACAGAGGTGAATAAATATGGAGTCAGTAGAAGCAGTGGAGAGATAGATAATGTGATTAATCTATCTGCCTTGAAGTAGTAGTTCTCAGAGGTCAGTCCCTCAGTCTTGAGAAGTGTTCAGCTCATCAGTCAGGAGGTCAGTCCCTCAGTCTTGAGAAGTGTTCAGCTCATCAGTCAGGAGGTCAGTCCCTCAGTCTTGAGAAGTGTTCAGCTCATCAGTCATGAACAATGTCGGTAATGTATGCAGATATTACAAAGACGTTTAGAAAGGATAAAGAAAAGCACTGATTTGGCAGTAGAGTTGCAGCTGAGTGGAAAAACGATCAGTGTAGTATCCTGAATGAGGGTTAGTGTAGGTAAGATTCCACAGGAAACATGACAAGTGTTTCCTGACGCGGGTCAGGAAACAGATTTTGGTAGTCTGACCGAGGCCTACCGCTGGCTTACCAGTCCACCCTTTAGAAAATTAAAATTAATTATTATTCTGAAGAAGAGACATCCATGGGCTTCAATTATGGTTTGGGCAAACACGTGAGTGGAAGTGAATACAACACGTGAGTGGTAGTGAATACAACACGTGAGTGGTAGTGAATACAACACGTGAGTGGTAGTGAATACAACACGTGAGTGGTAGTGAATACAACACGTGAGTGGTAGTGAATACAATACGTGAGGGGTAATGAATACAACACGTGAGTGGTAGTGAATACAACACGTGAGTGGTAGTGAATGCAACACGAGTGGTAGTGAATACAACACGTGAGTGGTAGTGAATGAAACACGTGAGTGGTAGTGAATACAACACGTGAGTGGTAGTGAATACAACACGTGAGTGGTAGTGAATACAACACGTGAGTGGTAGTGAATACAACACGTGAGTGGTAGTGAATACAACACGTGGTTAACATGAGCCACTTAGGCTTACTTAATGTTGAAGAGCTCTTGATTCAAGGAGCTGGAGCTACCTTCTCTTTCACTGGTTCAAAACCTGATTGACTCCCATTCCCCTTACACTTTATGACCTTACGGGCTTAGCACTTCTTGAAAACAACAAGAACAACAACAACAGTAATACAACAACAACAACACAATAATAATAATAATAATAATAATAATAATAATAATAATAATAATAATAATAATAATAATAATAATAATATAATAATAATAATTTAGTGTTCCTCTCTCTGCTACACTGATGAGCAAGGATAAGCTTGGATGGTTTAACTATGTAACACAAAACTATTCCCACATCATGAAATACGATAATATTATAGAAGTGTAGGAATACATGTTGGAGTGGAGTGCACAAAGGGAGGAACAGAGGTAAAGAACGAAGGGCAAAGGATTAGAAAGATAGAATTACAATCATTCCATTTTCTGACCACGCTGAGGCTGAATAAGTGTTTCCTCGTGTCCCTGTAACTCATTTTCGTATTCATCAGTTATCTATACCCACCTGTTGCAATTCCCAGTCTGTCCCTGACCGCCCTACCAGGTGCTCTGAGTATCATGCACGTTGTTATCAAGTCTCCCCCTGATCCTTTTCTCATTTATGGTCATCTGGTTCAGTTCTTTTTGTCTCTTGTAAGTCAACCATATCAGCTGCTGGACCAGTCATGCTTTCGACCTCTTTATTTCCTCTTAATTTCTTTACGCACTTAAGCAAGGGTGAACTTTAGACTGTTGTTTATGACAGAACTAGCACATGTCTGTAAAATATTGAATGATTCTTTGGTAATGTTCCTGAATGCCGATGCTCTTCAGTTGACGAGGGCCACAGACGATATGCTCGTTGACTGTACTTACCCCATGGTCCTTTCTCTCTGTAGTTTTTATCCCTCTGTCTCCTCAGTCAATACTTCGTCTCCGATCTTCTTTCTCACTCGTCAATTTTCACAACTTTACACTTGCTAGGGTGGACGTCAAGTAGCAATTTGTTCGATTATCGCTGTAGTTGAAGCCATCTTGAAGTATTTCCATTTTTTTCTATTATATTGGCTCTGTCCCTTGCCCACTCCTTGCCTCCACCTTGCCCAATTTCCCCCACCTTGCCCACGCCCTGACCCCCCCCCCCCCACCCTGTCCCCTGTCCACACGGAAGCTGTCACTCCGCCTCTTGCTGAGGGAAAAAATGTTAGTCTGCTTTGTTTAAATTGTTGTTGTGTAGGACAATGTTATTTCCCACGAAAAAGTTTTAATCGAAGCGCGTGTTTTTACCTGGGTTATATTTGGACAGATGGAACAAGACGAACCAGGGGTGAAATGTGGAACTAGGTCTAAACCCAGAGTTTAATACCCAGGCTCCTGCTGCTGACGATATATGTATAGCTTTCTCTTACATTTTGCTCCCATTTTATTTTTCCAGGTGTTGCGAGGTCTAGGTAAAGATTAATCTCGCTCGCCCTCTCTCTCTCTCTCTCTCTCTCTCTCTCTCTCTCTCTTCCCCATATGCACTAATACATACATACATACATACATACACATATATATATATATATATATATATATATATATATATATATATATATATAAAACACAGGTAAGTAGAACAAAATTCTTCCTCAGTAAGCCATGCGCGTCGTAAGAGGCTACTAGAATGCCGGGAGCAAGGGCTAGTAACCCCTTCTCCTGTATACATTACTAATCATAAAAGAGAAACTTTCGTTTTTCTTTTTAGGTCACCCTGCCTCGGTGGAATATGGCCAGTTCGTTGAAATATACGTACATTATATATATATATATATATATATATATATATATATATATATATATATATATATATATATATATATATATATATATATATATATATATATATATAAGGGGAGGGGTCACTAACAACCCTCTAGCTGTTTTCAAGATGAAACTCAACAGATTCCCAAGATCAGTTCCTGATCAATCAGGTTGTGGTGCATACGTTGGACTACAGGAGGAGGGCACTAACAGCTTCATTGATCAAGCCAGCAACCAGGAGGACAGGTCTAAGTGCCTCGGAAGCGGAAACCTCCGGTAGCGACTCCAGGTAGTAGGAAGCCCCTAACACTCAAAACCTCTTTCCCCACACCCTCCAACCTTTCTTAACACGATATCTACCCCTCTTGTTGATCAAGCTCTGATCCACCGCGAGGCCTGGTATTCTACTGGGTCACGGGGGGCGTTAACCTCCGGAACATCCTCTATGTAGGAAGACTCCAGGTAGACTTCTTCCCTCCACCCCAAACTTATATACGCCTTCCTAGTCATCCTGTTTTTCTCCAACCTCTGAATATCCAATCCACCCTTTCTCGGCCTTCTGAATATTACTTTTGTAACTCCACACCTCTTCCACACCTATTTATTCTGTAAAGCTAGAGGGACGTCGTTCAGCGCCACGCATGTTTAACTAGTTAATGGTCCAAGACGGACCGAAACGTCGTCATACGTTTCTTTCTCCTATGTGTGGGTTGTGTATAAAAGTATTACTCCCACATCATAGATAACATATAAATATTGCTTCACAAATAACGTATAAACATTACTCTCAGACCATTGATAACATATAAACATTACTCCCACATCATAGATAACATATAAACATTGCTTCACAAATAACGTATAAACATTACTCTCAGACCATTGATAACATATAAACATTACTCCTTCATAATTTATAAGGTATAAACATTAATAACTTACAAACATTACTCTCACATCACAGAAACTTATAAAGCAGATAATTATATGGGATTCAAGCTAATATCGTCCGGCCAAATGGGTTTATTACTGTTTACATCTCGTTAGTATTTTAATTATAGAGATTATATGGCAGTTCGTTGGATACGGGACTATCCATAACTGAGCTGTGTATAATGCCCCATGACAGCGCTAAGCTATGGTACCATTTGTGTGAGATAAATGGGTACGCGAGTGTGAGCATACGCACTCACACACATGCTCAGTTTTCAGATTAGGTACGATAAAGTCCATGTGGCAGGAAAGGAATTAAACCGAATTGTATCACGTTACGAATTTGGCCGTGAGCTGAGGCTCAACCCTGGTATTATGTGAGTATCAGTTTACTGCTAGGTGAACAGGGGCGGCAGGTGGAAGAAGACTTGCCAATACCTCACGCCCTGAGCTGTAATCGAACCAGGTACCATTTAGTTGTGAGCCGATTGCGTTCTTTACTGTGAGGGCACAGTACTCACATGTGTGTACTCATCTAGGCTGGAACCAACACGCTCTGCACTGCAATATTTAGCATCAGTACTCATAGGTGAGTACTACAAGGCACACTCGTCCGGTAAGTGGATTACTAGAGGAATTATTTTGCCACTGTGAAAGCTTTGTGCTGTAAGCTTTAGTATTTCAACCTCCAGTTATATTGTGGTGAGTGACATTAAGCATTTTATTTTTGTGGGTAATTACCTACATGGAATTACTTAGTTGAAATTATCTAATTTTTATTACTTATTTGGAATTACCTAAATACAGTTATCTTGTTGAATTTACGACTGTTGGGCTTCAGCTCTTGGGTTCAAGTCTATTTTTTTCTGACGATCTGATCACATCGTACCTGTTTTTGAAGACGTGTTTCGTTCCAGCATCTAAGGCAAAGTAACATCTGATACTCTTGTATATTCTTTAGAGTATTTTGTAAGTTGAGATCACGTCACCTCTATTATCAACTGATTTTCTAGAAATTTAATATGTGCAGGCTTCTCTATATAACTCATGTTTCTGTCGTACTATTTCAATTTTCTGGGCCCCACGTTCACCCTTCTGCTTTTGACGTGTTCAGTATATCTATCTATCTATGTCTCTCTCTCTCTCTCTCTCTCTTATATATATATATATATATATATATATATATATATATATATATATATATATATATATATATATATATATACATATACATATATATTGAATACTTCAAAAGCAGTGGGACACGACAAGGCATCTCCCTGGGTAGAAACAGGAGAGGCACTGCGTGAACTGCTAACGAAAATCTACATTCTCTTGGGACACTACACATTCGGGAAGCTAGATAACCACAATTCTTCCATATATTACTAATGTAATTTTTATTATAATCAAAACGAAGTGCTAAACCAATAGGGGTTCATCAGAGCACCTATTAAATGAGAGGTTATCAGGTTTGGCCCAAGAGAGTATTGCTCTTGTCCTTCGGATCAAGAGCCCTTCACCTTCATGAACGAAGCTCCCTCGAAGGTGGCTACAGTTATACTTACAAGCAACAGAAGATTGCACTGCCGCACATTACAGGACAGCTAAATATTGTTTTATTCTCAGTTAAATGTTAACGTAATATTTAAGCCTCAACACAATAAACAGTGTTAATATTGGTAGAATTACCGACAATATGTTATGTAAAAGGACACAAATGCAACTAATGAGACATTTTATTGTGGTTTGAAAAAGCTCCTGGAGAGCGAAACGTTGCCACTATAAAATGTCTCATTAGTTGCATTTGTGTCCTTTTACTTAACAATAAACAGTGTCTTAAAAGTTGAAGGCTGTGCTGTCTGTGCAGCTGCACTCTTCTCTTGTTGAAAATCACAATAATCACAGCAGTAATAATATGTACTCTGGATAAAGCCCATCGCATCGTTGAGCCTTTGGGAAAACATTCACTAGCTGTCTTATAATTGATGATATTCATTATCGGCAAGCTGATGACTAAGATACATGAACTCAAATTAAGTTGTATTAAACATGTCAGCGAGGCCTGGTCATGAACCGGGCCGGGGGGGGGGTTGACCCCCGGAATACCCTCCAGGTATGAATAAACAGGAGGGTGAAAGGCGAGCCAACTGTCAATTTTCAGACCGCGGTTCGATCCCCACGTTCACCCTTCTGTTTATTCACTAAGATACATGTGCAACGCTTAGATATCCTTATTGTCGAAATGTTTGGCCTGCACAATAGCCTTCCTCAGATAAAGAAGGCTGGAGAGACTGACTATCTAACTGTGTTATGTTCACCTGTATTTGACTGAGGAAGTCTGTTGCAGGCAGGTGAAATGTTTCTGCAACAAAGATACCCAGGTGATGCACATGTATCATATTCATCATACCCAAGTGTTTCATATGTATCATATTCATCAGTCGCTATTTTGACAGAAATGCGGAACATCACAAGTCAAACAGTAAGATATATCAGGATAAACAGACCATTCAGTAACCCGCATTTTATCGCCGTTTGTAAACACTTTGAAGGCTCTTAAAGCACTGTAAACATGAGCTCCGGCACTGTGTTGTTCAGACCATTTATCACCATGAAGCCACAGTGAAGAACTCTGGCACTGTGTTGTTCAGACCATTTATCACCATGAAGCCACAGTGAAGAACTCCGGCACTGTGTTGTTCAGACCATCTATCACCATGAAGCCACAGTGAAGAACTCTGGCACTGTGTTGTTCAGACCATCTATCACCATGAAGCCACAGTGAAGAACTCCGGCACTGTGTTGTTCAGAATCCCCATCACAGTAAAACCTGGCACGTCAGACCATCTATCACTGAAGCCAATGAAGAACTCCGGCACTGTGTTGTTCAGACCATCTATCACCATGAAGCCACAGTGAAGAACTCTGGCACTGTGTTGTTCAGACCATCTATCACCATGAAGCCACAGTGAAGAACTCCGGCACTGTGTTGTTCAGATCTATCACAGTGAAGCCACAGTAGAGAGTTTGTACACTGAGAAAACTCCTGGCTTTGTAGTAATGAATGATAGACGGAGTTGTTTTGTTCATACAATTTTTTTTCATTGACTTTTCCAGATGAAAGTTTTTATATATTATTTTTTGTTTTGCATTTGTTAAATCATATTTTTTTTTGTGTGTGTGTGATGCTTCACGTTTCTACTGCTTTTCTCTCTTTGATTTACACACCTAAATATTACTCGATAGTGCTTAATCTGGGTACAAATAGACAATTCTTCTCAGCAGATAGTCCCGGGGTAGACCCCTCTGTTTTCTATCTATCCCCATATAGCCCTCTCTCTCTCTCTCTCTCTTTCCCTCTCTCTCTTTCTCTCCCTCCCTCCCTTCCTCCCTCAGGCAACAATGATATTGATGTCACGGGGCGATAAAAATTACAGGAAGGATTAAGAGAAGATCTAGAACACACCAGACTTGTTGAGTGGTAAAGGCCACAGTGTGCAGCCTGGGCGCATCCTATCAAGGGAGGTGCCTGGAGGGAGGTGCCTGGAGGGAGGTGCCTGGAGGGAGGTGCCTGGATGTCGATGAAGGGCTTTCACTCCACGGAACTGAAGCTATGCTACCCTTGAATTAAGCCTGATTACCTCCGTAAAGTGGGAATATTCAAAACAGAAAATGTAGTATTTCAAGAGAGAGAGAGAGAGAAAAATAATTAAGCCTCTTCACAACAAGACAGGCAGCAAGCAGCATCTATATGTTGTCTGTAGACTTCTCCAGAACATCGCTTCATCTGAGACCATTTATGCCTAGGATGACTCGTGTATGGAATGTGTTCGTACAGCATAATGACATCAACGAAATAAAGTCTGACGTCAGTCGAGAGGGGAAGGGGGAAGAAAGAGAGAGAGAGAGCGAGAGAGTGAGAGACTGAGTGAGTGAGTTTGGTAGTACAGTTTAGGGAATTGCGATATGTGCCATGAATTGACAATCGTAACCAAATTTAGAGTTCAAGTGACATGAATATTGACAGGAGAAGTGGGTGGGGGGATTTGCAGGCATGAGAGAGAAAGAGAGAGAGAGAGAGAGAGAGAGAGAGAGAGAGAGAGAGAGAGAGAGAGACAGACAGACAGACAGACAGAGGCAGACAGACAGAGGCAGACAGACAGAGACAGACAGATTATAAGCAAGTGTGAGAGTGAATATGTGTTTACATGAAAGGAATAGCATCAAGTTTCACTCTCTCAAAAACATGATTCGTATTGTATATAGAGAATTGCTAACAGGATATTGCAAAGGTTCTAATCTGAGGGGCGTTTTGAACAAGCAGGTTGACCAAAGTTTAGAGAAAGAGGGAGAGAAAAGTTGAGGAAATAGAATATGGAAATATATATTTATATCTAATTGATGATAAAGATGTTAAGAGGCTCGTCATCTTTTGTTTTTTTATATGGAGTTCAAAGCATGACAGTCACAACTAACGTAATGAGAAATTTTCTCAGTTGTAATGACAAACACAGTACGACCCCGGGGTTTGGTGGTGACGAATTGGCGTTAGTCTGTGTCTACAAAGATGTGTGAATTTAGTCATGTCTTTCTCACCTTTCTGCCCATCCTTCAATGTGTCAGGTATGGGTCATATGATATGCAGCTGTCATCTCTAGTTATCGAGACTCATTTTTCTTGCCGGGCTGTGGTTCGTACGTTGAATCGCGTGTGGCCAGCAGTAACAGCCTGGTTGATCAGGCCCTCCTCCACCGGGAGGCCAGATCGAGGACTGCGCCGCAGGGGCGTTGAGCCTCGGAACGACCTCCAGGAAGATCAGATATTAGTCCCTAGCCTTAATCTACACTTAGAAAATCCTAGAGGGATTAGTACCAAATTTGCACATGAAAATCACACCCTACGAAAGCAAAAGACTCGGCAGAAGATGCAACATCCCCCCAATGAAAAGCAGGGACGCCACGAGTATGCTAAGAGACAACACAATAAGTGTCAGGAACCCAAGATTGTTCAACTGCCTCCCAGCATTCAGGTCTATCGAATGACTTAATGTTCTTGTTTTATACGCTATTTCAGTTTACAGTTAGTTCCTCAGTTTTTCCATAGTGGAGTAACTGAAGTCCGGCTTAACAGAATGAATTATTTTCTATTTACCACTCGTAGACTTGGATAATGTCAGTTTGGAGATTTTAGCTTAGAGATTTGCTATGATCTCAAAGGATGCCACTCTAATACAAATTCTGGTATCGTCTGCATAGGATGATTCGGTTCTGTGATTTGTGTCTCAATCTATGTCGGACATGAGAATGAGAACGAAAATTATGACAGGTACTATGCCTTGAGAAACAGAGCTTGTCACTGTGGTAGTCTCTGAATGTACTTTGTTCTTTATTACTCATTGAGTTCTGTTACTCATTGAGTTCTATTGCTCAATGGGTTGTATTTGTTAGAAAATAAAATATGTATTTGCCCTCCTTTCCAGTAATTCCTTTTCTACATAGTTTGTGCTGTTACATTATGTTTACACTTATCAATATATATATATATATATATATATATATATATATATATATATATATATATATATATATATATATATATATATATATATATATATATATATATATATATCAGGATTCAGGGGCATACTATCAATGGTTTCGTCTAAGTTGAGTGGGATTAAAGTTATGTCAACAAATTTTAAGATGTCTGCAGAATTTTGGATTTCATTCATGAAAATTTAATTTAGTTAAGAACATATTCTTGGGCGGTTCAATCTTCGTGTACCATTAATTTTTTCCAGAAATTTCGTATTCACAAACACCACAAGCCTGAAAATTGACATTAGGATTTTCCATTGGTTGTGATTCAGTTGGTCTACACTGCCAACCAATTGAATTGTTTCTGGATTTGTGCTGGAACTAAGGTCTTAAATTATTATATGTGGTGACTAGTGTACTGTTCTCGCGTACTTCGTTATTTACGTACTTTATTCCCTCTGCTGGATCAACAGTTATATCATAGTTTACTGATGAAGACTGAGTGGCATTTTGTGTACTACTCTCGACATCACCGTCTCCTTCGCACTCTCCAAGGAAGTAATTCCTAATACGTGTCCATGATTCTTGTTCATCGTGTCCGATCGTTCATGAACTAACAATGTATTTGCCAGTTCAGAGAGGCCAGCCAGAAGCTTTGTTTAGAGAAGAGAGGTCGGTCAATATTCTCTTTCACAAGTACACGTTTGTCTCTGTCGCGTATCAAGTAAAAGGATGATTTTCAAAGGCTATTTTTCCTGTCTTCCACAGTAAGACCAATACATTTGGGATGAGTTACAGCCTGGCAGAACTGACACATTGCACCTTCAGAGTACATCACCTTTCAACACAATGTCCAATTCTTGCCCATTGCTTGACATAAATCAATATTTATATTTCTTCGTTTGGGTTACCCTGCCAAGGCGAGAAATGGATGATGTATTCAAGAAGTAATATTACAAAAAAAAAAAAATTAATGTTGCAAGGATTCTTGTATATTTTTTTTTTTTTTTTTTTGGGGGGGGGATATTACAGACGTATAGTAAAAAATTATGCAGTATCTTAAAAAATCAGGTATTTATATAACTGAAGATGTGATATTAATATTAAAATGTGGTTTTCATAAAACACGAACAGCCGTATTATTAAAAATAAAACCTTCGCTGCTACAGAACTCCTTGATTAATGTATATATATGTGTGTGTGTGTGTGTGTGTGTGTGTGTGTATGTGTGTGTGTGTGTGTGTGTATGTAAGGGGGATGGCGACACGTGAGAATGTATAGGTGTTTGTAACAGCGTGAGTGAATGTATATGAGTTAGGGTGAATGTAAATGATGGGAAATTCTTGTATGGGACAGAGACAGAGTGGGAGAGAGAGAGAGAGAGAGAGAGATGAAAGATGTCATGTTACATTTGCTTCTGAGAAAACACAAATGATCTCTAGGCAGCAAAATATTAATACAAGCGCAGTGGCAAGAATGAATGGAAGAGTGTTAGAGCCTGGCAATGAAGTGGAGGATGAAATATGACACTAAAATGTCTTTGAAAAATCACGTGATAAATCTTGCAAGGAAAGCAGATAAAATGCAAAACTTTATATGAGGCACAAATAGGCTCTCACCTTGAGTATGCACCACTTATTTGGATTGCCTGCCACAACCTTTTCTATTTATGGATAGAGTCTAGAACCGAGCAAGACGATTTATCTCTTGCCCCGGCCAGGATGGATCTGTCATTTCAGCAGAGCCTTTAACACCGAAGATATATTAGTGGCCTTACTGGTATGTACAACGCCAACATTGTACATTCCAGTTCCACACTTGGCTCCATGGACAGCGAGAAGACAGCTTTTATGCCACAAGACGGGCAGCGAGAAGACAGTCTCTATATAACAAGACGGGTAGCGAGAAGACACCTTTTTATGCCAAAAGAGCAAGAGGATAGCTTCTATGCCACAAGACGGGCAGCAAGAAGACAGCTTCTGTACCATAAAACGGGAAGCAAGACGACAGCTTCAATACCACAAGACGGACAATAAACAACACCTACACTTTAGCTGGACCCTTCCCAGTAACTTCATCACTTCATTTACGATTGTTCAATCCTAGAATAACTCGAGTTCAGAACGTGTTCACACAGAATGCAAATATTAATCAAATAGAGTCAGCTTACCAGCTGCCTCTCAGCTGGTTATTAGGCTCCAACTTCATCCTGTTTCCAATTGATATGTTTCAAAACAATAAAGATTTAATATAAATAATACTTGGGAACTCTTTCAAATGAGCTGCGGAAAGTAACAGCTCTTAACTTATACGTAAATGTTAGAACTCTTAGTCTAAACCAGTGAAAACCCTTGAGTGTTAAAGAGAGAGAGAGAGAGAGAGAGAGAGAGAGAGAGAGAGAGAGAGAGAGAGAGAGAGAGAGAGAGAGAGAGAGCACATGGGAAAGACAGATAACAGAAAAGCTGACGGTCTATACTGAGGTTATCTGCTGAGAACAAATTAACTACTCTGCAGCTGCCACTTCACTACATATGCCGAGAGAAAAAGAGAGAGAAAGAGAGAGAGAGAGAGAGAGAGAAAGAGAGAGAGAGAGAGAGAGAGAGAGAGAGAGAGAGAGAGAGAGAGAGAGAGAGAGAGAGAGAAATTGGCTAGAATCAACAGTCAAACATCGACTTTAGTAACACCTTAGAAGTACTGGTATATTGCATGTCCCTCTCCACAATTTATCAAACATCCATTAAGAATATGTCCCTGTCCACCTTGTCTATTCCTCTCAGTTTGTTATATGTCTTTATCATGTGTCCCCTGTCTTCCAGTGTCATCAGGTCGCTTTCCCTTAACCTCTCCTCGTAGAACTAAAGTGCCAAAACACTTCCTCAATAATTCCCCAAATGAGATTTCTTGGGAGTACATGGGAGTGGGAGTACAAGGAAGCACATGAGAGTACATGGGTAAGACAGATAGCAAAGGACTTGGAAATCCACACCTAGGCTATCTGCTGAGTACTATCTACTTCTGTTTAGATTAATAAGGACTGTCGTATTATCTAGGCATATGAGTCAAGGATTGTAAATAATAATACAAGAAGCCAACCCTTTATTTGTAATAGTCCTCATGAGACCTCCATTAGTGGATTGTTGATCTCTTAATCAATCGTCTAGAACGACACGTTTGAGAAATATAAGATGTTGGACTTTCTTAATAATGCAGCTGTGTAGCGTCTCTCTCTCTCTCTCTCTCTCTCTTTCTCTCTACAACATACATGCTAATGTGAAAAAATACTTTATAAATGTGAGAGAGAGAGAAAAAATTACTTTATAATAATAATAATAATAATAATAATAATAATAATAATAATAATAATAATAATAATAATAATAATAATAATAATACCACAATCTCATCAGTGATCTTACATCGTTATTTTATCATTATTCTCGTAATATCTTTGCCTGCCCTTCTGTGCTTTCTCCGTGGCAGGGAAAACAGTGCTATCCCACATCCTGATGAGAAAGAGGAAGAAAATTAAATGCTTATACATTATGTATTTAATCTCACTTTGCCTTGACTAAAAAAAAAAAAAACTGATGACTTTGATGAAGCTAAATGGAGAATTTCACGAAAAAAATTGCTTGATCATATATTTTAATAGCGTAGGTTTGCGATATTATTTATGGGTTCTCCGAGTGGTGGCCCATCAGGGGGAGGGGGGAGTTGTTCCCCTGATGGGCTCTTGATCCAAGGAATCGGAGGTGACTTTCCCTTTTCCTCGGATCAGACTTCGATTGTGCTGAGTTGTTGTGTCAAAGTTAAATTCTTTCAATGTGAAATGCTTAGTGTTGATTTTTAAAGCGAATTTAACATATGTCTGTCTGTCTGTCTCTCTGTCTGTCTCTCTGCCTCTGTCTGTCTCTCTTTATCTATCTATTTATCTGTCTATCGTAAGACCAATAGGCTATTCAGAGTGCCGCCTGTAGTTGCTAATAGAATGTAATTAATCTTTCTCTGGCTTTCTTGTGTACTATCATGTGTTTCCATGTACTCACATGTCTTGTCATGTACTCCCATATAGTGCCGTGCATCTGCCATGTACTCCCGTGTATTGATGTACACTCCCATATTCTCCACACACTGTCATGTGTTCCCATGTAATATTAAACACTGCCTTGTGCACCTATGTGTCCTATGGTATTCTCATGTGCTCTTGTGCGTTTCAGTGTAATCCCACATACGCCCATGTGCTGCCACGTACTCACATGTACTTCGATGTGTCTCAGATCTCACCAGCTCACTGCACCTCAGAGCACTGCACCTCAGAGCACACAGTC
>WNWK01000031.1:987500-1117500 GCA_009830355.1 Cherax destructor
TCGTCTTCACCATTTTTTCATCTTTGTTTATATTGCTGCTCCTCTCAAGCATCCACGTTCTCGGCACTTCTCCAGAGCTGTTTGTCCTGGCACGGTTCCCGTTGGCATCCTTGGGACACGCAGCCTAACTCTCCTACCTTCCTCTTCCTTGAAAAATAAAGTGGCGCCGGCTTGATAGCAATTCCTTTTTTTTAATTCTTCACCGCTTAACCTTTAAGAAGCCCTAGACTTGGTTTCAACCTGACTTGAGTCGGCACTGGATCACCCGTGGACCTGTCCTAGACCTGCTCTGGACCTGGCCCAATGTTTCATTTGTCAAGTCCAGCTATATATAATTTTTTTTTTTTGACAATTTTCCCTGCTTCATAATTCCAATCTTTCCTCATTTTCGTGACTTTTTTCCTTGCATTCTGTTATCCTCCTGCAGTTTTCTTTGCATAAATCATCCTAACGACTTAATTGCGCCAACCTGCTGCGCTGCATCTGTCCCATTCAGCTACAAATTCCTGATTTCTTTTTTCATTTTGCAATCATTTTTCTGCGTGCGCCTCTTCCCCATTTCTGTTAGCTTTCATCATATTTCCCATCCTCATTGGGATATTCCTGATTCTCCTGCAGTTTCTATTTCTAATTCTCCTGTTACTGATTTTCTTCTGTTATATATCATTTCTCTCCTGTTATTTACATTTTCCTTCTGTCTGATCTTCCTCATTCTTTTTCTGGTTCTTCTCCCGCTCATGATTTCATTCTTTTCCGGGTTCTAATTCACCATCAACTTCTCATTTTTCTTTTCCCTTTTCTATTTTTTTTTGCCTCTGGTTCTCCTTCTCTTGTTTAATATCTTCAGCTATTCCTGAACTTCAGCTGTGCATTATAGATATCTGGAAGACTATTTTACAAAGGCAATATCAATGATAACACTATGAAGACAGCTCTTTGAATCCAGTGTTTTAAGATTGATTGAATGTGAGTTGAATTGGAAAGTCTCGTCCCAGAGCTGTGATGAATGGATAACCCGCCGTGTTTGGCTACCATTCTCTATATAAAAGTTACAGTATGGGAACAAAAACGAGCTATGTTTCCCTGTCATATTTCATCACAAAGGATGGATGTTCTAACGCACATGACCAAAAGCTCCAACGGCGGGTCATCATCTGACTAAGACCCGCGTCAGGAAACACCTGTCCGGTGTCCTGACGAACCTACCCTACCTACGAAATCTATCTGACTGAGCTAGAAGACTTCATTAAGCCTTCAATAAGGGGCATTTGCAAGTAGAACTATGTGCAATGTATCCCAGAGTAGATCAGCCGCACTCTGAGGATGTTCCTACAGAGTAAATCATATAGCAGCCCATTCTCGCACCAAGAAGGTTACACGTTAAAAAATCAACATTCTCTAATTTTCCACGCCCCCCCTAATTGGCAGACGTGACGTAGCATTGATGCTTAAATATACGTATTTATAGTTTTATGAAACTTAAGTTAACCCGATCTAACCCAATCTAAATTAACTTACTTTAAAATAGAGTAGCCATGCCATGAGATTTTTGTATATATCAAACAATATCTTTTCCCTACGGTCGACCTTTTCAAAAATCTTGTTCTTCCATGCCATGCACGATCTTCCTCCTCCTCGGTACTTGATTTAATGTTTCTAATTTTGCCCAGAGTGGAAAATTTATTGAGCAGCGTCACTGTTGGTGCGAGGGAGCATGCCGCTGTACTGCCTTGTGTTTTTCTTCCCCACCCACTCCTTCCCCCCATCCTGCAAGCAACCCGCTGAATTGATATTACTGAGAATATGATGGGTGGTTCATCCTGTGGTTCTTATTGAGAATATGTTGGATGGTTCATCCTTTTGTTCTTATTGGGAATCCGATGGATAGTTCATCCTGTGGTTCTTACTGAAAATATGATGGGTGGTTCATCCTGTTATTCTTACTAAGAATCAGCTGCGCTGATCGTCCTGTCTTTTCCAAAAGTTTGCTGGGTAGTTCATCATGTTCCTTGTACCTGACTCACTGGATTGTTCATCCTGTATTCTGTACCAAGACTCACAAGGTTCTTTTTTTCATTCTGTACTTTGTACCAAACTCGCTAGGCAGTTCATTCTTATTCATGATTCATCATGACTCACTAAATCGTAACAACACGATTGCACTGGCGTGTGAGTTACAGGACTCACCTGCCTTACCTGGAGTATACCTGGAGAGAGTTTCGGGGATCAGCGCTCCCGCGGCCCGGTCTGTGACCAGGCCTCGTGGTGGATCAGAGCCTGATCAACTAGGCTGTTACTGTTAACTGCACGCAAAACGACGTACGAACCACACCCCGGCTGGTCATGTACTGACTTTAGGTGCCTGTCCAGTGCCTTGAGTTCATGTCCCACCCATTCCCTGATTTATTCATTTATTGTTCACTGGATTATTCATTCTGTACCCACCCTCAGTAGCTGCATAATATGTAAAATATTCTCAAGGATATCAGCATTCATCAAGCCGCAAAATTACGTTCCCATGCAAATGTAATCTTGTGGAATTTTTTTTTTTTGAGGGACAATGTCTATATTTATGAGAAGAATTCTTTTACTAATTATTTTTATATTTCTTTCATGTATAATAGTTACGGGAGAGTTTTGTTCACCTCTTTTTCTCACTTTCCTCAGTCCTGGTCACAGACCGGGCCGCGGGGGCGTCGATCCCCGAAACCCTCTCCAGGTATGCTCCAAGTAGGGGCAGGTAGTAAAAGGGTGCTTCCTCACCCCGTGAGGGACGGGTCGGGGTTGGTACTTTTTTCCAAGTGGACGAGGTATGGAGGTTTACAGGATTCGATTGCACGGGAAATCAGCCCATATGCTAGGAGGACAGAAGTGATTGTAACTCTTTTCCCCTAGGAGCAGGGGAAATAATCACTCTCCCCAAGTGAAGAAACATGGGGAACACCCCTCCCCTTCCCTTTTCCCAGAGGAAATGGCAGGGAGCTGTGTCGTGACAACCTCCCGCTGGTAAATATTAGAGTGTGAGGCTTACGATTTATGGCTTGTGTAATAACAGGCCATATACGAATCACCTGTTAATTGTGTCTGTTTCCAATATCCTGAGAGACAAAGGTCATCATTATCTCTCTCTCTCTCTCTTTCTCTCTTTCTTTCTCTCTCTCTCTCTCTCTCTCTCTCTCTCTCTCTCTCTCTCTCTCTCTCTCTCTCTCTCTCTCTCTCTCTCTCTCTCTCTCTCTCTCTCCATATATAGCATTAATTACAATATATTATAATAGTAAGTAAAAAAAATTCTCAGCTTATAATTTATATTACGCGTGTGCGTACTCACTTATTTGTACTCAATTATTTGTGGTTGTAGGGGTCGGGTCCCAGCTTCTGGCCACGCCTCTTCACTGGTCGCTACTAGGTCCACACTCTCCCTGCTCCATGAGCTTTATCGTATCTCTTCTTAAAGCTTTGTATGGATCCTGCCTTCACTATATCACTCTCCAGATTTTTCTACTTCCTGACAACTCTATGACTGAAGAAATACTTCCTAACATCCCTGTGACTCATTGAGTTTTCAATTTCCAGGTGTGACCCCCTTGTTGCTATGACCAGTCTCTAAAACATTCTGTTCCTATCCTCCATGTCAATTCCTCTCAGTATTTTATATGTCGTTACCATGTACCCCCTAACCCTCCTGTCCTCCAGTGTCGTCAGGTTGATTTTCCTCGTAGGACATACTCCATAGCTCCGGGACTAGTCTTGTTGCAAACCTTTGCACTTTCTCTAATTTTTTGACGTGTTTGACCAGGTGTGGGTTCCATATTGGTTCTGCATAATCCAGTATGGGTCTGACGTACATGGTGTACAGTGTCTTGAATGACTCCTTACTCAGGTGTTTAAACGCTATTCTAAAGTTTGCCAGGCGCCCATATGCTGCAGCAGTTATTTGGTTGATGTGCGCCTCAAGAGATATGTTCGGTATGATATTCACCACAAGATCTTTTGAGATCATATTCTCTGATTCATTACAGTGTCTTTCCTGTTATTCCTGCCAGCTCCTCCAGCTTCTGCAATAATCTCTTGTGCAAAACTGTGTCGAAACCCTTCTTAAATAAGTAAATGCAGTCTACCCTTCTCTCTCTCCTGTCTTACTTCCATCATTTTGTCGTAAAATTCCAGTAGGTTTGTGACACAGGATTTCCCTTCCCTGACACCGTGCTGGTTATCGCGTATAAGCTTATTTCTTCCTAGGTACCACACCACTCTTCTAGTAAACTTCTCCATGACTTTGCATACTATACATGTCAGTGACACTGATATGTTATCTAATGCTGCCTGTCTGTCTTTTTTCTTAAATATTAGGACTATATTAGCTGTCTTCCCGACCTCAAGTAGTCGCCCAGTTTCGACATATGTGTTGAAGATTGTTGTTAGAGGCACACACAGGGCCTCTGCTCCCTCTCTCAGGACCCATGGAGACATGTCCGGCCCCACCGCCTTTGAGGTATCTAGTTCACTTAGCAACCTCTTCACCTCAGTTTTTTGTGTGTACTCACCTAATTGTGGTTTGTGTGTGTGTGTGCGTACGTACTAATAAAAAACACTCATATATGTACCAATAGAGAAATGTATATATATATTCATGCCGCTGGTTTTATAGCTGCTGCCACCCTCCGAGCCATTACACGTAATGTTGATTAATGACCTCTCGTGGATAAGGCTGGATAGAGCAGGAGATGGGGGATGATAGGCGTAAAGGCACTGAAATATGAGAGGCCACGGGGTATATACATCGCTAGGTGTGTCTATATATACAGTGGACCCTCGGTTTTCGTGATTTTTTCGTTCCAGAATGCTGTTCAAGTGCCATTACCAAACGAATTTATCCCCATAAGGAATAATGTAAAGTAGACTAGTCCTTTTAGACCCCCAAAAATACACTTACAAAAGCATTTAAAAAATACACTTACATAAAAGGGCGAGTTTGGAGCAGGACGAACACCGGGGGTCCACTGTACAGAGCTAGGTGTTTGTGTATATACACTACTAGGTGTGTCTGTGTATAGACACCGAGAGGGTGAGTAATCAAGGTATTGGGGATTAATGTATCCTTGACGGTAATTTCTGAGTGGTTCGTAAGCTTAGTGGACCTTGTGTAGTCGAAGAAGAAGAAGAAGAAGAAGAAGAAGAAGAAGAAGAAGAAGAAGAAGAAGAAGAAGAAGAAGAAGAAGAAGAAGAAGAAGAAGAAACGGACTTGATTATTAAACATTTAGGAGATTGATACGTGTTGATTATTTCCATCATGGTTCTTATATTCACTTCCCTGAGATGCGACCAACAGCAGCCGACTCGCTCCCAGGTATCTATTTATTGATGGGTGAACATGGGCAGCAGGTGTATGGATACTTGCCCACATGCCTTGCCACGCTTGGGGACTTAACCCAGGCTCTTTGGGCTGTGAGCTGAGCACTCCATGAGTCACCTCGAAGTCTAGCCATAGAAGTCGAAGGAAGGGATAGACTGTTGGTCGCAATTTTTTTTTTTTGCAATTATGTCTACTATGAAGTCCATGTTTAGCGATTTTGGTGAATTTCTTGTCTCATATAATTTTTTTTTACGAAAAATACACTTTGCTAAATCTGGTGATTGAAAAGGGCGATTTGCGAGATTTTCTCGGTTTCAAATGCTCCTGTCGACTACAGGAGGAACACTAGTCAACGTCAGTTTAATCCCTGAAATAAAGATTAAGGTAAATTATCAATGTATATACCATGTGGCAGATGTTGGGAGAACTGACATTGTTTGATTGTAGATGAAATAGAGATAGAGAATTCAGATTTATTTACTTCAAGGATAGTGTCTTGATAATGGTGAAGGGATTTCGGTCCAACGAGTTGGAGCTATATCCTCCCTTCCCTTAGATTAAACCTGATTTATCTTTTATTCTCCCAAGCGCTGCCTGACCCCTTAGAGTTATACAGCGCTCGGGGTTTAGCGCTTCGCGGAAAGAGGGTATGAAAGAAATGAATGAAGGAGTAAGCAGGTTAAAAGTGAGGTAAAAAGCAATGGGTATGAATGGGAATAAGATTGAAATGCTGAAAATAGATGAGAATAATGCGTTGAAAAAAATAGAGTTTGTCGACTGTGTACCAATTAATCTAACTTCAACTGAAGGAAAGTTGACGGAATCAATAACTGTGGACGCAGTTCGAAGCCACCTTGAAAAAATAATTTGACTTAAAGGATCTATCTGTTTGCTACATGTCTGCGAAGAGAAAAGGGAACAAGAAAGGGGGACAGGATAATAAAGGAATATACGTAGCTGTTGCATGTTCAAGGTTAAATGTAAGGCAGAATTTATATTGAAAAGTTAACTTAAAAGACCTAACACATGATTGCAGAAAATCATAATTAACTCAGAATGGGAATTAAGAGCTTACAATGAAATACATAAAAGATGAGGGTGAAAAGACCTGTTTGCTGCATTTATTAATGTGAAGAGGTACATGAATAGGGAACGTATGAAAGGTTTCGAGAGTTTTCCCAACTCATGCAGCCCGGCCCTGGGTCAGGCTTGTGTATGGCCCGTTATATAATAACTGGTTGGTTATGCATGAATGAAAGTTTGAAGGAAAGAATGGCAATGTTTTTCGGGAAAAAATGAATCTTAGATAAAAATGTGTGATATCGCCGTAGTTTGAGTAGATGGCGCTGTTAGACAGTAAAAGTTTAGTTTTAGTGGAGAACTGCGATCATAGAGAACGAATCTGATATTAAAGGGGTTTTATCAGATTTACTGTTTGTAGATGACACAGTGTAGTTCGGAAATTCATAAAACAATCTCTAACGTTTGGTGGAGTTTGAAAGGGCGAATAAAAGGAGAAAAGCGCATGCAGATCATTGAAAATGATGAATAATAGACAAATGTGCGGCTGAAAAATATGTTCAGGAATTCAAGGGGTAAATAGAGGCTGAACAATTCCAACCCCAACAAGTGTTCAGTTGTGACGAAACAGGTCTGTTTTGGAAGAAAATGCCAAACAGTGTTTAGTATTTAGTGTTTAGTATTTAATACCTGTGTATTTCCATAAGGAGTGAAAAAAAAGACAGTGAGAATAAATGGAAGAAGTGTGAAATGAATGTATCAGTTGATGGGTTGATGAAGGATGAGGGCGAATCACAGAATGCATGAGAATAGAATTTTACAGGAATGTTGAAAGATGTTCATCACTGGATACAAAAAGGAGAAATGGATCATAGCAACAATGCCAATCGTTTAGTGTATGGGTGTGAATCATGGCCGTTGAACATAGCAACAAAATGAAAGATGGAGGCAATGGAGATTTAGCTGTTAAGATTAATGAGTCGTGTGACTGTCATACAGAGAATACAAAACAAAGGAATGAGATAACGATGTGCTGAGGTGAGAGGCATGATTTAAGAAGTAAGACTGGGATTGCGAATTAGAGACTGGAAATGTAGAAAGAATAATGGAGGACACGATGAATGAGAGAATGTGCAAATCCGGGGTGTGCGTGTCTGTGTGTATTAGCTTCAAGCAGCAATTGCCTGGCTGATCAGGCAGTCACAAGGGAAAACCTGGCTGAGAGAGCAAGAAAACGCTGATACCGGTGACAGGTGAAGAAATATGAGTGCTGGATAAAGCACGTAGAGAAGAATGTTATAGCGAAGAGTTGATAGGGATATGGAAATTGTACGTGAGGGGGGAGAGAGAGAGAGAGAGAGAGAGAGAGAGAGAGAGAGAGAGAGAGAGAGAGTATAAGAATGAGAGTATACAACAAATCTCAATAAACGGAATCATAAAACTGTTGACATTTTTCACTGAGATTGCGGCGATTCTCTGCAATATGTCTCCATCGCTGACACAGATTTTTTGGCATGCAAATGAGGGAGGGTCGAGAGGAAGCGGAGTGGACCACATAACAGGAAACCTCTCCCCTCTCTCCCTCTCCCCCCCTCTCCCTCCCTCTCTCTCTCTCTCTCTCTCCTCTCTCTCTCTCTCTCTCTCTCTCTCTCTCTCTCTCTCTCTCTCTCTCTCTCTCACCAACACGCTTTATAGGTTATAAAGTCCGGCAGTTATTAATATTAAATGGTGTAAGGCAGTAGAAGTGCTGAATGGAGAAGCATATGAAATGGAAGTCGTATTGGTAGTTGTGTTAACAGCAGTGGTAGTTGTGGCAACAGTACTGGTAGTTGTGGCCACAGTACTGGTAGTTGTAACAGTAGTGGTAGTTGTGGTAACAATAATGATAGTTGTGGTGACAGTAGTGGTAGATGTAGTTAAAGTAGTGGTAGCTGTGGTAATAGTAGTGGTAGTTGTGGTAACAATACTGATAGTTGTGGTAACATTAATGGTAGTTGTTGTAACATTAATGGTAGTTGTGGTAACATTAATGGTTGTTGTGGTAACATTAATGGTAGTTGTGGTAACAGCAGTGGTAGTTTTATTAATAGTAAAGATATAACAATAATGCTAATAGTAGTACTAGTAGTTGTAACAGCAGTGGTAGTATTAATAAGAATAGTAGTAGTGATAACAATATTAGTGTCAGTGTGAGTTGTGACAGCTCAAGTGATGTCAGTAATAATATTGAGAATAATCTTAGTGGTTGTAATGGTGTTAAAGGTAGTGTAATAATAGCAGTAGTAGTAAAAGTTATCAAAAGGTGACATGAAAACAATTTCGGGGGTCATCGCCCCCGCGACCCTGTTGGTATTTCTCCTTAATGCATGGTATTGAAAAATCTCGGTCCCTTCATATTTACTGTAAGAAAATGTAAAGGGAACATACTTATCAATCTTTTTTTATTGACACATCGGCCATTTCCCCACCAAGGCAGGGTGGCCCGAAAAAGAAAAACTTTCATCATCATTCACTCCATCACTGTCTTGCCAGAGGCATGCTTACACTACAGTTATAAAACTGCAACATTAACACTCCTTGTGATGTAGTCAGTGTGCTTGTGAGGTCTACCTAAGCAGCCACACCTTACCTTGGTAAATAGCTGTCAGACACGCCTCTCGGCTTAAGTCTCAGGTCTTTGTCTTTTGAACTAGCGTCAGGTTTCAGCGTCAGGTCAAAGCACGTGGTGCATTCCTCATTGTGGGGTATGCTTGAAGGACCATATAAGGCCGAGGAAACAACTAGAGAGGAACATTCTGGCGGGGCTCTTGCCGGTGTACAGAGCTCTGGGCACGACATTCTAGCAGAGCTGCTGCCTGTGTGCAGAGCTCTGGGAGAGAGCTGCTGGAGAGTTTCTGGAGGAGACTGTTGGAGACACTGGGCAGAGTACTTTCTTGGAGCAGTGATCGTGCTGTGTAGGTCTTAGAACCTGTGGCTAGAAGTGTGACTGAGTTCCTGCTGTGAACTGTCCTCTGAACTATATTGTAAGTTATATTCTGTTTCGTCAGTTTAATTGTAACCCTTGTCTCACTGTTCATGTACAATCCCCATTTATCTAAACCCAATAGTGTTCTCCTGTTCCCAAATATATTATTGTACAAGGACTTAATAATAAACTGTGTTTGTGTGAAATAGTAATATTCACTGTCCCCGTTATTATTCTTTATTCCTATACTTTATTTTATTATTTTATATTAAGTACAGAGAGGGTGAGTAGTGTGGTGGTAGTGAGAGGTGATGGTGTAATCACCAGTGACCTCACATTACCTCCGCTACCTCCGCTCCTGTCACTCGACTCACCTCTCCTGCCTCTCTCCCTCCCATTACTCCCTATATCCCCCAATTATCTTTCAATTCCTTACCCCCCTACATGACACCCTCCTTCAGAGTTCAGACACTGTACTTCCCATCTCCAGGACTCAAGTCCGGCCTGCCGGTTTCCCTGAATCCCTTCATAAATGTTACCTTGTTTACACTCCAATAGCACGTCAAGTCCTAAAAACATTTGTCTCCATTTGCTCCTATCTAACACGCTTACGCACGCTTGCTGGAAGTCCAAGCCCCTCGCATACAAAACCTCCTGTACTCCCTTCCTCCAACCTTTCCTAGGCCGACCCCTACCCCGTCTTCCCTCCACTACAGATTCACTCTCGAGGTCATTCTATTTCGTTCCATCCTCTCTCTCTCCCTCTCTCTCTCTCTCTCTCTCTCTCTCTCTCTCTCTCTCTCTCTCTCTCTCTCTCTCTCTCTCTCTCTCTCTCTCTCTCTCTCTCTCTCTCTCTCTCTCTCTCTTATAAAATATATATATATATATATATATATATATAGGTACCAGCTGTGAATGTTGAGAACCGTAGCTACCAGCTGTGAAGGTTGAGAACCGTAGCTACCAACTGTGAATGTTGAAAACCGTAGCTACCAGCTGTGAATGTTGAGAACCGTAGCTACCAGCTGTGAAGGTTGAGAACCGTAGGTACCAGCTGTGAATGTTGAGATCCGTAGGTATATATATATATATATATATATATATATATATATATATATATATATATATATATATATATATATATATATATATAATATATATATATATATATATATACACAAGGCAACCACTATTAAAAAATAGAGGAATTCCAAGCGCTTTCGTGACTACTCACATTATCAAGGAACTATAAAACACAAAACATAAACAAGAAGGCTTATAAAGGGGCAAGACTACACCTCACAGTCACATCATACTAACAAAGACCACACCTCACTGTGATCGTTTTACACTCACACACCGTTGGGTCACCAGGCCATCGACACGGTCCTCAAGGACAAAGTGAATGACCTGAAAAGAATGGAGGAGAGAATAAGTGATCTTGATGCCCATGATGCCCTGTATCTCCTCACAAGGTGTCTTACTATGCCAAGACTCACTTACTTCTTGAGGTGTGCACCCTCTTTTGACAAACCAACACTTAACGAGTATGACGCACACCTGAGATCAACCTTTAAGAAGGCACTGAATCTGTCACTAGATGATCGGCAATGGGAGCAGGCAACCCTCCCAGTGCGACTGGGAGGTATAGGGGTGCGCAAAGCAACGTAGGTAGCATTACCTGCATTTCTGTCATCGTGCTTGGCCTCCTGTGGATTAGTCAAGAAGATTGTCCCCGAACGCTTGAGAGGTGTGGTGGGAGCTCAGGACCCCAGGTTCATTGAAGCAGCCGTGCGGTGGGACATCCTGGCAGACTCCTCCAGTAGACCAGTTCCTCCCAAAGAGCACAAACAGTCCCACTAGGACAAACCGATCATGGAAAAAATTGCCAACACAATGCTCACCAACGCTTCAGGAAAGGACAAAGCTCGTCTCCTAGCGGTGAAGGCACAACACTCAGGAGATTTCCTTCTAGCTGTTCCCAATTCCTCTCTGGGGACTCGACTCGATCCACAGGCCATTCGGATTGGTGTTGCTCTTCGCCTAGCCGCCCCCATACTCACCGAACATAGGTGTATTTGTGGCAGGGCGACGGCTGATCAATTCGGACTTCATGGTCTCGTGTGTCACACATCAGAAGGGAAGTATGCTAGACATGAGGAGGTCAATGACATCATAAAGAGAAGCCTCGCCACGGCCTGTTGCCCAGCTCAATGGGAACCCCAAGTGCAGAGGTCTGATGAAGTCAAAAGCGTCCTGATGGAGCCACTATGCTACCCTGGAAGGATGGTAAGCAGATTGCTTGGGACTACACCTGTGCTGCCACAATGGCAGACACCTACTTGCCATACTCCTTAGCCGAAGGGAGTGGAGCTGCCAGCCACAGGCAGCCCAGAAGACTCGCAAATATGAAGGCCTTCCCCCTTGCTATAACTTCATCCCAATAGGGTCGGAGACCCTTGGAGCGTGGGGCAAATGTGCTCTAAAGTTTCTCAAAGAGCTGGGTGAGAAGCTCGTCATAGAAACCAGGGACCACAGGGAGACCAGCTTCCTCTTTCAGAGACTCAGTGTGGCGATCCAGAGGGGAAATGCCTGCAGCGTTCTGGGCACGCGGCCCACTGCCGGGGAGCTGGATGACGTATTTGACATGTAGCTCTGAGTTGTTATATGTGTTTTACTCCCTATTGTATTCTCGTCAATGTATTTTGCCAATGTATTTTGTCTTGAAATAAAGTTTATATATGGCTTCAGAAAGAAATCTAAATATTCTTCCTTGAAGCCTTTTTATCCACTTCTCCGAGGCAATGGGTCCCACAATTTACACCAGAGGTGGACCCCATCCTATATATATATATGTCGTGCCGATTAGGTAAAACTTGCGATTTTGGCTTAAATAGCAACGCTCATCTTGCCATATAAGACAAGCGAAAATTTGTGTATCCAATTATTTCGCAAAAATCATTCTGAATTTAACGAAAAAAATATATTTCATTGTGTTTGTTTATTATTAAATTATTGTTAACGTATCTAAAATATATTTAGTTGGATTAGGATAAATTAAATTGCGCTTGTTATAATAAGGTTAGGTAAGTTTTCTAAGTTTCTTTTGGTACAAAATTATAAATTTTAACCTTAGCTTAAATGAAAAAAATATATCTTTAAACATATAAGAGAAAATTTTAGAAAGGACTTAATTTTAAATGAGTTCTTGCTAATTGACCAGTTTTACCTATTAGGCACGACATATATATATGAGAAGTATGGTCCCAGGATAACTAGTGAGTGGGTGCCACTACCACTACTTACTGCCACCAGGGTAATTAGTGAGCGGATGCCACCACTACTTACTGCCACCCAGGGTAATTAGTGTGCGAGTACCACTACTACTCACTGCCTCCGGATGAATATCCTGCTCGGCCATCACTGATTTTAGTGCCTGTCGGTGCTCTTTCCTCTTGCTGTCATCATTAGCAACTCGCTTCCTGTTGTTGCTGACACTCTATATAGATATAGTTTCCTGGTATTTATAAATGTATAGCCTATCTATAGTATTTATAGCTATGTACAATTAGGCGAATGTAAGCAAAAGACACAGTGAGAACCGTAGCTACCAGCTGGGAAGGTTGAGAACCGTAGCTACCAGCTGTGAAGGTTGAGAACCGTAGCTACCAGCTGGGAAGGTTGAGAACCGTAGCTACCAGCTGTGAAGGTTGAGAACCGTAGCTATCAGCTGTGAAGGTTGGGAACCGTAGCTACCAGCTGTGAAGGCTGAGAACAGTAGCTACCAGCTGTGAATGTTGAGAACCGTAGCTACCAGCTGTGAAGGTTGGGAACCGTAGCTATCAACTGTGAAGGTTAAGAACCGTAGCTACCAGCTGTGAATGTTGAGATCCGTAGGTACCAGCTGTGAATGTTGAGAACCGTAGGTACCAGCTGTGAATGTTGAGAACCGTAGCTACCATCTGTGAATGTTGAGAACCGAAGCTACCAGCTGTGAAAGTTAGTCTACCAAGGCTGCTTCACGAGTGTACCACATTGCTTAACAGCTTTGGCGGGCTTCCTTGGTTGAACCAAGGTTCTAGTAAAACAATGGGGTCCATGCTCGTTAAACCATTAGCACCTGGTGCGCTTGTCCTGAGGCATGTCTATGGGTGTGTGTCATACGGTGCAAAAAATGTAACATACTCTTAGCATGCCACAATAGCCTTATATATTTATTTTATACAAATATTTCATTATGTGTGTAGCGAAACGATTGCCCTCTAGAGGTTATATGGAAATAGGAGTAATCAGGTTTGATCCAAAGAATGGGTAGGTGCTTCCAATTTCTCGAATCAAGAGCCTTACATCAGCCTCAGTGCACAAGAGCTGAAGAGTGTTTTAGTATAAGAGTGGCGGGATTATCATCATTTCCTTCATCATTCATATATCTGACCACAACATTAATTTTTCATTTTTTCCATTGTGAAGCTCTCAGACTGCCCCTCAGAATTTACTAGTCACTTTATTTGGCATCATCAGTAAAATTACTTAACCCGATATTTACTTCCTCGCCTAAATCCATAACGGAGATGGGGAAACGAAGGGTCGAGGAGCTGAATCCTGGTGGATTCCACTTAGTCTCTGGTTCCCATTTCGATTTCTCTCCATTGTGTTCCTGTAAACTCAGACGTGCTCTCAATTACCTCACTTTTAAGTTTCCTCAATGAACGCTGAGTACTTGTGCGAGTGATACTTTGCATTTCTTTATATAAAAGTGAAATGCTGGAAATTGTTATATTGTCTCTTTATCTTCATAAATCATTTGTGTTAATGTCTGATAAACGAGACGATCAGTAACAATAGTTTGGGCCACATCAACAACCTCCTGTGTGGAACTCTGACGTAAACTTTACCCAAGTCCGGATAAATAGCGTCGCATTTTTTATCAGTAATTTTTAAGCAAGGAAAACCTCTTACGATTCCGTGTTGGGACTCATTGGGCAAATTATGTTCATCAAAGTGACTTCGAATTGCATCCGCAATTACCGAGTCCAATAATTTGTAGGATAATGAGGTCAGACTAATGGAATCTATCAGACACATTCATCACTCTTAGCCACACGCACACGAAGTTAACCATACCGATGTAACTAAAATTATATATATATATATATATATATATATATATATATATATATATATATATATATATATATATGTATATATATATATATATATATATATATATATATATATATATATATATATATATATATATATATATATATATATATATATATATTTGTGTGTGTGTTTGCAGCTGAAATACTGCATGCTCATGGTGTCCCGTTTCAATATCTACTGTAATCTATCACACACATATACACACACACTCTCTTCCCTCACGTCGAGCACTGTCTTGCCGCCGCCGTGCCTGTAGGCATTTTTAGTAATTTTATCTTCTGTGGAAACTACTACCGACTCCAACCTTTAAATAATATTTTTTTATCTGCTGAACTTTCATGAAGACTGGAGGCTTCCCTTGGGAAGTGTGTGTGTGGTGTGTGTGTGTGTGTGTGTGTGGGTGGGGTGTGTGTGTGTGTGTGTGTGTGTGTGGGTGGGGTGTGTGTGTGTGTGTGCGTGGGTGGGTGTGGGTGTGCTGTCGTAACGCTGAGGGAATACTCTCTGAAGTCTCCGACTCGTCTAGGAGTTCAGCTTCTGTGTCCCCTCGTCCAAGTCCCTACGATCTGTGTCCCCTCGTCCAAGTTCCTACGATCTGTGTTTCCTCGTCCAAGTTCCTACGATCTGTGTCCCCTCGTCCAAGTTCCTACGATCTGTGTCCCCTCGTCCATGTTCCTACGATCTGTGTCCCCTCGTCCATGTTTCTACGATCTGTATCCCCTCGTTTATGTTCTTACCATCTGTATCCCCTCGTTCATGTTCTTATCATCTGTGTCCCCTCGTCCATGTTCCTCCCATCTGTGTCCCCTCGTCCATGTTCCTCCCATCTGTGTCCTCTCGTCCATGTTCCTCCCATCTGTGTCCCCTCGTCCATGTTCCTCCCATCTGTGTCCCATAAAGTTTCGCTGCTGAGGCTAATAATTTTCAGCTTTATGTGATGTAATATAACAGGGAAATATAGTCAGCCTTTTATTCCTACTGTGTAACCGTCATATAGAATAAAACAGCATCACGCTGCTGATGTCAAATTTTGCTAAATATTATTACCATGGTCCCTGTCGTGTGTGTGCCCTGCTACTAATCCCTCCCATGATAAATTATCTTTTTGTCTCCACTTCGTCTACATCCCGTAGTATCTTCTTGTCCTGAACATGTGCCTCATTTACGCACTTCCAGAGACGCGGAATTAAACTCGTCCAATCTTTCTTTATGGCTTTTGTTTCTCAGTTTATGTATCAGTCTGGTGACGAGTCATTGAACTTTCTCCAGTTTACTTTTATGTTCAGTGAGATGGGGAAGCTCTGCGCGTCCTCCATCTTAAACAGCGAGCGTGGGAATACCAACGCTCTAAGGGACTATGATATATTCTGCCTTTCCAGACGTACGACTGATCATAGGTTGCTAATTTTTGCTATTTACTTATTGTCGGTTAACTACAAGTAATTATATAATTTACTTTGACCTAACTCCATCTTATCTAACTTATTCTAGTCTAAATCACGCATAAAATACTGTAAACTAATTTAAAAAAATTATTATCCTATAGGACAGAAAACAATGTGACAATTTTCACGTCTTTACAGGTTTTTCAATTTTTTTAGGAAATTTTGACTTTTTAACCAATATTAAAATATTTTTTTTTGGCTAAAATAGGCTTAATTTTGAATACAAATGCCTATATTTATATACATTTTATGATTTTTTTTTTTAAATATAATTTAACAAATGCTGGATGTGTGGAAACACCCGTGACCTGACCACGGGGGCGTTGACCCTCGAAACCCTCTCCAGGTATGTTCGGTGAACAGGTCGCCTCGATGCAGCTGCATGATGTAAAACAGGTCTACGCTGCTGATGAATAGTGAGTCGGATGAATCTTTGTTCGGATTTCAAAAGCCTATTCTTGCTATTGCTAATCTGGCATGTGCTGCTGATGTTAATCTGTTTAAATAATCTCAGAGAGAAAGATCTGGTAGGGTGTTTATTCCCGGGTCTTCCTCCATCATTAATTTTGTAAGCTGTTCTTCACCCACCTGGTATGCTATGTCTATTGTTCTTTTCCGTAGGCCATTGCAATAGTTTTGTTGGATCGTATTTTAGTGTTTCTGCAACCTGCTTGTGTTTTTATTTTCCTCATTTTCTTTGTGTCGTCAACGAGCATTGCCACGTAAGTCTTTCTTATTTTGTTCCTAGTGGATCAAATATAGCAGGAGGTGTCTGGGTTTGACCTGAGGACCATCAAGACTTCGTCAGCCTACCTCTCAGTTCAGCCAAGTCTCTCCCAAATATAAGAGGAAAGCATAGTTAACATCTATCCAACAAAGCAAATATACTATGGAATAGGATAGTTTCCAAGCATGCTAAAAAATTATCAATTTACAGCATTAAATTTAGAGTCTTGATTCTTTCTTCATAATTCAAATTTCTTAATTCTACAATCAGCTTTCTTGCATGTCACTGAATTTTTACTATTTTATTTATGGTACTTTAAATCTTTCCTCTACACACCTACTGCATACTCCAACCTGGTTCTAACATAAGTTTTAAACACGTCTTCAATATATCCACAGCCATATATTTAAAGGCTCTCTTGAAGTTTGCTAATTTTACCTATGGCCCTCTAATAGGTTCCTAACGCATTACGTGCCTCTGTAATCATTTGACTTCCGCCTCACAGGCTCGGTACAATGTGCACGATAAACCTATCGATCAGTTGATATAACTTTTATATATATCATCCAAATATCATTCTTTCACATTCTTATATTTTTTTATTATGTAACTTTTAATTTTCACTTGGCTTGTTTTCATATATACAACTCCATCACATAACTCTTTTCCACTGAATTTTGTCCATACGTTATTCTATTTCTTCAGTCTTTCAAATTCTTCCTGTAATTTTTCCAATCAATTTCTTAATTTGCTTAAAAGTTTCCATTAGCACATATTTATACATTTCTTTAGTCTCTGGAAAATCATTTTTAGAAATTAGAAAAAATATCAGGGAAAACCCTTAGAAAAGGTATCAAAGCTCTTAGAAAAGGCGTCGTGACAAGCTCTTAGAAAAGGCGTCGTGACAAGCTCTTAGACAGCGCATGAGAGTAAACTCTGAGGAAACTGTTTCTAGTACACCGCTGTGATTTACCGTCTTCCATTTCGCATTTGGCGAAATTGAAATCTTCCAGGAAGATATTTGGTGTGGGATTTTTCAAGGTTTTGAAGACAACTGTCTATCTTCTTGATCTGTTCTGTGAATTCCTCAGATGACGTATTTATCCTGTAAACCTTGTTCTTATTCTTTCATACTATTTCATATTATTTCATCCAATGCATTATCTACTTCGATTATTTGCCTATTATCACGTTAATATTTTACGAGGAGCGTTTTTCAATACGTTTTTATAATCTAAATAAATGCAGTCACCCCCAAGTTTCTTTTATTATTTCTGTGACTGTTACAATAACAGGTTAAACATGAAGAATACAACTGGTGTAAAGCCAGATAATTTTTTAGCTTGTATATCGGTTGGTTAATGAGGTTTAAAGCCTATCGTCTACACTAAGGTCACTTAGGCTGCACGTAATCCCTAAAATAGGGATTAAAGTAAACTCTTAGTAGTATATATAAGGTGTGCTTATCCTGTGGCATATTATTTCTCTGCGTGTAGTTAATCCACTTTTTGTAATACAGGAGGGCCCCTCTTATACAGCTGGTTAGGTTACAGCTGTATAAGCTGTATAAGCAAAAAATAGCTGTAAAGTGAAAACATAACTATCTCTCTCTCTCTCTCTCTCTCTCTCTCTCTCTCACACACACACTTTCAAATGCATATAAAAGCCTGATAACACGTTTACACTGTTATATATTAAGTGAGCAATAGAGCTACGCGTTACCTTATAATATTTTTCGTCCTTAGCTTATAGTGAGTGGTGAATATATTCATTGTATGAATTCTGAATAAATGAAGAATGTGCATAACTGAAAACCGCTGCATTAGTGAAACACTGTACAATAAAGCGCTGTAAAGTGGTGCCCACCCGTAGTTTAGTTTCCAGTATTTTGCCTACTGAGGCTAGCTATCGAGACAGGTCTGTTATTGGTTATTTAAGGGATCTTCGCAATTATCCTTTTTTTATGCTATGAAAATTAATTATTGTCATTTATCTTGGAATTTCCTCCCTGCTAAGTTGCGAGGTTCATCCATACTAAGTTCCTCTGCACCTTCCTTCAAAACAGAAGGTATTTTGCCATCAAGCCAATTTCTTCAACACTTTGCAAAGCTTTCATTTATTATTAGGCTACAAGGTAGCAATGCTTCTTTTACACTTTGATTTATCCACCTTCCAAATCATTCTATTGTGCTCAGTCCTCTGTAAATGTCCAACCCACATCAATAATCCCTCCCCAGCCCTCTCAACAATACCTCTCAACAATACCACAATAACAATCCCTGCACGACCTCTTCCCGATGAATTGGTAATGTTATGAGATACTAACAAGGTGACGAAACATAAATGTAGTTATGTGGTACCCTCATTGACAATGTGTGACCTGATAAAGTCCACTACGTGAGCGAAACGTTGTTAATAAAGGATTCCATGAAAGTGCATTTGTGTCTAGTGCTCCTTGCATTGAATGACTCACACGGTTTTAACTTTCTATATAAATATAATGTATATTCACCAGTTTTCCCTCCAGTAATGAAATTTCAACTAATACCATCAGTGAATAGCTTCTCCACATTTTTCAAGACCCAGGGTGATATCTCGTCTGGTTCCATTGCCTTTTTCTTTATCAGTAATGTCAAGTGGTTCCTAATTATTTCAATTTGCTCGGTCTCGCTAGGCATTTGGAGGTTCAAATTCCCTTTAATTAGGGATTTTTCTTCTCTTAATACGCTCTCGAACTTGATATTTAGTATCTAACAGATTTCCTCCTCTGATTCAGCTATTGTTTTCCACCTTTTCTGTATTTTTTCCTCCATGATTCTTTGTTTTGTTTTTACAAATATTGTAAATAAGATTTGGTTCTGACTCGCTCATATATATTGTTCTTTTCTCAGTTAAATTTTCTAATTTTTTTCTTTCAGTATATAGACATAATCATTGTTAGTTTGTATCTCTGATGTATTCCGAGGTTTAGGAATGTGTGTGTGTACTTACCTATTAGTACTCACCTATTTGTAGTTGTAGTGGCCGATTCGTTACTTGGTCCAGTCTCTCCCCGTTCCAAGAGCTTTATCGTACCTCTTCTTAAAGTTATGTATGGATCCTGCCTCCACTACATCACTCTCCAGATTGTATTACTTCCTAACAACTTTATGGCTGAAGAATAACTTCCTAGCATCCCTGTGACTCATCTCAGTTTTCAGCTTCCAGTTGTGACCCCTTGTTGCTGTGTCCCATCTCTGAAACATTCTGTCCCTATCCACCTTGTCAATTCCTCTCAGTATTTTTATAGGTTATCATGCCCTCCCTATCCACATTGCCCTCCAGAGTCGTCAGGTTGATTTCCATTCTCTCCTCGAAGGACATACTTCTTAGCTATCGTGTGTGTGTGTGTGTGTGTGTTAGTTAGTTAGTTACCATTTTGTCCTAGGCACATGTCGATTAGACACTAGGCCTGTTGTATGTATGTGTGTGTGTGTAACGAAACACTTCGAAATGTTTCGGCCCCGCCGGGAATTGAACCCGGGCCCTCCGTGCGTGTGTGTGAGTGTGTGTGTGTGTGTGTGTGTGTGTGTGTGTGTGTGTGTGTATGTGTGTGTGTGTGTGTGTGTTGGAACTCAATAAGGCAGTGAACTGGCTGAAAAATTACGACTGCAGGGTATGTGATGAAATTTAAAAAAAAAAAAAAAATATCAGATTTAGAAATCACCTTCTGGCAAGTTTCTAATACGCACTTAAAAGTATTTATGACTTAATTAGACTTTTGAAACTAAAAATATAAATTTCGTTGAATTCTTATATGAGAAATGAAAATTACCTTACAAGAACGCTGCAGACTCATTTCAGAAATATTAAAAGCTTTAATAAAAGTATAGGAAAATGTAGTTGGAAGCGTCGCTGTTATTTCTTTTACTGTTAATGTTTCTGGTTATTGCTGTTGTTTGTTACTGTTGATGGTTTTGTTACTGCTGATGTATTTTTCTTCTGCTACTGCTTTTTTCTCCTTATCGTCTATGCGTATTAGTGGGTCGCATCGAGGGGGGAGAAGTGTATTATGAAATTCCAAGCCTGCTGGAATATCCTATCCTGTGCAAGGAACTCCAGTACCTGCTGGAATAATATATCATGTGTTAGGAAACACCGCAGTCATATGTGCAAGGAACTCCAGTACCTGCTGGAATATTATATCATGTGTTAGGAAACACCGCAGTCATATGTGCAAGGAACTCCAGTACCTGCTGGAATAATATATCATGTGTTAGGAAACACCGCAGTCATATGTGCAAGGAACTCCAGTACCTGCTGGAATATTATATCATGTGTTAGAAACACCGCAGTCATATGTGCAAGGAACTCCAGTACCTGCTGGAATAATATATCATGTGTTAGGAAACACCGCAGTCATATGTGCAAGGAACTCCAGTACCAGCTGGAATAATATATCATGTGTTAGGAAACACCGCAGTCATATGTGCAAGGAACTCCAGTACCTGCTGGAATAATATATCATGTGTTAGGAAACACCGCAGTCATATGTGCAAGGAACTCCAGTACCTGCTGGAATATTATATCATGTGTTAGGAAACACCGCAGTCATATGTGCAAGGAACTCCAGTACCTGCTGGAATAATATATCATGTGTTAGGAAACACCGCAGTCATATGTGCAAGGAACTCCAGTACCTGCTGGAATATTATATCATGTGTTAGGGAAAAACCGCAGTCATATGTGCAAGGAACTCCAGTACCTGCTGGAATAATATATCATGTGTTAGGAAACACCGCAGTCATATGTGCAAGGAACTCCAGTACCAGCTGGAATATTATATCATGTGTTAGGAAACACCGCAGTCATATTGCAAGGAACTCCAGTACCAGCTGGAATATTATATCATGTGTTAGGAAACACCGCAGTCATATGTGCAAGGAACTCCAGTACCTGCTGGAATATTATATCATGTGTTAGGAAACACCGCAGTCATATGTGCAAGGAACTCCAGTACCAGCTGGAATATTATATCATGTGTTAGGAAACACCGCAGTCATATGTGCAAGGAACTCCAGTACCTGCTGGAATATTATATCATGTGTTAGGAAACACCGCAGTCATATGTGCAAGGAACTCCAGTACCTGCTGGAATATTATATTCTGCGTAAGACAACACTCCGGTCCTGCGTGTAAGAAACTCCAGTACCGGCTGGAAGTATGTAAGTGTTGGTTAATTAGAAATATTACTGATATTAAAAATATTACTGATGATTCTATTTTTTATGTTACTGGCTTTATTATATTTTTATTACTGGTTCTATTATTTTTGCCGATAATGTTATTACTCTTAATATTACCTTGACGTTGTTTAGCTTGCTGTTATTGCTGCTGTTGCTGCTGTTATGGAGTTATTACTATTGTTGTTACCACTTATATTTCTGCTACTTTCGTTGTTAAATAAAATAAAATAAAATGAAATAAATTTTTTTTCTGTAACGAATGATTTACAAAAGATATTACTGACATACTTAATAGTTATGCAGAGCGTACTGTTACTACTATTTCTGCTAATATTACTGTTTCTGGCTCTGTTGCTGTTGCTACTACTATTGCTGATGCTTTTGTTACTACTACTAATTCTGCTGTTGCCTCTGTTGCTCCTACTGCTACAACGAGTTCTATCACTGCTGCTACTGACGTTGTAGCCATTCCTGTTGCTGCTTCTGTTATCCCTTTTGTTGCTTCTGCTGTCGCTTTTACTATTCTCTTTGTTGCTGTCCATTCGTTGCTGCTGGTTTTGTCGCTGTGTTTATTGCTGCTGTGAATGTTATTGCTTCAGAAACTGATAGAGATACTGAAGCCCCGTTTTGATCAATATGGTGGTGGTCTATTCGCCAGGAAATAGGAAAGTGTCTCCTGGCGGTTGGTTGGTCTTAAAGCTTATCGACTACACGAGTGTCATTAAGGCTGCATGCAACCTGTTAACCACCATTCAAGGACATTTTAAGCCATATGACAGGGATTAAAATTAACTCTCAGCATATAAATACAAAGGGAGATACAAACATTGAATCATGTGGATATGAATCTTTGACTTTGACTATATAATCGTGTGTCTCTTGTCACCACTGACTAACCGGTGTAATAAACCAGTGGCGAAGCAACTATTGGTTCACCGGGCCCGGTATTCCACCTTATTTAAAAACCAAAGGATAACTTACGCGGTCATGGAAAAGCTCCAAATAATGTGTGCCGCGTGAGCAGTTTATCCTGTATAAAGGTAGAACATTTTACCAAGATTTAAGTCACTCATTTATCCTGATCAGAATCGGGAGGAAGAAGGGAGCGAAGATTGCGTGGGTGGAGGGGGGAGAGGGGAAAGGGGAGGGGAAGGGAAGGGGGAAGAGAGCAGAAGAAGGAAGGAGGGGAAGGAAGACGCAAAACCAACTAAACTAGAGGAGTTCGTGGCCTCAGGGGCTCCTGGGAGAGAAGGCCCAAGACGGATGACCCGGGTGGAGAGAGAGAGAGAGAGAGAGAGAGAGAGAGAGAGAGAGAGAGAGAGAGAGAGAGAGAGAGAGAGAGAGAGAGAGAGAGAGAGAGAGAGAGAGAGAGAGAGGGAGGGAGAGAGGGAGAGAGAGAGAGAGAGAGACAGGGAAGGAGAGGGCTTGAGGATGCGGAAGTCTAATACACGTGGGCATAGAGATGTACCTCCTGCACCAGGCAATATCTCCCCGAGATAGTTTATGTGTAATGGTTTGCACAGATGGTCTGGCCCAGCTTCCTCACTTGTGGTCTCTCTCTTTACCTATCCACCTCTCTCTCTCTCTCTCTCTTAATTCTCTGCTTCTGTTAATGGGTAACTTCTGGTTTTTGGACACATTATGCCTTCATACAAAACTATGTATAGAGACTGCCTCTACCACTTTTGAGATATAATTCATTACATTTCCCTGCTACTCTGTGACTGAAAATGTACTTCCTGCAGTTCTCCTTACTCATAGCTTCCATCACTTGTCCCTCTGTAGCTGTTCTTTTCATTTAAAACCTCTCTTTATCCTATCAATTCCTTTTAAGTATTTTGCATGTCATAATCAAGTCTCCTTTAATCCTCTTCTTCCAGAGTCATCAGGTTCAATTCATCTGATCTCTTACACATCCCTTAGCTCTGAGACTAGACTCGTTGCAGAAGCTACATAAGAAAGTACTGCTTCGGGAATAGAGTTGTCGATGAGCGGAACAGTTTGCTAAGTGGGTCACTGAAGCTAAAATCTTGGGTAGCTTTAAAAATACTTTAGTCATATTTACGAGTGAGAAGGAGTGGATTTGAGTAGAACCTGCCTTGTATCAATTTACTGCTTTGGAATATATCTCATTAGTTAATGGCTCCACACTGTTGGTGCTTATTTTAACAAGGACCTGCTATGCAGTTGTGTACAGATTTCAGAACGATTCTTCAGTGAGAATCCTGGAGGCGATTCTGAGATTCACCATCCTCAAATTGGACGTTGAAGACACATGGCTGATGTGCTTCTCCAGCTTTATGATCGGTGTGATGTTTACACTCAGATCCTTTTCTGTCGTTAATGTTGGCAGTTTCTCTCCTAGAAGCTTGTATGTTAGGTCTCCTCTCTCCTCGCCTTTCATTTATTTGGAATAAACACAGTCACCTAAAAGAGCATCCTAGCAGCCTAAGTCGTATTCTTCTTAGTTGTATCACAATGTTTATAAACAGGTTTCAATTCTCTCTCCGGCAGGTCATTTACATGTGTCAGGAATAATAATGGCCAAAGTACTGATCCTCGCCTATCTTGTATTACACTTATTTGTATTCTCTCTTTTAGGTATATTAGAAATTCCAGCTATTCGGTATTTGTTCAATCTCTAAGAATTTATTCAAGATCCTTAACTGTGTGCTTACATCATAGATATGGATGTCTTCTAGTGTGGGTTCATGTTCTACGTCTGTGTTCCCCGTCATATCTTGTTCCTTTATGAATATAATCATGAAATCTGTAGCTGGTGAATCACATATCTATGGTGTGTGTGTGTGTGTGTGTGTGTGTGTGTGTGTGTGTGTGTGTGTGTGTGATGTTGACTCGAAAAATAAATCCATGTTCAGCTTTAATATTTGTTTTACTTCCTTAAAGTTTCTCGACTCTCGAAGCCGTGTTTTCACTCCGGTTTGATGGTATTCCATGTGTATTTTTTTTATATAATTGTTCTGTATTCAACAAAAATAATTACAAAAGCATGTGTATAACTCAATTCCAGTTACTTTTCGTTAAAACAATAGATCTTTTGAAATCAAGCTGTAAGTTGTTTCCTCGAGCCTCGTTATTTCTTTTGCTATATTTTTGGTTTATGTTTTATGTATTTTTTGTGGTAATTGAGCTTGTTAGAGAAATTTTACATGAATTTACAGAATTAGTGCGTGGGAGAAGAGCTTTGTATTTGATGTTGGTGATGGTAGAAGCGGTGTTGGTGTTGGTGGTGTGGTGGCGGTGGTGGAGGCGGTGTTGGTGGTGGTAGAGGCGGTGTTGGTGGTGGCGGTGCTGGTTGTGGCTGTGATGGTGGCGGTAGAGGCGGTGTTCGTGATGGTGGCGGTAGAGGCGGTGTTCGTGATGGTGGCATTGATAGTGGTGATGGTGGTGGTGTTAGTAGTGGTGATGGTGTTAGTAGTGATGATGGTGGCGGTGTTAGTAGTGGTGATGGTGGCGGTGTTAGTAGTGGTGATGGTGGCGGTGTTAGTAGTGGTGATGGTGGCGGTGTTGGTAGTGGTGATGGTGGTGGTGTTGGTGGTCGTAATGGTGGTGATGTTGGTGGTGGTAATGGTGGTATTGGTGGTGTTGATGGTGGCGGTGTTGGTGGTGGTAATGGTAGTGTTGGTGGCAGCGTTATTACTGGTTTGTGAATAAGTTAATTGAACAAACGTTTGATAAGGCTGTTTGTCTTTTGGGAAATGGAAGGAAAACGAGGAGGCAGAGGAAGTGCTCGTTGAACTAAAAGGAGAGAGTGGAAGGGAACGTTAGAAGGGGAGGACGGGCACATTGAAGGATGGGAAGGCTCGTTGAAGGAAGGAGGGCCTTCTTTAAAGGGTGGACTTCTCAATAAGAACTCCTTTGGAGGGAGATAGGGAAGGAGAGGGTGAAGGTGTAAGCGAGTGAGGGTGAGGCAGATCTCAGTGTTTACACACTGACGTAACATTTAACGTTGTTTGCACAGTAATTCAGTATATTTTTTCACGTGTTTTTCAGTTCCTGTTTGCTGACTGATATTGTGAGGATTTTTTTCCAGTTTGTCTTGACTCTCGAATCCAAATGCAGCTGTTGATTACTCTTATACACGTAGGCGATGCACTGCTGGCCTCACCTCCAACACTGCTGGCCTCACCTCCAACACTGCTGGTCTCACCTCCAACACTGCTGGCCTTACCTCCAATACTGCTGGTCTCACCTCCAACACTGCTGGTCTCACCTCCAACACTGCTGGTCTCACCTCCCAGCACTGCTTGCCTCACCTCCAATACTGCTGGTCTCACCTCCAACACTGCTGGCCTCACCTCCAACACTGCTGGTCTCACCTCCAACACTGCTTGCCTCACCTCCAATACTGCTGGTCTCACCTCCAACACTGGTGACCTCACCTCCAACACTGCTGGCCTCACCTCCAACACTGCTGATCTCACCTCCAACACTGGTGACATCACCTCCAATACTGGTGACCTCACCTCCAACACTGTTGACCTCACCTCCAACACTGTTGACCTCACCTCCAACACTGCTGGCCTCACCTCCAACACTGCTGATCTCACCTCCAACACTGGTGACATCACCTCCAATACTGGTGACCTCACCTCCAACACTGTTGACCTCACCTCCAACACTGTTGACCTCACCTCCAACACTGCTGGCTTCAGTCGTCACTTTGCAACCTACTCTTGTCTCCAGACTTTTCGAATGGGAATTCATACTGGAGAAGCGCTAGTGATCCAAGGAATTAGAGCTACATTCTTCTTCCTCAGATCAAACCTGATTATCCCTTACCTCTATTTCCCAGACGCTGTATGACTGCAACGGGTTTAGGGTTTAGTGTGTGTAAATATAAATATATATACATACATATATATATATATATATATATATATATATATATATTTTTTTTTTTTTTTACATATAAATGCTTTATTAATAGACAGAATACATTTATAAAACACACAAACATGAACATGAATACAATGGTACAATATGTCAAAGATTATGAATCTCCTCCAGCTCCTCCGAAGCCGGGCGCGAGCCGAGTATGCAGCATGCGTTTCCCCTCTGGATGGCCACGCTGAGACGCTGGAACATGAACGTGGCTGCCCTTGGGTCCCTGGTGGTGTCGATGAGTCTGGAACCCAGCTCTTTAAGGAAACGTGTTGCATTTTTTCCCCACGCTCCCAAGGTCTCCGATCCCACTGGGACAAATTTATACTGTTGGCTTATGTCCCTGTACTTGCCGATCTTGTACTCCTCTCTGTGGTCAGCAGCTCCTCCCTGTCGCCCAACACTGTGATGGATGTAGGTGTCAGCCAGTGTCGACACGCAGGTATAATCCCATGCTAAGAGCTTGCCATTCTTCCAAGGATAGATGGTGATCCCGTCGGGGCGGTTTGCTGGGTTGTGGGCGTTGTTGGCTGCTAGTGATCGAGGCTCTCCTCGGCTGGGCATCCAGCTGTAGCGAGGGTTCTCTTTATGATGTCGTTGACCTCATTGTGTCTTGCATGCCAACCCTTGGTTTTAGAACAGTTAAGACCATGTAGACCATATTGGTCGGCTTGCGCATCGCCGCAAATACACGTATATTCCGTGTGAATGGGGCAGCAAGGCGCAGAGCCACTGCAATACGAAGGGTCTTAGGGTCCAGGCGTGTTCCCATGGCCGAAATGGGAACTATTTGGAGGAAGTCCCCAGAGTGAGGTGCACTCACGGCTAGGAGACGGGCAGTCTCCTGTCTGATGTTACGGCCCTGAGCATATTGGCAAGTATCTTTTCAACAATGGGGCTGTCCCAGCTTGACTGTTTGTAGGCCTGTTCTTCACTAGGTTTTGGTGTTGGAGCAGCAAGAGTCTCCCATTCAGTGATGGCACTGGTGTAGCTAGGGTCCTGTATTCCTGCTGAATCACTGAGGTTGTATGGAAGAATTTGTTTTATTAGCTCATTTGATGCTATGGAAGAGGATAAGAAGGCTGGTAGGGCAATCTGGGAGGATTTGCGTACTCCCAGCCCCCAAGTCTGACTGGAAGTGAAGCTTGCAACCACTGTCCATCTTCGAGGAAAGATTCAATACACTCTCTAGCATGGTCTTGAGGAGAGAGTCGTATTCCTCGAGTTTCGGGCTGTTGAAGGCTGGGGAACATCTCAGGAAGTATGTAAGTTTTGGGATTGACAGGCACCTGGTGAGTAGGTAGAAGGCATCATGTGTATCAATGTCTTTCATCCTACCTTCCATCGTCCTGAGGTCGGAGATTTTTTTTTCCAGGACCAGATCGATGGCATTGGGCCCAAGGGGAGCACCAAGGAGAGTGCTGTTGGCTGGATCGATGGCTCGTGCCCCTGGTAAAACAGCCCTAATGTCCTGGATCATCTGTGGATTGGTGGAAACTATCTCACATTTGGTGGGGTTTAAAGATAGGCCCAGGCTGCCTACCATATCTTTAATTTTCCTGATGTCTCCCAGGAGAGATTGTGTAGTGCCAGCTAGGGTCCCGTCATCCAAGAACCAGATATTGAGCTCATATATGTCGTGCCGATTAGGTAAAACTTGCGATTTTGGCTTTTGGCCAACGCTCTTCTTGCCATATAAGACAAGCGAAATTTTGTGTATGCAATAATTTCGCAAAAATCATTCTGAACTTAACGAAAATAAATATATTTCATTGTGTTTGTTTATTATTAAATTAATGTTAACGTATCTAAAATATATTTAGTTGGGTTAGGCTAAATTAAATTGGGCTTGTTGTAATAAGGTTAGGTAGGTTTTCAAAGTTTCTCTTGGTACAAAATTATAAATTCTTACATTAACATAAATGAAAAAAATATATCGTTAAACGTATAAGATAAATTTTTAGAAAGGACCTAATTTTAGATGAGTTCTTGCTAATTGACCAGTTTTACCTAATCGGCACGACATATATATATATATATATATATATATATATATATATATATATATATATATATATATATATATATATATATATATATATATATATATATATAATACATATACACACGCATAAATAACCCGCACGTAGGCGAGAGACCCTTACGACGACGTTTCGGTCCAACTTGGACCATTTACAAAATTCAAAATTTCTATAATCAAATGCCCTTCACCGGGTTATAATGTGTGCTAAATTTGAACTGAGTTCAAAAGTTAATAATAATAATAATAATAATAATAATAATAATAATAATAATAATTCTACTTTAATATCGAAACTGTAAGGCAAATAATAATGAATAATATGAATTATGAACTGTCCTGTGAAGTGCAGGTCGTAGGAGCAAATTCAGTTAGAAGTGGCATAATATATTGTGTGGTAAGAGCTCATGTTTACAATCACTCACACAGCTTCAGGTATACATGGGCTGCCGAGGGAGAGTTTACCAACACTGGGTATTGGAGGGTTAGAGAGCCTCGACAGTTCTGTTCTCCCCAGGTACCTACTACTTGGCTGCTTAATGGGTTTAACGCCTATCGACTACACAAAGGGCCATTGAGGTTGCATGTCACCTGTTCACCACCAGTCAAATATACTTTAAAGCCTAAATTATCTGTGTAAATACAATGATAGATCCCTCTAGCTGTAAGTAACCTGTTGTAGTAACAACTACATAAATAGAACCATTATAGCAAACTCAGAACCATTCATATATAGTCATAAGCTATAAGTTATATAATTTCATTATGATATATATAGTTCATTTGCGTTAATAATAGTAAAGTAAAATGATTAAAACATTGAAATATGTAAATCTGATAACGAGTCTAACGATAGTTTCCTCACCCTCCCCCCCACACAAACACACTTTTGCCATAAGGGCTTTTTCTACATATATTTTTAATGTAAAAAGATAGCATTTGCAACGCCTGGATCATGATTTATCAAACATCAGGCAACAAGATACAGTGACAGTGGTCATAAATACTGTAACGCTCTGGGTGTTAGTCGACAGCCGTGGGTTCTTATACCATCAAATTAAAAAATCAGGAACCAGGATGAGTTTTAAACTGAGGGAGAAAAACTAATTTTACCTCGTAAATTAAATCGGGGTATTGTGAGTGCCAAAATTTTTCTCAGATTTTATTTCTTTTATGTTTCTCCCTAAACACGCTGGTAGACCCCCGGAGGGCGGAAGGTTTTAAAGGAAACTGGATAACTAGCCCTTACAAGTTCTTGATTAACCTGTATGTGACCTAGGAGCTGCTAGCACCAATAGTGATCAGGCAAATAAAAAATTAATGAGAAGAGTGAGGAAGACATGGATTAGAAAGAAGAGGAAGAAGATAAGAAAAAATAGGAGAGGAGGAAAAAAGTATTATTATTATTATTATTATTATTATTATTATTATTATTATTATCAAAATAAAGTCTAAACCCCTAGGGTTATACAGGAGAAGGAAGAGGAGGAATAGGAACAGGAGAAGGAGGAAGAGAAAGAGAAAGAGGAGAATGAAGAGAAGGAGGGGAGAAAAACGAGGAGACGTTTCAATAAAAGCTTGTTCTGGAGCGTGTCTTTTCTTCACCCTCTGGAAAACAGTCTAAAGACTGACAAACTTAAAAGATGAACTTAGAACTTTAAAATAACATATTATTACAGAGAGAGAGAGAGAGAGAGAGAGAGAGAGAGAGAGAGAGAGAAGAGAGAGAGAGAGAGAGAGAGAGAGAGAGAAAAGAGAGAGAGCAACCTCTAGATGTTTTTTAAAGTTATAGTTAACTCCAAGCAACTGGGTAAAGTTGCAACTTGCCCCCACGACAGCACAGGATATAAAAGAGTTAATTAACCAGTGCACCCCGGGCACGGATGTGCACCCAGCTGTGTATTCAAATGTGAGGCAGGAAACTGGCAAACAGAGAAATACAGCTAATGTTGGTCGTATGGGAGACGGGACAAAAACCACTGGTAGAGTGAGGTAATTATCTTCGCACTGTGGTTAGCTGGTTGGTTAATGGGGTTCAAAGCCTATCGACTACACTAGGACCTTTCTCCACCACCAGAAAAGTATACTTTAATTCCTAAAATTGGGACTAAAATAAACCACGAGGCCCGGTCTGTGACCGGAGGCGTTAACTCCCGAAACCCTCTCCAGGTATATTCCAGGTATATATGCTGAAAAAATAAGCCTCTCGGCGTATATATATATATATATATATATATATATATATATATATATATATATATATATATATATATATATATATATATATAATATCCTTGACTGTGCTAGAATTATCTAAGCTAATTCTAACCTTATAAAGATAAATTCTGTAATATAGAATATAATTAATAATTCTGCACTAATTAACGCAGAACATCGCTGTTGCTAACGATTTCTTACATTTTTTTTTTTGAAAATGTCATTTTTTTTTACAATAAGACTATCTGGAAATAAAAAAAAATACGAGTGCCAAGGAGGATTCGGAGGATGCAGATCAACTTTGATTTATGTCTCTATGTCGGATATGAGAATGAGAAAGAGAAGTGGGCGAATACAGTGTTGTGGCGACCAGAGTTTTATCCCTGAGGAAGCCTCCGATTTTGCTTTGTTCGCTGTTACTTTATGGGTTCTATTTGCTAGAAAGTGAAATGTTCATCTGCTCACTTTACAGTTATTCTTTTGGATGTATTTTGTGCGCAATCACACCATAATCGCAAGTGTCGAAAGCTTTCGCAAAGTCTGTGTACACAGCATCTACATTTTGTTTGTCTTCCGGTGATCCAAGACAGTGTCGTAATGGTCCAGCAGCTGCAAGAAGGAGGACCGACAAACCCGTGCGGTCCTGGGATGTCTAAGTGTTATGAATCAACGTGGATTAGCTTCTTAAAACTCTCACAGATTTTTATAATGGTGGATGTCAATGCTATCGGTCTGCAGAGTATTTTACTTTTGCTTTAGTACCACCTTTGTTGGATGGAACTTTATCCGTGGTTTTAAATAACTGTGATATGATTTCTGTGTCTAGACGTAGTGTCTATAGAATATTTAAGGCAGTTGATAGTGGTTTCTTACTGTTCTTGACGAATATGGAGTCTGCACGTGGGGCAGATTGTAGGGACATGCACTCATAGACGTCTTCAAAGTCAAGTGGGGGGTTAGGGTTATGTCAAGGAGAGGATGTGGTCAATGGAGATTTAACATTAGATTATGGATCTCCCAAGCGTTATGGTGATGGTGCTAATAGTAGTGGTGGTGATGCTAGTAGTGGTGGTGGTGTTAGTTGTTGTAGTAGTAGTTGTAGTTGTAGCAAGTATCTGTCTCAATTATCTTTTCTACTAAGTATCCAATTAAGTTTTTCTATGCTTCATGGGAAAATGATCACAATTTTTTTCAGTCCATTAGTGTGACCTCTCCCCACACTCCATTTGTGTGACCTCTCCCCGCACTCCATTAGTGTGACTTCTCCCCACACTTCATTAGTGTGACCTCTCCCAACACTCCATTAGTGTGACCTCTCCCCGCACTCCATTAGTGTGACTTCTCCCCACACTCCATTACAGTGGAAGGTGGTGAAAGAGCCTTCTGCTGTACTAGTCTAACCTCAACAGTCTAAACAGAATTAAAAGTAGCTAGACTGAAGTTAGTCTTTCTCAGAACAGCCTTGAAGACGGATTCCTTGAAGTGGGTCTCCTTGAAGTGGGTCTCCTAGAAGTGGGTCTGAAGTGGGTCTCCTTGCAGTGGGTCTCCTTGAAGTGGGTCTCCTAGAAGTGGGTCTCCTTGAAGTGGGTCTCCTTGAAGTGGGTCTCCTTGAAGTGGGTCTCCTAGAAGTGGATCAATTGAAGTGGGTTTACCTATATAGAATTCCTGCACATTTGGGTATACCTTTGATATATCTTTGATGAGTTCCGAGAGTTTTTCTGCTCACTGAGCTCAGCCGTGGGTCAGGCTCGTCTGGTGCTTGCCTGGTCAACCAGGCTGTTGCAGTTGGTGGCCCGCATCCCAACATATCCATCACATCATGGTTGAGCCTCTTGAAGACTTCTACACTTGTCCCAGCAGTGTTTCTGATATCTACGTGAGGCTCACACTGATTCCCTCAAAATTAGAATCAAAATTATATTCGCCTGTGTTCGACTGAGGAAGTCCATTGGGCAGGCGAAGTATTTTGGCAATAAAAACAACCGAGTGTTGCACATGCATAAAGAACAAAAAGTGGAACAATACACAACCCGCAAATAAGAGAGAGAAGCTTGTGTACCCATGTGGAACACCAGATCGTATCAAATAAAAATACATTAAAATGTGTCTCTCTTCCCAGCGAGACCAGGCGCGTGGGTGACCATATTTTGGTGAGCTGTTAATAGACGAACATCCTCGACCAGTAATTAGCGGAGGCAAGAAATTGACCCGGTGATTTGCAGGGGTCACAGCGAGGGAGGGGTGAGTGGGGGAAGAAGAGGGGAAAGCAGGGGGAAGAGGGAGGGAGGGTTTTTTCGAAGGTTGTTAGGTAATTAGTGTAAATGTATCTCCAGGGAAGGGAGGGAATGGAGGTGGGGAGGGAGGGGAAGAGGATTACTGAAAGAAGTCTAAAGGGTACGAGAGATAAGAATGAATAGGGAGACGCAAGGGGTTGGAATGGATAGACATGGACAGGAGCTGGAGTTGAGCGGGCGGAAAGCCTGGAGTGGGTGGAAGATAGAGAGGCTATCGAGAAAGAAGGAAGATTAAAAAGTGAGAGGGAGGAGAGTGGGAAGGAAAGAGAAGTGATGGATGGAAGAAAAGAGATGGGGAGAGAGAAAGTAAAGAGAAAAAGGAGGAGTGAGACGGAGGAAGGAGTAAAGGAGAGGAAGAAGTAAGGGAGAGGAAGGAGTAAGGGAGAGGAAGAAGGAGTAAGGGAGAGAGAGAAGGAGTAAGGGAGATGAAAGGGGTGAGGGAAAGGTAAAAGGAAGGAGACTTTTTTGTCATATCCCAGACCTGCATAATTATCATTATTTATTACTCTATTACATGATTTAAAATTCTGCGCAAAATACGAACTCCTGCAGTCCGCAGGCCAGCGGACTACAGGAGTTACCCAGAGTCACGTACCCGCAATCAGGTACCCGTAAGCAGGTACCCACAGGCAGGTCCCCGCAGTTAGGTAACAGCAGTCAGGTACCCGCAATGAGGTACCCGCAGTCAGGTACCCACAATCAGATGCCCGCAGACAGGTACTCTCAGGTAATTACTACCGGAAGGTATACTGTCATGATCTGGTTCAGACAGTCGCTGGCAAATATGCGCGCGCACACACACACACACACACACACACACACACACACCACACACACACACACACACACACACACACACACACACACACACACACACAAAGCTCTCGCTTCACGCACGGAGGGCCCGGGTTCGATTCCCGGCGGGGCAGAAACATTTCGAAGTGTTTCCTTACACACACACACATACAACAGGCCTAGTGTCTAATTGACATGTGCCTAGGACAAAATGGTAACTAACTAACTAACACACACACACACACACACACACACGTTAGACAGGTTGCAAGCCTGGTCCAGCAACTGGCTCCTGGAGTTTAATCCCGCACATCAAGTGCAAAGTCATGAAGATCGATCGGGGAAGGGAAAAGAAGACTGCAGACATCACATCAACGAAATAACTGCTGCAGCATATGGGCGCCTGGCACCTCAGTAAGGAATCGTTGAAGACTCTGTACACCATATACGTCAGGCTCATATTGGAGTATGCAGCAACAGTATGGAACCCACACCTGGTGAAGCACGTCAAGAAATTAGAGAAAGTGTAAAGATTTGCAACAAGACTGGTTCCGTAGCTAAGGGGAATGTCCTACAAAGAAAGGTTAAGGGAAATCGACCTGACGACACTGGAGGACGGAAGGGATAGGGGGGGGGGGGAACAAGATAACGACATATAAAATTCTGAAAGGAAGTGACAGGGTTTACAGAGACAGGATGTTCCAGAGATGGGACACAGCAACAAGGGGTCGCAGTTGGAAATTGAAGATTCATATGAGTCACAGGGATGTTAGGAAGTATTTCTTCAGTCATAGAATTGTCAATTAGTGGAACAGTCTGGAAAGTGATGTAGTGGAGGCATGAACCATACATAGCTTTAAGAAGAGGTATGATAAGGCTACTGGAGCAGGGAGAGAGTGGACCTAATAGCGACCAGTGAAGAGGCTGGTCCAGGAACTGTGAATCGACCCCTGAAACCACAATTAGGTGAGCAAAATTAGATGAATACACACACACACACACACACACACACACACACACACACACACACAGTTAAAGCGCTTACAAACTTGCATACTAAAAATATACAAATAATTAACCGAATTCACCTTCTTTCTGTGGGTCGCCTCAGTCGAGTCGACAAAATGCTGACGTTGAGGGAACATGACGAGAACATGTTACAGTACATTCGAGAAAGATCTGAATCATTACTTGGCAGCTCAGCTTCCAGTGACCACATCCACCACATAATAATAATAATAATAATAATAATAATAATAATAATAATAATAATAATAATAATAATAATAATAATAATAATAATAATAATACAACTAGTAACGATAATTACGAAAAAATATTATGAAAGGAATTATAATAATAAGAATGACGACAAAAACATAGAAATATTAATATATAAGCGTTAAAATATATTACAACAGCAAGACGACCCCAGCATTATAACATCACCACAACAAGACGACTCCAGAATCATAACATATCACCCCAGCAAGACGACCCCAGCATCATAGCACATCACCACAAAAAGATGAGCCCAGAATCATATCACCACAACAAGACGATCCCAGCATCATAACATATCACCACAACAATACGACTCCAGCATCATAATATATCATAACAACAAGACGACCCCTAGCGACATAACATATCACCACAGCAATACGACCCCAGCATCATAACATCACAACAATACGACCCCAGCATCATATCATCACAACAAGACGACCCCAGCATCATAACATCACCACAACAATTCAACCCCAGCATCATAACATATCACCACAACAATACGACCCCATCATCATAACATATCACCACAACAATACGACCCCAGCATCATAACATATCACCACAACAAGACGACCCTAGCATCATAACATATCACCACAAGACGAGTCCAGCATCATAACAGGTCTCTAGTTCACGATATCCCTCCCTTTCTCGTGTCAACTTTCATATTTAAACCATTCTCAATTATTCATGATATCAAAACTTCCCTTTGGCTAGAAACACTTAAATATTTACAGCGTTCAAGTTGCTCACATCCCCGAGATTAGAAGACGGAAATCAACCAAGCGCAAGATGTTTACCTCATGCTTTGAAAGGCCAGTGTAGTCAAGATGGTCTAAACAAAGGAGGCTTTCTTATCAAAGCTTCCCTCAGCTCTCCATCACATATTCTTTTAGCATCTATATTTTTTTCTGGGGGGAAGGAGGGAAGGGGATGGGATTTAATTCACTTTTGGACGAGTAAGGGGGGAAATATTCTCAGATGCGTACGTACACACTACGCTCATATGCTAGTAAACACGAACGCACGAAGGGGTACATACACGCAAACACACACACACACATACACACACACACACACATACACACGTTTATTATTATCATGACATATTACAAATATTTAGCGTCAAATAAATTTTGAATAACCTAATAACATTGAATTTCAGTTATAAGCTCTCAGTAAAAAAAAATAATTATAACTCAAACTAATTTCAACACAATATCAGGCATTACGTTTAAAAATGTAATATATACAGCAATATATAACTGATAAATTTAATATTCATCAACACACTAATGCAAACCATGAATGTTGCATCAGCCTAGGATAGAGTTGATTGCACTAATGAGGGATTACAAAGCTGCCACGTTTACTCATACTCACGGAATGAGTGGCACTGTCCAGTGCTGTCTTTATGGTGGTGCGTTCACTCACAGCATGATGTCTTTATGGTGTTCTCTCATAGGATGTCACTGTCCAGTGCTGTCTTTATGGTGGTGTGGCTCACAGGATGAGTGACACTGCTCATAGGATGAGTGGCACTGTCCAGTGCTGTCTTTATGGTGGTATGTTCACTCACAGGATGAGTGGCACTGCTCATAGGATGAGTGGCACTGTCCAGTGCTGTCATTATGGTGTTCTCTCATAGGATGAGTGGCACTGTCCAGTGCTGTCTTTATGGTGGTGAGTTCACTCACAAGATGAGTGGCACTGTCCTTATCATCAGACAGCTGAGAGTGACACTGACTACATCAACATGCAGCTGAGTGTGACCTACCATCATGCAGCGTAGTGTGACCTACCGTCATGCAGCTGAGTGTGACCTACCATCATGCAGCGTAGTGTGACCTACCGTCATGCAGCTGAGTGTGACCTACCATTATGCAGCGTAGTGTGACGTACCATCATGCAGCGTAGTGTGACGTACCATCATGCAGCTGAGTGTGACCTACCATTATGCAGCGTAGTGTGACCTACCGTCATGCAGCGTAGTGTGACCTACCATCATGCAGCTGAGTGTAACCTACCATTATGCAGCGTAGTGTGACCTACCATCATGCAGCTGAGTGTGACCTGCCATTATGCAGCGTAGTGTGACCTACCATCATGCAGCTGAGTGTGACCTGCCATTATGCAGCGTAGTGTGACCTACCGTCATGCAGCTGAATGTAACAATCAATGTAGGTAATCCTCTGTGTGAATGTAGGCCAGGCTGCTGCTCACGTCTGACATGGTAAAAGCCTTTTCGTCCCCCTTAATTCTTCCCTTTCATCTTTCTTAACCTCATGTATTTTCCTCCTCTTCCCTCTTCTCCATTTCCCTCTCTTCACAAGGTCATCCCTTGCATATTTTTCCTTTCCTCTTTCTTCTCCAGATTATTTTAGAAGGATGAAAAAGAGCAATGGGCCATTTTCTTTATTTGTTTTTAAGACTCAGTGATATAAGCCAGTGTTCTACAGTGATGGGGAATGGAAGACAACCCCTGAACCCATTTAATCCCTAAACCCCTCAGCCCATGAACCCTTAGCAATACGGTCGGTACCATGGGCATATACTTTCCTTATCCTGTGTACAACAGCGTCAGTGGCCTTGAGAAAGTCAAGGAGGCGCTGGTCATTTGTCTGCAAAGAGAAATGGGAAAAATTTCCTGTACTCTGTTCTCCCTTGCCCTGCCCTACCTTATTCTAGCCTTCACTTCTTTATTCTCCTTTACTGCTCTTCACTATCATATTCTCTCCTTTCTTGTTCCTTATTCTTCCTTCCCGTCCGACTCTTCCTATCTTGTTGTATCCTTCCCTTTCCTTATTACCTCTTGCCTTGCCATCTCCTGCCTTATTTATTTTAATCTCTCTTCCCTCGCCTACCTCATTCTAACCCTTCATTCCTAATTGTCCCTTGCCCCGCCTTCTTCTGCCTTACCTTATTCTAACATCCCATACTGTATTCTCCTTTGCCCTGCTCAATCTTGGTTTGTCTTTCCCTATTCTGTTTTCCTTAGCCATGCCCTACACTACCCTACCCTATTATGGCTTTTTCCTGCCCTACATCCACCCAGATACTCACAACATTGATGGTATCACATTAGTTATTCTGCTTCAACCGAAACGAAATTCCTGGAAGAACTGCAGAAGAGGTTTTGGGGGAGGTGGGGACGGGAGGATTTAGTGGGAGGGGAGGCGGGGAGGGAGAGGAAGGCAAGAAGGAAGAGAGAGAGGGGGAGGGGAAAGAAGGGGAAGCACTCGTAATTCTCAGACGTCGGCAGCAAGCGAGGGTTGTATGTCAAGGTTACTCTATTGTGAAATAATTTAGTCAGGTTTCCTCTGACTCGACGATTTTAGAAAAACGCTGAATGACTGAAGTGGAACCGTCGTGGACTGAGGAGCTGCGGTGGATTGAGGCGGAGCTGCGGTGGATTGAGGCGGAGCTGCGGTGGATTGAGGCGTAGCCGCCGTGGATTAAGGCAGAGCTGCGGTGGGTTGAGGCGGAGCTGCGGTGGATTGAGGCGGAGCTGCGATGGATTGAATCGGAGCTGCCGTGGATTGAGGCAGAGGGGCGGTGGATTATGGGGGAGCTGCAGTGGATTGAGGTGGAGCCGCAGTAAATTTTACCCTAACGAATAAGGCACCTTAATAATAACACTGCGCGCAATGTTGTAAACAGTGTCTCTACCGACACAATGTGGAACACTCCACTTATTTACACTAGGGACTGATGAAACAACTCAAAAAAGGTTTTCTTTCATAAATGACCTGAACTGTGCATAAGTGTTCTTTTCCACACATTATAAGTACTCTAGATCAAAAGTCACAACACCGTGGGCATTCCGTTCTGGACAAACTGTGTACTCTAGAAGTGTATCACTATTCTTTGTACTCTAGGCCCTATTATGTGTGTTCTGGCTGTGTATATGCCCCTCCACTGTGTACTCTAGATGTGTGTACTACTACAATGTGTAAAAAGAGTCTCTAATGCATTTTCTATGGCTCTCTGAAGACCTCTTCTGGTTGTTGTAGTTTGATGCTACGCAGATCCGACACAAAAATTGCATTTAGAGGATTCTACAAGTGCCAGTAAACCTTAGGCAGCTGTCACGGCACTCTGGTGGAAGTCCAGTAACTAAACTGGTTGTCAGGCTGGCCACAGTCCACCCGCTTCACAGCATTTTGAAGTAGAATTATTGATATATACATCGCTACAGCTGGCAGCGATATGTATTACTAATAGTTTATATTATTAATGGCATGCAGTACCGAGAAGTTGATGAATAAGACGCATGTTCAGCACTTGAGTATCTTATTACTGATACCCATGTATCGCATATGTGTTTCATTCATATTCACGTCAGGTCACGTCAGGTAACTTGCTCCGAGACTAAGGCCGGTAAGCCAGAGGAAGGCCTCGGTCAGATGACCAAAATCTCCAGCTGCTGGTCATCATATGACCAGCGTCAGGAAACACTTGTCCTGTTTTCTGACAAACCTTAGCTAGCCTAATCAAACCTCCGAGACTAAATGAAGCATGATAAGATAACAAACAAGTTCCATATAACTCGTTCTAATTGTTCTTATCTTAGCACTAACAGCTCCTCGTTCTAATTGTTCTTATCACAGCACTAACAGCTCCTCGTTCTAATTGTTCTTATCACAGCACTAACAGCTCCTCGTTCTAATTGTTCTTCTTATCTTAACACTAACAGCTTCCTGACGGTAGAGATGTCTCCAAGAAAATTCCATTGACCTTGTGTATGGATTGAAACCTCTACTCCCTCACCTCAAATCCCTACTAACGATTATTACAAAAGAGTCTTTCCCCCACAAAATATAATTTTCCTTCCCCTGAGTCTACAGTAATTTATAAGAAGATACATTTTTTCCTTTACGAAAGATATTTCCCTGCCTCTGAGTCTACAATATATAATGATAAGTACAAAAAGGGTTGGTAGTAGGTTGGTAGTCAGTAACCACCCAGGGAGGTACTACCGTCCTGCCAAGTGAGTGTGAAACGGAAACCTGTAATTGTTTTACATGATGGTAGGAATACTGGTGTCTTTTTCTCTATCTAATAAAACCAGAGGATACCAGGTATATCTTGCTACTTCTACTTGCACTTAGGTCGCACTACACAGGCATGTATACACATATATGTACATACCCCTCTGGGTTTTCTTCTATTTTCTTAATAGTTCTTGTTCTTTATTTCCTCTTATCTTCATGGGGAAGTGGAGCAGAATTCTTCCTCCGTAACCCATGAGTGTCGCAAGAGGCGACTAAAATGCCGGGAGAAAGGGGCTAGTAACCCCTTCTCCTGTATAAATTACTAAATTCTAAAAGATAAACTTTCGTTTTTCTTTTTAGGTCACGCTGCCTCGGTGGGATACGGCCGGTTTGTTAAAAAAAGTACAAAGATATAATTTTTCATTTACAATAGATACTTTCCCTCCCTCATCGCCCAAGGCAGTAGTCCCCAACTGCTTAGTATGAAAGGCCCAATTTGCAAAGTTAAATTAAAGATGGGCCGCATTTTGTAATTTTTGTATTTTTTTATGAATAATAACAATAATATTTCGTAACTGTTGACACCGTGCAGTGTGGAACCTACATTAAAATGAATTCATAATTTCATGTGAGGGCTGCATCCATTTCCTAGATACCTTAGACCCCTGGTCTAAAGTATCAAGTCGCGTGTTCGTATCCCTGTTTTCTGGCTTCGCTTGTGAGGTGCTAAGTTACTTAGCCATTGGTGACAGTTTAGGCAAGGGCTTCACTTAATTGGAAGACTCCAGATGCTTCCTTAATCCGGATATTGAGTTTCGGATATCCGGTTACATCTTATAAAAACGCTGGTTTTAATCTTAACAGGACACTGTTACTACCGTTATTGGTTAGAATATCTTGGGTTAAATATACCACCATGATTCTCATTATTTAATGTTATACTACTACTACTACTACTACTACTACTACTACTACTACTACTACTACTACTACTAATAATAATAATAATAATAATAATTTTAATAATTATTATTATTTTTCTTGCTGATGTTGTTGTTTTTGTGATAACATTTGTCTGCATTCCCTCGATAGGGCACAAACAGGCATTTATTTTCAGTATTCCAGCTGGGCAGTAATTCGAAGAAAGGTGTGCAGATGGAGGGAGAATAGACTACCTCGTTTGCGATTCAAAAGCAGCAGGTTAGAAGAAATCGACTGCTTTTGTAGGGAACGAAAGGAAGACGCATAGTTTGAGAGTAACTTTCAATGATTGGCTTTCAGTCACCCGGTAGCTTGGGTGGGGAAGCGGGGGATTTTAACAAAAGCAAGATGGAAGGGAGGAGGGAAAGGATAGGTGTCGAGGGCTGGAGGGTGATGGAGGGAGGGAGGAAGGGTGCAAGAGGTAAGATGGAACTCTGTTGGCAGGGTAGAGGGAGGATGCTGGAGGGAGAGTTATAGATAACGTGCTCTAGGTAGCGTTATAAAGAGGGCGCAAGAGGTGAGGAAGGAGGAAGGGTGCAAGAAGTGAGGATGGAGGTAAGATGGATTGGTTCTGCGATGATTCGTAAGAATGAAACTTGGAACTTCCCGGTAAAAGTGTACTAATATTACTCCTAGATGCACCAGCTAAGCCCTTGGAAAGGCATCAATGTATCTGTGGTTTATAAACCAGAGTTGATATAAGGCTACACAACTTCGGGATCGGCAAGACAACATGAATGACGAAGCTTGGGATGCTATCTCGACTGATCAAGAGAACTGAAATTTTTCCTGGAAGGATTCCCAAACAAAAGAAAACAAGATCTGCTTAGTTTGTTAGATTTAAAATCAATTAACTGCAAGTGAGTCATTAAACCTGCAGCATACCTGAAAACCAACATTAAGTATAATTTAATACTTAAAATAGGGATGTATATATCTTTATTACTTATTGTGCGAGTATATTTTTCTATCCGGGAGTTTGCAACAAATAAGGCAATTGTAGATATAAACCTGGATGTACTCCTGTTAATTCTTTTGGGGCCTAGTAGGCCTTTTGTATATCCATATGTCCTTGCTTAACCATCCAGAGGATGGATATGCGATGCAGATTCAGCGGCAAAATTTATAATCTAATTTGTCCGGACTACTCAGTAAAGACTGAAAAGACTGACATTCGTTACATAAGTAGCCTTATTATGCATATTATAGCCACCCTGCGGGCTGTATTCCAAACATACAGAGGCACAAAACGGGTCCAGGGACTGGACCTTAAAGTTTCGAGATCAAAGGGACTTATAGTGACCATGAACTATTTACAAATCAATGATTTAGTAACAATCGTAATGAGTTGTTTATACAGACTTGAATTCAGTCCCAGAAACATCACAATGAATCTGATTAAAGACGATTGGAAATTCCAGACTGTTACCAGCGCAAAAGATGGTTTGAATATGCTCGCCCCAAAAATGTGCAGACAGATAAGACCCATAACGTCAACGTTTAAATTCCCAATAGGGGAAGATTTCATTCAGATTATTAACTCCGGTGGGTTAGATGACCCAGGATAACAAAAGAGAGGCAAGACTCTTGTTTTATTTCCGTTATTGCTTTTGGGAGCTCGGGATACCTCTAACAACAGCTAGTAGACATCTATCTACTACTAGATGAGCGTTGGTAGTAGGTACTAGGAGACGTGATCAACGAAAATCGACTAACTAGTAGGTACAGCAGACATTACAAAACTTACGACTTATTACTGTACCTTTTTCACTATTAGGTAAACAAAGTCAACTCTGAAAACCACCGTGGTGATCCTTTATTCATCTGTCAGTGTCAACAGTTTAAAAAAAATTAGTTGAAAAGTTTTAAGTTGAATTCAGCATGTTTATCGCTGATATATATATATATATATATATATATATATATATATATATATATATAAATATATATATATATATATATATATAATAATATATATGATATACAATATATATATATATATATATATATATATATATATATATATATATATATATATATATATATATATATATATATATATATATATAAAGCATTTTTAAACAATAAATATGAAAGAGATAAGATATCCAACTTGGGAAGAGGAGTCTCTAATGCGACTTATCCTCACTACGAATCAATCACCTGGATTTAGATCTGCAGCTCACGAAGACTGAACTGGTTGCTAGGGAAGGAAAGGAAGGGGAAAAGAGATATTCTTTTAAGACCAAGTTTTTAAGGGAACTGTGGTACAATTAACAGCTTTGGGCTTTTACAGTGATTTCCAGAGCTTTGCCAGAGAGAAAGAGAGAGAGAAAGAGAGAGAGAGAGAAAAAAACATAGGTACGTGTCTTTTTTCTACATTTCCTCGGTTTCACCATGCCATTCACTTCCAAGTACCGAACCTTTTGTATCTAACTGTAAACTTTCCAGCTGACCGTGCTGTAGCTTTCCCAGCTGACGGTGCGTAGCATCCCTTTTTTGAAAATGTGGATGGCAGTGCGCAACGGGTAGGCTTGAGATGATAGTCTACATACAATTTGTGTGTATTTTATATTACAGAGAATATAAAGATGTTTGAAACACTTCGTACTGAAAGCTTGGATCAAAGGCAGTTGTTCAGCTGATAGGAACTTGAATCACGCTTTCCCATCATCTTTCAACATTGGTATTCCACAAGTCAACACTGGAGATATCGCCATGATGTTTGCCTTTTACAGAGGGATCTTGAGAGAGTGGTCGAGCATGCACAAGTTTAGAGTACGCTCGTTTATATATCCTTGTTTGAGATGGCTCAGGCAGAACGAGAGGGAGGCTCTGTGATTTCGTGTGTGATTCTTCATTTCCATCTAGTGGGATTTTGTGTATTATATCTTTTTCATGACTGTCCTGAATCTCGGAGCTTCTTCGGCGATCCTTCTCCGTCTCAGGGCTGGATCTTGCAGTCTCCTCCACCTTCAGAAGTAGAAGAGGTGGAGGGGCACTTTATCATTTAGTTACGGTTTTTTGTCTCACCAACCCTTGTCTCCCTCTATCGGGACCAAAGTACTGATTGATCTTTTTGGTGTTTATTGAGAAGGAGTTTCTTGACGCAGGTCTTTGTCAGATGATGATTCGCTGAGTGATTAAGCAGCCACTGAACTGCCGATGCTGAGTTTCAGCGATTAAGCAACTGGTATATCACTGGTGTTATTTACTTGCTTACCAGGGCTAAGTTTTTCCGCCCTATTAAAAACAAAGGAACAACATATAACGTCCTTAGGATAAGTACTGACTGGTGTTCTCTCTCTCTCTCTCTCTCTCTCTCTCTCTCTCTCTCTCTCTCTCTCTCTCTCTCTCTCTCTCTCTCTCTCTCTCTCTCTCTCTCTCTCTCTCTTTTTTTCTCTCTCTCTACCTCCAGCCTTTGTCTTCCTTTATCAGGAGCAGGAGCTTAATAGCGGCTGGTCTTGTTTCACCACCAGCTTAAGTAAACAAACCTATAAATATACTGATGACATTACTTAAACTGTTCTGGAAAAAAACCAAGAGTCGTGCAAAGATGTTTAGAGTACACTCTTTCGCGTCGTAACTAAGGTAAGGTAATTATACAGATGAACCTTACAGACACCAAGAAAGGAATCGGTGATTACATATAAATGTCTAGTAAGACCACGACGCTATAAATACACAAATGTCCTCGTTCTGTGCACACCCCTAGGAACACACGACCTTAAAACGAAGTTTATACAGCCCTGACACACCTATTGTTCCTAATCAGCTTCCACAGCCTCCGCACTCGCAGACAATTATCCTTTTAGAGTGGTCTGGCTCGGACAAGGACGACAGCTGAGTGCCCACTCCAAATCAGTCACACGATCTGACCATTACCTCCAGTAACCTCGGGTTACCTTCAACCCTATAACATGTCCCCTCTTTCCACTTTCCCTTCTGCAGTCTCTTCTCTCGCCTTTCTTCTTCCATGTTTATTTGTTTTTCTATGTCTTGCACTTCCCTTTGCTTACTAGCATTTCCACTTTCTCCCCTTTTCTCCTCGATGCTTATCAAGGCCTTTTCTCTCTCTCTCTCTCTCTCTCTCTCTCTCTCTCTCTCTCTCTCTCTCTCTCTCTCTCTCTCTCTCTCTCTCTCTCTCTCTCTCTCACCTCTCTATTTACTTTTCCCCTTCCCTTCTACATCCTCACTGCACTTCTACCCCTAGTTCTCACCAGTATTCTTTCCCCTCCATTTCCCCCTATCACTTCTACATCCTTACATTACCTCCACCCCCCAACCCTCACCCTCTTCTTACCTTTCTATTTATTTTTCTATTCCCTTCATCGTCCTCACATTATTTCTCCCCATAGTCTTCACTTCTTCTTCACAGAGTGTCAGTTATATTAAAAATAGGTCGATAATACACAAAACAGATATACTAGAGCTTAATTCACCTCTATGAAACCTGTGGCCGATATTATTACTATGAACTGGTAAGTACTAAGCCCGTAGGATTAATGCAGCCCCCGGGGAATGAGATGTAATGAGGATGGATCCAGTAATCCATATATTTGATCCAAATATTATGTTTATGTGCTATGTGATGTCTAAGCAATGGGTCACTGTTTCTTTTCTTTTTTTCGATTCTGTGAATTGCCGTCCCCTGAAGTGTGGGAGAATAAATGTCAGAGTGAGAGATTTTGGTTATATATATATGATTTTATATTTTATATATATATATATATATATATATATATATATATATATATATATATATATATATATATATATATATATATATATATATATATATATATATATATATATATAAGAGAGAGAGAGAGAGAGAGAGAGAGAGAGGTGTCGACATACCAGGTGGATACACGTTGTCACGCTAATTTGGTAACACCAGGTGGGCTTCACGTCTAATTTTGATGTTTATCACTTCCCCCTATGTATGTAAACGACGCCCTATGGAAGCCCGAGTGTGTGTGTGTGTGTGTGTGTGTGTGTGTGTTTGCATATGGAATGATATGTACATGCAAAGTCATTTACATAATTTCATTCTGGTCATATAATCTAGTCGTGACGCAGAAATAAGTGACCTCGGGACAAGGATCAGATTTTTTTTTTAATTTTGTCGCCAACACCAGCTAGTTCATTGTGTACATGAGTGGTATACAATACCGACAAAAGGAAGAATTAGACACATGTGCAACATCTGGATACCTTTATTGTAGACGTTTCGCCATCCAGTGGCTTTATCAATACAAATTCAAGGACATAATTGGAAAATAGTGGAAATATATACAAAAGATGAGGTATAATCAGTCCCTTAGCCTTGGAATTTGTTACTCTTCACAAACTCCAAGGCTGAGGGACTCATTACCTCATCTTTTGTATATATTTCTAGTATATTCCAATTATGCCCCTGAATTTGTATTGATAAAGCCACTGGATGGCGAAACATCTACAATAAAGGTATCCAGATGTTTGCACATGTGTCTAATTCTTAGTTTATTGTGCACCCCTTGTCCATCCTGTGGAACGGTATCTCAAGAATATATGGATACAGAAATGGCCTAGAAACTAGGCTTCCGAAGTGTTAGCAGGAGTACATCTGGATATATGGTACAGATTGTGCCTTATCTGTTGCAAGCGAAGTTAAGATATTTGCTTAATATGTTTGGTATCTTATTTTCATCATTAAGATCCAATGACATATAACATAGCTTGTAATACTGTCTATATTTACATTCTTTAATAAGTGGACATTTAAGCATATAGTGTTGAAAAAAGTGACCATAAGGCCGACTTTCAGTGTTAATGGTCTACGAGTACGCTCTTAACTACCAGGTGTTTATACATCAGTGTTGCTGGTCCACCAGTGTGGTCTAGACAACCAGGTGTGTATACATCAGTGTTGCTGGTCCACCAGTGTGGTCTAGACAACCAGGTGTGTATACATCAGTGTTGCTGGTCCACAAGTGTGGTCTAGACAACAAAGTGTTTATACATCAGTGTTGCTGGTCCACCAGTGTGGTCTAGACAACCAGGTGTGTATACACACTTTGTCTTAAGTTTGATCATTATCTGTGTCAGTCAGACTCCCTGAATTACTTGTAACCAAGCCTAAGCCTGGCTACTACATCAGTCACTTTGTTTACATTGCAGTTGCTCCATCAATAGGCTTATCTAGTACGTTTTTTCATAGTGAGTGATAGATCTGCTCAGGTTGCTAACTACATTCCTATAACATCCAGATTCATTATTTACTTCTCACTTAATATTATTCCTAATACTAAACAGAGATATACTATTAAATTCTACATTTTTCTTCAGGGTACATTGTTTGGTCAGCTTATCAACTTTATCACCGAGAAATAATTCAGTATGTGATTAAATTCACATGAATGGTACATTAATTCTTTTTTCCCCTGATTTTTTTTTTAATTTCCATTTCTGATTTCTCCAATGAGTATCTTGTTCGAGTCGTTAGGTGAGTCATGTGCCTTTAGTGTTGACATAAAATCGGTAATGATCGAGAAGTCGAGGCCAAATGTATTATTATCATTATTTATTATATACGATTTAAATATAATTTATTAGAGATAATTATACACTCATCTTCCATCCAGTTCCATCTCTCCTGTAAATCCTATACTGTTTTTTAGTATGATATATTCCTCCCCTTCCCCTGTTTTTCACGAGGGAGGGTAGAGAGTGGGGAGAGAGCCCTCTGTTGTTCTGTTCTTGTCTCATACGCACAGATAATACAAGACAGTCCGTAATCTCTAGACAGAAGTGGACCTGCAAGTCCTCTGCTATCTGCCTTTCCCATGCATTCTAATGCTTTCCTTTGAACTTCTTTGTACTCATAAGTATTTGATTTTTTGTAATGTTAATCATTCTGGTAAAGAGATAACCCATGAATATAATGATATTAATTATACTGGTAAACCATTAAACCAAATGTTTATGATGCTAACACCACTTGTGTGTCCCTATCTTTTATTATCCTCCTGTGTGTTGTGACTCATTGTTTATCACACCCTTGCTACGCCCTGTAATTATCCTCCCACCGCCCCTGCCTCCCCCGCCTCTCACTCGCCAGCTGTTTGTCTCTCCTCCCCTCTCCCTTATTCTGCCCTTTTATTTTCCCCCTCCCCCCATTTCCTTGTTTGTAAGGTTGCGTCACTGCTCTCCCTATGTTCTGAGTCAGTGTTTGTGTGATGTTACATCTGTGGAATATGGTCTTGTCCACACACACAGACACCCACACACACCTACAGACACACCCACACACACATACAGACACACCCACACACACATAAGCACACCCACACATACACATATAGACACACTGAGACACACATACAGACACACCCACACACACATAGACACACCCACACACAGAAACAGGCATAGAAGATTACATTCATACAGACATACATATATACATACATGCAAATGCATACACCACACAAACCCACATACGCAACAGGCCAAGTATCTATCGACAAGCGCCTTTGACAATTGTTAACTAACATTTATACAATGTACGTAAGGCCATTCATGGAGTACGCAGCACTTGTGTGGAACCCACACCTAAGAAAGCACGTCAAGAGACTTGAGAAAGTGCAGGGGTATGCAACGAGGTAAGGGGTATGAGCTATGGAAGAATTGAATCTAATGATCCAAAAGGACAGAAGGATCAGAAGAGACATGATAGTAACATGCAAAATACTCAGAGGAATTCATATGGCAGACAGAGACAGACTGTTAAAGAGACGAGACACAATGAACGATAAAGATACAAATAAGTCACAGGGATGTCAGGAAGTATTTCTTCAGTCTCACGGTGGTAGGGAAGCATGAACTCGACGAAGCAATGGCGGAACAGACTTTATACATAGTTTTAAAAATTAGGTACGATAACGCCCACTAGGCTAGAACAGAGAGCGAATCAGCCAAGATGCGAGTTGAGCTGAGAATCAACCCTTGTCATCACATATAGGTGAGTACAGTGAGTACACACACCCACACTCCCTCCTCCCAGCTGCTTCCTTCCCACACCCATCCATTTACACCCAAACACCTACGTAAAACTCGACTCCCCTATGCATATACAAAATGTATACATACATTCTATATATGTGACATAAAGGTGAGCTAAGACTGGGTCTGCAACACATAAGTTATGATTAACATAACACATGTGCAAAACAGGATATCTTAGTTGTCACTTTTTCGGTACTGTGTTATTTATAATGCGACTCGCAACTTATCAGTGTCCCAACTAGTAGAAATGCATGAATTCTAAAGAAAATATTACAAAGACTAAAATGACAGCAGAAGGGGCCCAAAAGCTAGAGCTCAACTCCTGAAGGCACTTAGGTAAATACAGCTGGGTGACTGAAATTCTAGAATTCCTGGGAAGGATAGTGAAGCAGAAGCCTGACCAACTCAGACACATTGCCAATATAACTCTGGAATTCTACTCCGCTCCCGTGTGACCTAGGCCGCACCAAGCAGTGTGACCTATTGCACAGATGGATCAGAACACCAGCATGCTGCAGGAGCAGCTAATTTTGTCAAAGATACAACTGCTATTTCTTGTAGGTTGTCTGACGAACACGTCACTCTACAGGGAGTAGCTGTGTACCTGAGTGGTAGTATATAACGACAAGTATGTGAATAAGACACAATATGCGGTTTTTGGCATGTAGAAGACGTTTCGCCCACCAGGGTGAAAGATAATGTATCTTCGCAGGCAGATTTAGTTGCCATGTACATGTACACCCAGACACAACACCAGCAACTAGGATCATCAACACAAACTCAAAATAGGAGACAATGAGGTTTGATCCAAGAGAAGGATTGCTACAATTCCTTCAATCAACACCCCGTCACCAGAATCAAGGCACATCCCCTTTGAAGGGACAATATTCCCAATGATTAGCACAGCAGCAACAACAGCGTCACGCAGTCAACGATGTCCAGCTGCTTAGTACGGTAAGAAAACATGATACGTAACCCGGATACTGGGTCCAAGATGCAGACTGACTGAAGTAAACATACACCGCGTCATGCTAGGGTACGCCTGCAGGTGGGACACACATCCAGGTGCTGTACCGATGAAGCTGCTGACAAGTTGCAGAAGAAGCTGCTATTGGGACAAGGTTAGGTTAGTCATGTGATGACCCGCCGCTGGAACTTTTGGTCATATGACTGAGGCCTTCCGCTGGCTTACCGGGCTACCCTTTTAAAATTTTTGGTTATGTTAAAACCATTTCATGTATTGGGATAATATTTCGTTCTGTGGGAAGAACGTCTCAGAGTCATGGTGAAGCTCGACACTGAGCGAAACGTTGTCCCAAATTAAAACTTGTTTTGCAAGTTAGAAATTTAGTAAATTTTCACTTACAAAGCATAAGCGCAAATTTTTTTTTTATTAATTTCATAACATCAGTGACCCATTAAAAATAGAAGCCATTCAGAACTAGCAAACTCCAGATGTTTATTGGAAAATACTGATGTACCATTTCGAAATTAAATCCGGCAAAGTGTCACCTACACACTCCACTGACAGTGCCAACTTTCTTCTAAGTAGGATACACGATTGTTTGAATCATACCATAAGAGGCTTCCTAGGGTAACCGTATAGAAACCAGAATCGGGAATGGTCCATGTGAAACTGAACAGAGGTCCCCCTGTACATACAAATTGTTCCATAAACATTTCCCCAAGTTATTTTGTTCACCATTATTGAAAATTTGTAGCTGATTAGATAAGGCGTTCAGAAGTTAATAATGATAGCCTCAGGAGGAAGTTAGAGGAAGAAAATAAAACTGTTTTTACATGTGATAAATCGCTCCTTCAACAACTGGACAGCTTAAACATGACAAGTTGTAAATTTGTCAGTCTTGATGTTAATTCTTTGCCAGAGTTAGAGGTCAAAAAACTAAACTTTCTCAAACAAGTCTTATTGAACCTGAATCTAGATCACCCGGTACAAGGAAAATCATTAAGTTTTGTAACTGTGTTATGGTCAGTATATTTCTTATAATGATACTTTTATAGGCAACAAATCGACTGTTTCCTATTAAGGTAGGGTGGCCCAAAGAAGGAGATATTTACCATCACTTAATCCATAGCTGTCTTTCCAGAAGTGCTCAGACATCGCAATGCAATTGACCCACAAACCTCAGCAACCTCCCTCCCCCTCAGCCATGTACTTCCCACCTCCAAAATGCAAGTTCAGCTAACTATTTTCTCTGAATTCCATCATAGATATTATCTTGCTCACACTCCAAAACCATGTCTTCACTCAAAACACATGCCTACATGATGCTCGAATTCTTACCTCACAAAGGCTTCTTCGTAACCTTTTAACTTTCCATCCACCCTAGATTTATGCATTTCTTGAACTACAGCGCTTCCCTGAATAATACCTATCATAAAAATAAGCTAATTTCTGTACTCCACAGCCTTTGTATATTTTTTTATGCCACACATTAATCTCGGAGCACATCTCCACTGGAATATCGAAAAATGCCATGTCTCACACCAATGCAAAAATACTAAACCACAAAATTTTGATCCATTACTCTACATCCATTGACAAACTTTCTTTCCACAGACTCTTCAAAACACCACCTATCTGCTTCCTTTCATCTATTCCCTGATTCTCTCAATCTTTCATACATCCATCTGCCCACACATCATCTCATAAATACCTAAATATATTCACTTCTTTCCAATCTAATGTCCAATCTTTCACGTCATAGACATCATCTTATGCTCATCACCTCGCTCATTTAGGGTGTTCATTAAAACTTTCTTCTTTTACACACCCTCCTAAACACCTCTTCCAAACCTTGCAACTCTCAAGTCTCACCTCGCAGGTTTAACGGTGCATAAATCATCTTTAACTTTCCAACAAACTCGAATACAATGGAAAAAGAAATAAATCTTGTTTATGTTGATGCTCTAATTATTACTTCTCTCATCTGATGACAAACCAGTAAAAATATCTGCATTATCGTCAACATTTTCCCAGAGCTTAGTGTGTTTGCCATCCTAGTTTTATCGATGAAATAAAAAAAAACGTTATTTTCAGAGAACAGCATTACCAGTAGCAAATCATTTTAAAAACTCGTTTTTTTTAGAGAAAGTTTGTTTACACAGTTTAGATGCCAATACGAGTATTTTAATAAATGTTCCGTGTTTGCTTGCTTTGGCAAATTATAATTAATAAAAAAATAGTGTCAAAGAGTACACATTGATGTGGCCTATTGATGTAATGCCTGTGTATATATTTGAATATATAACCAATACAAGTATACTGTTAGCTAATATATATCTAATCACTCGGCGATACCTGATATTGTGAAGCCGATCATAAAAGGATCTTTAAAGCAATCTGGTGGAAATCAATTTCGGGAACTGGCTATATAAAATTCTCTTGCGCATGTCAATTGCTCTTTGAACCTTTATCTAGCAATAGCTAACCAGGGTTTAAAATTTGAAGGCGATTGGATTAGGCGTTCTGAAGTTATAAACGAAAACATTAGATGCTATGAGAAAACTGTAGCTAACGGATGAACGGCTCTGCCAACACGCAGTGCAGTATTTATGGGTTTACTCAACTCAGAAAATTTATAAACGCTATAATAAAGCGATTTTCAAACTTTTTTTTTATTTTTTCTCCTTCCATTTGTATTAGTTTTAAAAGTCTCTATAATCCTCTTAGAAAAAAAAAAATAATTTTGTTGTTTTAAGATAGTCCAAATTTATAAAAAAAAATATCCAACGATCCCAAGTTTTAAAAAATAAATATTTATGACGTTGACAAATTTTCCGATGCAGAAACTAAACTGAATGGGCACTGTCCTGGCAGTAAGATGCATCAGCCATAAATATTGAAGCCATTCAGAAGATGTACAAGCATATATTGTGATCATGGTGATTGAACGGGAATCAAAATATCACACAATTTTACACGTAAAGAAGTCAAAGCTGCGCCAAAACACCTGAATTACACTCTCCGCCGTCGTTGAATTACGAGGCATCGTTTTTTCAACGTTTTAAGCTATACCGCAGAGGGTTTTCGAAGTTATCCAAGGTATTTCAGGATACTGGAAATGGGTTCTGTAACTCTGGTCATAAGGCTCCTACGTATGCCAGTTGTTCGTGGAATTTGGCCCTCATTACCGTAGACAAACGTTCAAAATTTATATCAAATCGGATGAGGGGTTCTTGAGTTATAAGTGAAATAAAACTGAAAAGTATAAAGAAGAACAAAAATTAGGCAGCCACCTAAAGGTTCTTACACGCACTACAAAAGTGATCAGTTGGATTTTGTAGCGAGGATTCCTGTAGCCTTTAACCTGGTTACCTGTAGTCGCTTCCGGAGGTCCCTGTCCCCGCTAACTGGTCCCAGACCAGGCCTCCAGGTTGCTGGCTTGATCGATCAAGCTGTTGGTGTCCCGCGTCCGCAGTCCAACGCATGCACCAGAGCATAAACAACTCGGGTCTACTAGGGTAAGTCTTATGTAGCAGCAAGGTGAAGGATTAGGTTAGAGGCAGGTCGAAACTCCATCTACCCACCCAGGTACACTACCCTGCTCACCTTCCCTCTTACACCTATTCTCCGTCTACCCCTTCTCACCCCCTCCGCTCCCCCCATAAAAACCCCACTCCTGCCCCTCCCCATCAACTCTCGCCTAACCACCCCCTCCCCAAGCACGTGCTCGAACAGCTGGTGTCCCTAGCTCACACCTGCTCTCACCTTACCCCTCCCTCCCCTGAAACAACAACCACCTCCTCCCCTACCTCACAACCCCCCTTCACTCCCATATCTCCTGTCCTTCACGCTAACCACATGCAGCCAGGTCGATCTAATTCCACGCCTTCCTATCAAGACACCTTACCCTACCCTCAGACCACATGTGCATAAAGGAAAAAGTATATCTTAAATTATACCACAGAATCATAACAATGTGTAGTCATCAACTTGTCAGTATTATATACTGTCAGCTCTTACAATGCTCCTCAATATAGAGCCATTTTTCGTAAATGCGATTGAAAAGGAATATTCCAAAATTGAATAGCGTGTGGAAAGGCCTTCATAGTACGTGCTATTCAATTTTCGATGGACTTATTCAATCACATTTACGAAATATTCCATTATACATATGAGCTGTATAAGAGAACTGAATGTTTCATTTATAACGTGACACTTCTCGACTCTGTAAATTTGCTTCTCATTTGTTATTTTCTTATACGACCCCTGTACTGCAGAGGAGCTCGCGTCTGGCGGCCAACCCTTTGTGTGGATATCTGCTTGTGTGTACACTCACCCTGCCTCTAAACTCTGTGTGTACACTCACCTTGCCTCTAAACTCTGTGTGTACACTCACCTTGCCTCTATACTCTGTGTGTACACTCACAATGCCTCTAAACTCTGTGTGTACACTCACCTTGCCTCTAAACTCTGGGTGTACACTCACCCTGCCTCTAAATTTATATCGATTGGTCCGATCATATCGGTATTATATTTGCTTTCACTAACCGCTGATCTGGTGCATTGCCTTCCCTTAAAATTCTGAGACTGAAAAAAAGTACTTCGTAACTTCCATGAAGCTCGTCTGCGTCGTTATCTGCCATCTTTGTTTCTTAGTCTCTTCTCCTCGCGTCTCAAACAGTCTTGTCCCTTTGCACTTTATCTAATGTCCTGAGAGAGAGAGAGAGAGAGAGAGAGAGAGAGAGAGAGAGAGAGAGAGAGAGAGAGAACGCATGTCACACAGCTTTCTTGATGTATATCTCTGTGTTTCTGGTATGAACTATTCCCCCCTGCAGCTCATCAATCAACTGGTGATTGCAGCGTGACACCTGCGTCAGCGATGCAACATTCAGAGACGCGAGAGCCAACTAAATATTCAGCGTATCGATCAGGAATCCTTGTTGATGCCCAATTCCAAGGGCCTTGACGAACACAAAACACAGACATCTAATGCTAGTATTGTGATAATATTGTTGCTGTTGTTATTCGCTCATGATGAAGGAAATCGCTATGTTATTATTGTTCTCAGCTATTTTGTCATTTATTAGCGTCGTTATTTCTCATATTATAGTTATTCTTATGCTTCTGCATAAGGCTTTCATCTCACCCACACGGGCTCTATATTGGTATACAGCTCATTCCTGACGCAAACAGTGTATTAAAGTGTTATAATACGGTTTAACATTGACAAATTTTACTGCGCTTTCGGTTATTCCTGCCGGAAGAGGAATTCTTCGGGGTTACAACAGTTTCTGCGCCCCGACATGATTATCGGGCTGGAAAATTGGGTTGTCTCAAGGCACCACCAAGACGATGGAAACGACAGCCAGCGGCACCGTCTCCATGCATCTTTATGTATCCCCACAGTAATGGTTTTATCTATATCTTCGAATCCCTCCTCAGGCGAGACGTGAGGTGGCGGAGGAAGGGCAGGCACCCTTGATGGTGGTATTGTGTTCGTCAGGAAACAGGACAAGTGCTTCCTGACACGGGTATTAATCGACCGATGACCCCTTGCCGGAGCTTTGGGTTTTATGGTCGAAGCCTTCTGCTGGCTAACCGGTCCAGTTTTCAGCCTTAGTGTCTTAAGATATTTAGTTATTTCTTTGTGCATTTGTGCAGGAGTATAAACGCTCGTGCATGTTTTTCAGTGTTCTTGAATTACTTAAACGTTTGAGTCTAATGATCAACATTAGCAAGGGGATTGATAAGTTCTTGTTATGCTGTACACACACATAGGTTTACCCCAGCAAATGAATCACCTGATCCACTTTAGGTTAAGCATTTGTTGCTAACTGCAAATTTTAGAAATTAACGTATGTTAATTGCGAACTGAAGGATGGCTGTGACGGGGAGAAGAGAAATACGGCTCTGATACCACGACATTGAACGCATGAAGACTCCTTGGTAGCACATCGAAAAAAATAAATTGAAAAGATAGATGGATTTTACAAAGATACTGGTAAAAAGCACAATGAGTTTAGGCTAACAGGAAAAAAAATGTGCTACTATGGAACGCAATTCATATATAAATGAAGAAGATAAAACTCGTTTTATTGCATATTTCGACGTTTCAGAACTCTTTGATGCACTTTCTGGAATATCTGAAATTTTAACTATAATATACATATAGAAATTAAGGTAGTATTACCTACAATACGTTAGGTAAAAAGGACACATGTGCCAAAATTAAGTATCACATTGGTTACATATGTGTCGTCCTTTTTTCTAATATACATATAAACTGGTGTTTTCAGAGATTCGAAAAATGTTGGGAGGAGTCATGAGAAAGGATTTGAAACCAACTTAACGCTAGAGAGACAGGCAACACCTTGCAACAGTAATCTTCTATTAGGCAAACATCTCACAGCAGTCGCTGCTCCAATAGAAATTTTATGCAAGCCCCAAGGGGACAAGAATGAGGCGGACTTACGGTTTCAGTGTGGGAGTTTTATCGGCTGGTACAAGAGAGAGAATCTCCATGTTAGAAGCGACGGGCGGTGGCAGTCACGCACGTATGACATAATCCTGATATGTATATACCTTCCTGGAATCTTAAATGTGCTGCAGACATTGGCTGAATTGTGGTTCAGGGTCAGCCAGGCTGCATCAGGTAAGGCCGTAGGTAAACTTTGGGTAAAATATGTCATAAAATACCTACAAATTTGGAATAGGATATGCTCAATATTTGGATATTTTAATGAGGAAACGTTTCGCCATTATTTGCTAATCACATTTCCATGACTGAAGAAACACCACGACGAAACGTTTATTTATTAAAATATCCTAATACTACGCATATGTCTGATTTAACAAGAAAACTGGTTAAAAGACTGTAAATTCTTGGTGAATACGCTAAGCTAAATTATTATTGCTGGTGACTGTAGATTAGATGAGGGATTAGCAATATAATTAGCTTACCCTAAAACAGGTTGACCTTTTGAAAAGGGTGTTCTTGATGCCGGTGAAGAGTTCCTTATATATAGAACTGAATACCTCTTATTTCTGAGGCGCTGTACGACCCTTACGAGTTTAAGACTTTCCCTTGTACATAAAAATAATAATTAGGACAGGTGGGCGGTTTAGGTAATGTAAGTAGCGTAAGTAATAAAGGTCAGGACAGGTCATAACTTCCATGAACTAAAATACGCACCTTAAAGTTATTCTGTAAAGATTGTATCATAGCTGAATAATTGTGGAAGATTGTATTGTATCGGAATAGCCGGGAGGATTGTATTATGTCGGGTGTTGCATTGTGTAGATTGCATCATATCAAGATTGTGTTTTAGAAATTGTGCCTTAAGAGGGGTGTCTCCCTGGAGGGTGTTCCGGGGGTCAACGCCCCAGCTGCCCAGTCCTTGACCAGGCCTCCCAGTGGATCAGGGCCTGATCAGCCAGGGTGTTACTGCTGGCCGCACGTAGCCCAACAAACGAACCACAGCTCCTCTGATCGGGTACTGACTTTAGGTATCTGTCCAGCTTCCTCTTGAGGGACCCAGGGGTCTATTGGTAATTTTCCTTATGCCTGGTGGGAAGCTGATGAACAGTCTTGGGCCCCAGACACTTACTGTGTTTTATCTTTGTGTACTAATGGCGCCCCTACTTTTCACTGGGGGTATGTTGCACCGTCTACCCAGTCTTTTACTGTCGTAGGGAGTGATTTCTGTGCGCAGATTTGGAACCAGTTCCTCTAGGATTTTTTCAGGTGTAGATTATTATCCATCTCTCTCACCTGCGCTTCAGTAAGTACATGTCAAGTGACTATCAGCGTTCCCAGTAATTAAGGTGTTTAACGGAACTTATATGCAGTAAAGTTTCTCGGTACATTATCTAGGTGTGTAGTGATTTTTTGTATATCAGGGTTGAGTTGTTGAAAGTGTATCATATCAAGATCGTGTTTTAGAGATTGTATCGTAACAGGGTTGTGTAGTGATTGTATATCAAGGTTGCGTTGTGGAGATTGTGTCATATCAAGATTGTGTTTTAGAGATTGAATCGTAAGAGGGTTGCGTAGTGATTGTTTGTATATCAAGGTTGCGTTGTGGAGATTGTGTCATGCCAAAAGATTGTATTATACATTAAGAATTTTAAAAACCTAGAACTAGATGAATCAGACACCTAGAACAGGATGAATCAGACACCTAGAACTAGATGAATCAGACACCTAGAACAGGATGAATCAGACACCTAGAACTAGATGAATCAGACACCTTGAACTAGATGAATCAGACAGATGTGCAACACTTGGGTATTATTGTTGTGGAGCCATCAGGTTAGGTAAGGTTTGTCAGGAAACAGGACAAGTGTTTCCTGACGCGGGTTTTAGTCATATGACGACCCGCAGCTCTGGAACTTTTGGTCATCTGACCGAGGCCTTCCACTGGCTTACCGGTCTACCCTTTTAAAATGTATGGTTATAATTATAACCTGTGGAGACGTTTCGCCAGTATCTTCATCAATCCAGTACAGAGAATAATACTGCAGATAATATTTGAAGTCTTCTACTGTTTGCTGTACGGTATTATTCTCCGTTTTGAACAGATAAGCCCAACGGCTGGCGAAACGTCTCCGCACTGAAGATACTCGATTGTGTCGTGAAGATTGTATTGTGTTGGAGGTGAGCTGAACGGATTATATCATGCCGGCATTGTGTCCATTCCGAGTCGGACATTCAGAGATTGTTTCACGAAGTCGTAATTACTTCGGCTATTTTCGTGCCACCCACTGCGCCGTTGTCTGTGGGCGACATAATCGTGAATGACCGACTGCACAAGCTCGCAGTTACCTCACTTGTGTTAGCAATAAAGTGGCAACACTTTGGCGATCGCCTGAGGAAGGTTTCTTGACGAAATTCGTCTTATGATTCCTTTTATTTCTCGGTATTATCGTGGGTCGTTTAGAGATTTGCTGGTACAGGCCCTTGCGCCCCAGTCACTGTTATTGCTGTTCTCCCCTGCCTTATCGGTGCTGTTGTTGCTGTTCACACCTGCGTCATTGTTGCTGTTCACACCTGCGTCATTGTTGGTGCTGTTGTTCTTCCTGTTTCTGCTTCCCGCGTTAATTGCAGCTTCCCGCGTTTTTACAGCGACTAGCCACATTGATCCTGTTTTTTCTTATGCTGTTTCTCGCGTTTCTGTTACTTCCAGCTCTTTTTGCTTCACCCCGCATTATTGTAGTTGTTATTTGCTACTTTCTGTCTTTCCGCGCTGTTGCTGTGCCATTTTGCTGCTTCCTGCGTTCTTTTCGTTGTTTCACCCGTTATTTTCTGTTTCCCACTGTTCACGTACTTTCCGCACTGTTCCATAAATTTCCGTTCAACCTTCCAACAACACTGAGTCTTCCCATCTTGGTATTAAACAGAGTGTTTCAAATTTATAGACCCGAATTTTAATTCAAGTATCGATGAAACTGGGTCCATTATTTTAAAACACCCTGTACCATTCAAGGGTAATAAATATTTAATAACTGACAGATTTAATCCTGAATAATTTTACTCAGTAAAACAACAAAAATCTGATCATTATTGTCTACTTTAATTTGTATCACGAACGTCCCACTATATACTTTTATACTTTGATCTATATCGTATAATATTTATAAAATAAATATTTGGATATTTGCCAATACGATACTTCCCTCTGCTGTGTTGAGAATGTTGGGAAGGAAGATTTTAGATTTAGATTTTTGCCTCCGACGCTGCTAGTTTACTGTGCACCCCGAATTTATTCTGGAAATGTAGCGATTGAACACCAGTAATATATAGTGTGGTGCGAGTAAAGAGGGCGAATGTCTTGTTTACTCCCTTAGAGTGTGTGGGTTATTAGTCATAAGTAATTTAACTTAATTAAATGCCAGACCGGATGCCCTTGGGTTCAACAGCTGCCATCTGACGCAACTAATGCTGCTGCTACTACTCCTACTCCTACTACTACTACTACAACTACTACTACTACTACTACTACTACTACTACTACTACTACTACTACTACTACTACTACTACTACTACTACTACTACTACTACTACTACTACTACTACTACTACTACTACTACTACTACTACCACCACCACTACTACTACTACTACAACTACAACTACTACTACTACTACTACAACTACTACTACAACTATTGCTACTATTGATAAATACTACTATTACTGCTGCTTATTCTACTACTTTTGTTACAGCTATTCTACTGCTGATATTTCTGCTACTATTACTACATTCCGCTGCTACTTGTGCCACTGTTATTTGTACTTAATACTAATCACAGTTCCACCATTATCATTCTCGTGGCCGCGATTACCCTGACAGTTACGAGTGCTTCGTCATCATTATCATCATCGTCATCATTATCAATGTCGTTATCACTGTCACGATGGCTGACCAAAATTCCTCGCGTTATGGCTGAAGGTTTAACTATGATGGCTGGGGTGTCCAGCGTATACTGTTTCCGTTCTATCAGGAATATACGCAAGACTGTATTACACACACACAAACACACACACACACACACACACACACACACACACACACACACACACACACACACACACACACACACATGTATATAAATATGACTAGTTGGATGAATTTCAAGAGAGGAGCATGGTGGAGTGGTTAGCGCACTGGCCTGCTAGCTTTTAGGACTCTGTAGACTTTGTAAAATCTCTTCACAGACCAATATGTTCCGATAAAAGCTAGAAGGATCGGTAGAAAGAGCAGCAGCAACAACAGCAGCACCAATAACAGCAGCAGCAGCAACAACAGCGGCAGCAACAACGACAACAGCAGCTGCAGCAATTACAGCAGCCGCAACAACAACAACAGCAGTTACTAAAAAGAGAAGCAGTAGCAACAACAACACCAGCAAAGGTCACTAAACATGTCCCCTGCCCTCCCTCTTCACCTCCACTTCCCCTTCAGTCACCCCATCCCCCTTCGCTTTACCTCCACTGCCCCTTCATTCACCCCCACCCCCTTCCCTTCACCCCACCGGTAAAAAACAGTAAATCGCTGGCAAATTACGCACGACTAAAGAATTCCCCTGCCAGAACTGCTGCAAAATGTGGATATAAAAACTTGTTTACCGTCATCATCCCCGCCCTAAAGTTGGTGGATGCTGACGCTGCTACACACCTTAGGTGTTATCTTGAACGGTGTTACGCACGTGAAGCGCTAGTGGAGGTGTTATCTTGAACGGTGTTACGCACGTGAAGCGCTAGTGGAGGTGTTATCTTGAACGGTGTTACGCACGTGAAGCGCTAGTGGAGGTGTTATCTTGAACGGTGTTACGCACGTGAAGCGCTAGTGGAGGTGTTGACTTGGGCGGTGTTAGACACATGAAACACTAGAATGGAACTGTTGACACGGACGGTGTTAGACACGTGAAGCACAAGAATGGAGGTGTTAACACGGACGGTGTTAGACACGTGAAGCTGTTATCTTATAAATCTCCTCTTGTAATTAACTTTTTCTCCTCTTCTGTTCTTGATCATGCATTCAGCCTCGCGCCTGTCATCCTCTCCTCCATGACGCTGGTGTCCAGCTCTCGATCCGCGCACCACAAGGTTTTCCCTTCCCTTCCAGCAATCAAGCTTGCGATTCTTTTCCATTCCCAAGACGCTGCATGACTCCCACATCTTTAGCGCTACCCCCGTGAAAATGAACAGTAACAATACCCGTCTCTTACTCGCTTTATCATCTTTTACGAAAGATGGGCAGTAGGCTGGCACCCTGGATAGAAAAGGTAAGCTGACACTCGGAACAGGAAAGATAGACGGTAACCTGACACTCTAGATAGTAAAGACAGTAAGCTGACACTCTGAATAGGAAAGATGGGCAGTTAACTGACGCTCTGGATAGTAAAGATAGGCAGTAAGTTGACATGCTGGATAGGTAATGATATGAAATCTATTTGCGAAATGTAGTCAATAAAGGCTTCCATATAGCCACATTTCTTTACCACATAAACTGGAAAGTAATAAAAATTAATAAAAAAAACATGAAGACAGAGCAAGACTTGTTAAAGCGATGTTTCACTGTTATAACTCGATGAAGCTCACACTGATAAAGCTCCCACTATTAAATTTCCCAGTGTTAAAGCTCCCATTGATAAAATTCCCACCGAGCGAAAACGTCTGTAATTGCAGTGATGATGATGATGATGATTATTATTATTATTATTATTATTATTATTATTATTATTATTATTATTATTATTATTATTATTATTATTATTATTATTATTATTATTATTATTATATTTAAGGGAAAACGCTAAGCACTAGGGCATCAACAGTGCTTGGGAAACTGGAGGTTTTCTAGTTCCATCCATGGAAGGTTTGGGAAGCGGGCGATTATGGTGACGTGATTATGGTGATGGTGCGAGTTATGGAGAAAGACATTATGGTAATGCAGTAAGTTACGACCAGGTCTTGGAGTAAAATGGAAATGAAATTTCCCGGAAATGCTTAAAATGAAAAAAAGAGCGTAAAAAATAGGCCTGAAAATCAGGAGTGTGTATTCTCTTGAAGCTGTGGCGGTATACAAGTAGGTAAGTAGGAGTTTTAAGATACACATTGATACGAAATTGAAAGAAATTCAAAATATATCTCTTCATATGACAAAAACAAGGCAATAACTACATCCAGTATTGGGCCCTTGCTCAGACAAGATGGGACTTACACAGATAACAACAAAGACGGACATAATTCCCATACTAGTAGGTACCACGTCTCTCTCGTTTTAAGCAGACGAAGGCTCGAGTCTCCTAGAGACCTAGCGATGAATGGCCCATTTGGATTCAGCGAGTCGTGTCAATATAAAGAAAAAAATATGAGGAGATACGTACTTTGATTGACTTCTCGCTGCATCTTCTCTGGCGGGGGTGATCATTATAGGTTTTTCACGTGTGTCATTACGCAGGACACCGCGGCGGTATTTGGCTATCCCCTGACTGATATGCAATTAACTCACCGAAAGGAGAGCTGGAACCCAAGGCAAGCCGCTCCTAAATTTTCGGCCGAGGGTTAGCGCCGTCGTTGCCCGGTTACAGACCAGGCTTCCTGGTGGACCAGGCTGTTACTGCTGACCGCACCCAGTCCAGCCTATGAACACCAGCCCGGCTGATCATTCTCTGACTTTAGGAGCCTATCTAGTTCCCTCTTAAAAACAGCAAGAGGTCTATTGTTAATCTCCCTTACGTACGATGGGAGGCCGTTGAATAGTCTTAGGCTCCCCTGTATACTTACTCGGTTGAGTGCATACACTGCACTCCTGCTTTTCATTGTTTTTCACTGCGCCATGCTCGTCTAATAAGATTTTAGGCCGGTGCTAAACTTGGCTAACGTTTTGGAACCGGCTTGTCATGGGACTCGAACCCCCCCTCCCACTTGGTGAGTTGTTGACAATCGTGTCATTACGATTTCGTGAGTCAGAGTGTGTAATGGCCGCTTTCTTTTATTGTTTTGCCCGTCAAACCGTCCTCCTGAGGAAACGCTGTTTTATTATTTTGTCAGACGACCGTCAGTAAAGCTACGCTGACACTAAAGTGTGAACGTTAGTATTTGACAGAGTATTTTACAGTCCCTGATTTATGTCAGCGCTTCTGAACTTTTTTTTCTCGCTTTTATGTTAATTTGTGTTATACGTTTATTTTTAGGTAAATTTTGCTAAACAAATCAACCCTAATCTAGCCTGACTAGCCAAACCTCACTTGACCTAGCTAAACCTAATCTAACATAACCTGACCTAACTAAACACAATTTAACATAATTTGACTTAACGTAATAACATAAGAAAGAAGGAGCACTGCAGTAGGCTTACTGACCCAAGCTAAGCAAGCCTAACTCATACACTAATCTTAAATAAAAATAATGCAAGAAATGTAAGTGTGAGGAACCCAGGTGGTCGTGCGGACAGACTGTACTGGTACATAAATAATCTGTTATTGTAATACTTAGTGATAAAAGATTTTTTTGGGGTATTATCGTTCTTCCTTTCTCCCTCTTTTAATTTTTACCATGCTTTCTCAGCTCCTACAATTTTTCCTCACTCCCAGCCTCCTTTCCTGACATTATTTTTCTCTCCCAGAGTTCGGTCTCTTCCCCCTTCCCAGCATCTCTTCCTTCCTCTCAGCCTTCATCCTTTACATCCGCCATCCCACACCTCCTCCATCCCTCTCAGCCTCTATTCCTCTTAGTCTTTATCCCTCGCAGCTTCCCTACCTCAGTCTTCTGCAAGAGGCACAGTGTCTCCGGAACATCACCCGTACATAAAGAGCGTTTAGCATCTTTACGTCCGTGTTGTAAAGAAGAAGTGCTCCAGTTTCCTCTTGTGTTTGGTGGTAATTTGGAGGTTTTATTGACGTAATAGACGTGGGAAAGATGTGGGGTGTGGTACTTACCGCTTCGCGATGCTGGGGAGAGAGAGAGAGAAAGAGAGAGAGTGAGAGAGAGAGAGAGAGAGAGAGAGAGAGAGAGAGAGAGAGAGAGAGAGAGAGAGAGAGAGAGTATTCAAAATCATGCAGGACATTCAAATGCCCCGAGGCAGGTCTCGAGGGCACCAGACTCCATAGAGCTCTCTACTTCCCGCTACAACTGAACCCAGAAAATGTGCTCTGAAATAGACAGTCAGTAGAAGAAAAAGAGAGTGAGTGAGTGAGAGAGAGAGAGAGAGAGAGAGAGAGAGAGAGAGAGAGAGAGAGAGAGAGAGAGAGAGAGAGAGAGAGAGATGGCCCATAAAAACCCATTTACAGTCGAAAGAATGAGCTGATGTGAAGACATAAGGAAAATTAAACGAATCATTTGTGACATTCAAGATTACAACAAAAATATATACACCGAGAAGTTTGTAATATCTCAGTGAATATATGCTGAGAGTTTGTCTTAACCTCCTTTAGATCCAATTAACAAACCAAGAATATAAGGTAGCAAAGTAATCACACGAAAACGAATAAAAATAACTAAGTGTGATAGTTCTGAATGAAGAAAAAAGATCGAATTCCTTTTTATTTAAAAAAAAAAAAGAGGAAAAAATTAAAGGTATTCAAGACCAGATCCGACATTCTTTAAAAAAAAAATCTGAAGCATTTCATTAAGGGAATTCATTCCCTTAATGGAATGCTTGTAGTGTCTATGAAAGTAACATACTTAACTTTGAAGTCGTGTATTTTCAATGACAGTACAGTAATGCTGTTCAAAAGCTCTTGGTCTAAGGAGTTTGAGCTACTCTTTGTTCCTTGAATTCGAAAATAATTATCACTTCCCCTCTAACCCAATCCTACTATTTATTCCTCAAGCCTTGTATGACCCCCTAGGGACTTAACTCTTCTCTATGAGTATAATAACAATTCCCCTACTCTAAAAATTCACTTTATTGAAGCGGCCGATGAGCGACGGTGTCGAGACCAAGATAATTGTCTTGTCTCATTAGAAAAGTAATTAACAAGGCAATTGAACCTGTCACACCTAGTGGAAAGGTATCGTTCATTTATTTGTCAGTGGGGAAGCACCTGACACAGGTCCTAATAACTTGATGACCAGTTCAATAGCTTGTTAAGAACTTCTTGAAAACTGTGTCAGCGCTTCAATAGTTCCGTCCTTGACACCTCAGGGTCACTCAAGACAAACAAAATGCAAACTCTAGCATAATATATTGGAAACGTTTAAGTTCTGGGATCTTGGTCACTCAAGATGTGACCGAGGTTTTAGGACCGAAATGTTTCAAATAAAATTCCCTAGTGTTTACATCTTGTGTGTATATTTTCCAACAATCTGTAGGTATTACTAGCCACTTTTACCATGTGGCAGAGCACTTATCTCTGCTGCTGACGAGAGGCTGTGACCAGATGCAGCCTCCTGTGACTTCTCTAGCTACAGTCTCTTCCCATTCCTCATCTGAAGACTCTCCCAGAGATAGTAATGCCAGTCAAATGTTCTTCTCCAACGATTAGGGCCGAGTGGGACACGACTTCTTGCAATATTATTGCTAACTGAACAAAAAAAAAATGAAATAAATGTAGATGCTGACTTTTCTTTGGCATAAATTATCATTATATTGAATGGGGAGAGACGCTCAACTAGTAGTAGTCATATAGGTCCTGGGGGAATGGAATGCGTTCAGGCTCGATTCCAGGAAATAGAGCACAGGTTCAATTTCTTAGATCAAGAACCCCGTCACCAGCATCAAGGAGGTTTTGAGGGTTTTTGACGTAAAGAGAATATACTAATCAGTATTTTAATCTAACCAAAATAATGTTTGAATATCTGAATCCATTCGCCTTTTTTTATTAAAAAAAAAAAAAAACATAGTCTGTGATTGTAAAAACTACTACAAACATCACTAGTCATGCAAGGAATGAGCAACGTACATTAGTAGTTAGCAGCCTGGAAGAAAGTTAGAAAATTGATACTCAAATGGAAAACTAGTTCTGGGAGCTCGTGCTGATGGGCAGGACGTTCTCAGCGGCGCTGTTGAAACCATTATATTTATTTTCTTCCTGAGCGTGAACCTCCATTCTTTGTCTGGGATCAGATTGTTGGATGGAAACAATGTTAATTACCTCTTGCATTTTAAAACTAATAGTTTATTTAGTTCAGCATATCAGAGAACCTTAAAACAGTTGAAAAGACTATATGTACACAATTTCTGTAAAATATTGTTTTATTGTACTTCTGACGAAGCCCATGTTATCAGTCATGAGGTATATTTTTTTTTTATCAGTGTTCAACATGCACCGTACCTCTCATGCAGATATGACTCTTATCTGACCAGCTTCACAGCGGTGGGAAACGGCCTATGTGTTAATATATATATATATATATATATATATATATATATATATATATATATATATATATATATATATATATATATATATATATAATAATCATCAGCTGCACAGGATAAAACCAGCTTTGTCCCGACTCAGATTCTTCATGGAAAATGGAAATGATTTCAGCTTTTGTTGTAATGAAAGCTGTGAGGGTATAAAGGATGAGTCCCTGAAAATCATGGATTCAGGCAAAAATAAGAGCCCGATGTTTTGGGCTGATTACGTAACATGTACTACAAACACTCGCTCAATCTTCTTTGCCAATCTGCCGGAGTTTGACGTATTGAAGCATTTACTGTGAGTTACCGGATTTACTTAAATAAGTAGAGCAAGCATCTGTGTATATTATTTGTTCTGTGATTCTTAAAGATTCACTCTCAGAAGTGCTCAACTCACTTTCAGCCTTGGCTCCCTGTCATGGGAGTGTCTCAGACCAATATCTGCCATGGGAGGAAGTATAAGTATCTCCTCATCTTCTGGGACCAGCTGTCCCCAGCCCTAGCCCCATTCCCCGCCCCCACGGGACTCGGAGGGAGAAGCTAGGCACCTTTTGCTGACACAAACCCCGCCCAGACTGGGCTCGAAGGGTGTGGCAGCTGCATAGCAGCAGACGATGTCAGGGGGTGCAAAGACAGCAAGCACTACAGGATCCTTTTAGAGACATACCCCAGCTTTGGGCCGAAGCCCGAGCGCTGGGGAAGCTCAAGAATGCCTCTTGCTGTGTGTGTTGCTACTGCTACTTCTTCTCCACTTGTCCGTTGCACTCTTGACTTGCAGGGAGGCAAGAGGCAGAGTACCCAAGGTGTGTGTGAGTCAGGGAAGCTAGCACGGTGGGAGGGCCACCTGCGCCCGGTCACCATTCACTTGCACGGACAGTTTATTACAGTGAATAGTAACTGAGTGTTACCCGGAAGGGAATCTATCGTGTGTTCATCGTATTTGCATATAAACTGAGCGCATACAATATAGTGTTCACTGAAAGAAAGTAAAGAAAATATTATTGAGTGTAATCTTACCATGGCAGAAATGATTTACTGTGATAAACTGATTGTGAATCTTTATTCCGGGTGTGTGCTGACCCACTCTGGGCTATCTTCATTTATTTTTTTATTTGATCCAGCCATCGTATTGTGATTTTTATTCTCCAGTCTGGTATTTACTTAGAGCACCTCATTTACTTAGAGCACCTAATTTGCCTGAAGCACATTCCTTAACTCATAACTTATATATGGGTCAAGCTAACCTACACGAAGGAAATGAAAGAGTCGCTAAAAGTACAGTATTCCTCTTACCTTCTGTTGCTGTATGACACTTGTGGGTCTGGCGTTTCCTTATTAATATAACAGCTTAATATTAATCTACCTTCTGTTTCATTTTCTCAAAGTAGATTAGAGATCTGGTTTAGAAAGACATGTGAGCAAACACTAGCATATATTTATTAGAAATCGTTTCGGTCCTTAAACCTTGATCAAAGTCCCAGGACCGAAACGTTTTCTAATAAATATGTCCTAGTGTTTACTCACGTTTCTTTCTAAACCAATTTGTCGGTATCTATTACCAAGGTTTATACCCGGTTAGAGGTCTTCTCAGCCTTACGTTAAGTAACACCTTGCAAAGTGTTCTTGTAAAGGACGATCGACTGCTTCTCTGAGAGAGATAATCACAGAAGTCTTAGCTCAGATGAGCTAGTAAAAGACCTCGGTCTCTCTCTCTGCCACGTCTACCACCTGTGTAACAATAACAGTAACAATAACAATAACAGAAACATGGAAAACAATAGTGATAACTGTAAAAAAAAAGATTTGTTAATTGTAGACATATTTTCAATTATTATAAAAATTGTATTAGTAAATAAAACAGTTATATAATAAAATAAATAATAAAGACATGTATATTTTTATTGAGATAATATCATGAGTCTAGGGAAGACTATGAAAGTGAAATACAGAAATAAAAGAAATAAATAAGAGGAACGCCTAGACGACCCCTTAACTCTGGAGGGGCAGCGTTCACTCCGCCACAATGACTCTATTCATAGCTGTTCCCGACGAATTCCAAGCAATTTAGGGGACACAAACGGTCCTGTCCCCCCCTTCCCTGCCCCTTAGTGCCATGGTCAGTGCCGGGGTGGGGAGTTTCTCTGTCTCATGTCTGCCTCCCTTTTCTTTTCTTCTCCCCCCCTCCTCCTTCCAGTCCTCTCTCTCCCCATCTCTCTTCACTTCCTTATTTAGATTCTGCTCCTGTGTAAATATAGAATAGGGAAGCAGCACACTGCTGATGTGTCCAAGTTTGTTTTAATAATAAAATAACCCGCAGCTCGATTGCCAGCGCACTCAGCTCACACATTGAGGTCCGGGATTCGATCCCCGGTAGGGAGGAAACATTAGGACGTGTTTCCCTAAGACACCTGCTGTTCCTGTTCACCTAGCAGTAAAACGGGTACCTGGGTGTTAGTCGACTGGTGTGGGTCGTATTTTGGGGACAAAATTTACCTAATTCGCCCGAAATGCTCTACATAACAAGGGGCTTTTTATATAGTATGCCATTGATGTCAGCTAGGCCTGTATACCTTGTACATGTACTTGTAGAAATAAATATTATTATTATTATTATTTTCTTCTCTTTTCAATTTCCTTCTACCATCCCCACCTCCCTCCTTCCCTCCCCACCTCCTACTTCTCTTCCACCTACCTTCTTCCCTCTCCCTCAACTCTCGTAGTGACCGGGTCCAGTATAGTCGCTGCTTCAAGCACTAAACTCTTTGTTGTATATAGTTTGGATCACTTTGGTCTAATATTTCCTGAAGGGGCTTCATTGCATCCTTTGTTAGCTATAACTCGTGTGTGTGTGTGTGGTGTGTGTGTGTGTGTGTGTGTGTGTGTGTGTGTGTTTGTGTGTGTGTGTGTGTGTGTGTGTGTGTGTGTGTTTCATGTTTACCTTTCATATCTTAAGCCCTTTCGAAAAAAAAATAAACGCAAATAAAACAGCAAAAACTTCAAAATATCCTTATTTCCTTTTTTTCCGTGAAATGAATGCTGTTTCCAGATTAAACTATAGTAATTTTCCACTTTCAGAAATCTGGGTACGCTCTCATGGCCGTACTGAAGTTTCCTCAGCTCAGGCTGATAGATCTCATTACCACATGTTAGATCCATCCTCTGATTAATTATGACTGGTAAATCATCCTTCATGACTGGTGTGTCAGGCAGACAGTTCTTGCTCTAACCATCTAAAAATATAAAACAGATCAAGAAAGTAGCATTGGACAAAATAACTAATTGTCACAACAACAACAGCAGCAATAATAATAATTATAATTTAGTAGTAGTAGTAGTAGTAGTAGTAGTAGTAGTAATAATAATAATAATAATAATAATAATAATAATAATAATAATAATAATAATAATAATAATAATAATAACAATAATAAAATAAAAACAAAAAACAAATAGCAAATACAATGATAGATATGTACATTGCAATTTAAGTAAAACTTTAAGCAGGGAAAGATAAATGAAACAAGTTGATAATGGAGATTGATTCAATCTGGAGCGAAAGTAGGAACAAGAGGATATTAATGACAAGAGGAAATCCTTGCAAGAATTCAAGTAAGGGATAGCCCTGACATCTGGCGGCAGGACGCTGAACCTTCCCTCAAAATATTGCACCATTGACTGCGAGGTTTTCTTCGAGAAGTATATCGTTATATCTTCGTTGTGCAGCAGATTTCGTTTCACGCTACGCTGAGTTTTTGGGAAGTTGAATGCGATGGATTACGCGAGTTCACTGGTAGGGAGAGATAAAATTAAAGAGTCTTTAAGAGTAAGAACGATGGAGGACAAGTTGGAACGCACTTCAGAGAAGTGTCAAGACAGCCTCCAAGAGCAGAGAGCGCTGTCTGGCGGGCGGGGTAGGAGGGTTAATTGAGCAGCAGTTAACGTATTAAGGGTAGACGCCGCTTGCTGGATGTAGTACATTTGCTCTCACTTTTATGCACCCTTGCTCTCCCTCCCCCTCTCATTGCTCTCCCTTCTCCGTCCTCCACTACAATCACGTCTCCCTTCCCATCCCCGCTTCCAACACCATTAATCCATTCACTCAAAATAGCATGCACAAAAATATGCAAGAGAAAACGCAAAGACCAAGAAATGTCACACCTCATCCTTGTGGCTTCACCCTCCCCCACCCACACATACACTCACACCCACACGCAAACATTGAGCCCATCACACACAAAGACTCATTCAGTGCCTAGGCAGGGCGTGTTGAGGAACAGCAACAACAGATTTGCACGCACACACACACACACACACACACACACAAACATACACACACACACAACACGCACACACTCACACACATATACACACACAACTAGGTGAGTACACACACACACACACATATACACACACAACTAGGTGAGTACACACACACACACACACACACAGCATCCCTCTCTGCTTGTGAGTCTGCCAGATCTCTGAGCCTAAGAATCCAAAACATTATAATAATGGTTATGCACTACAGTCATGTTGATGAATAATACACATGTGCAATACTTTCTTGTCTATATTTCCGAAACGTCGAACCTGTAAATAAAGACACCAGAGTGTTGCACATGTGTCATATTATTCTCAAGGAGAGCTGAAACGGTCTGAGGAACTCATTACATTTTCTATGTTCAGATTTGCACACTAAACCCATACTATGACAAAGTTTCTAAAAGGCATAATGAGTCAAAAAGAACTGGACCCCCTAACATTTTTTTCCTTCTTTTGCAAAATAAGGTATAGTGTTAATGAAGCTTACTAGCAATTAACGACAGTTGTAAGTGATATTTCACTAGGAGTTGCTATGTTCTGCTAGACAGAACAGAGCAACAGGGTGGTAGTGGCAGTTATTTTCCTCCATTGAAAATAGCTTCTGACTCGCGTAATGTCATTCTGCATCGCTCTTTTCCCTTACGCATTTACCCAGCGTCAATTTCTGAACGTTTCCTGAGTGCAGACTCTTTTTAGGCACGGTTATTATAGGTTAGTTTAAGTTACGTTAATATGCAAATAACCTGTACATAGGAAAAAGAAACTTATGACGACGTTTCGGTCCGATTTGGACCATTAACTAATCCAAAAAAGATGGAAATAAATAAACCGTAATGCAGTAATGCCGACTAACTAGAAGAAAAAAGAACAGGACTGCAACAATGTATTTGACATGATCAAGGTTCCAGGACCGAAACGTCTTCAGTGTAGGTGTCGTAAGTGAATGTATTTGCGTCCTTCTTTCCCCCTTCTTCAGACTACGAGGACATTATCCCGCGACAACAGAGGCCGGGTAAACACATACGATATAATAAATACGAAAATGTTATTAAAATTTATATGATTAGTTGTAAAACTGAAATCTAAAAAAAATTGCTTGTAAAAAAAAAAACTCCAAAAACGTGAAGATATTGTGATGTATTCTTCATTAGTTCTTCATTAGTGAATTTTGCTTATGAAGAACTGTTGTATCATTAATCCCATCCTGGGATTAATGGTCGTGTCCCATCCTGGGTTACAAAAGAGAGCTATTTTTATTTTGTAAGTGTTGTGTGGAAACCTAAATGTCACATATTATACTGCGATGTTTTAATGTTTTCTTTCTGAGTTAGTACGTAAGCTAGTGGAAGGCCTCAGCCAGTTGACCAAAAGCTCCTTCGAACGAGTCATCTTATCGTTAAGACTAGTGTCAGTGAAGTTTTCCTCATTATATATATATATATATATATATATATATACATTGAGAGATTCGTTTCCTGAACTTCCTGAGCATCGTGTAGATATAGGTTGGTGTGTACCTGTCAAGGGTGGGATGCCCTAAAGTCTATTTTTGTAGATGTTTTAAGGAAGGAAGAATCTGTGTTCATCCATCCAATTACTGGCCAGACCTAGTGGTCATTAGCTTGATTAATCGAGAGACACTCATAGCCACAATTTCACGCTTTGTGTGTGTGTGTGCGAGAGAGTGGGAAAGAGAGAGAGAGAGAGAGAGAGAGAGAGAGAGAGAGAGAGAGAGAGAGAGAGAGAGAGAGAGAGAGAGAGAGAGAGAGAGAGAGAGAGAGAGAGAGAGAGAGAGAGATAGAGTGAGAGGGGATTTCATTAACCAACAGTCGTACAGAAATAAAGACACAGAGATATTTATTGATATTCATAGCTAATTCCCCCAGCATAAACCCTTCCCTCAGTATACACCCTCCACCAGCTTAACCCCTCCTCTCTTCCCCTGCCCTCATACTCCACCAGAGAAAACAGAAATAAAAAGCTTTAACAAAATTCTCTGAAATGTTGCGTTAACTTTTGCGCAGCTATTGCTTTGTTTATATCATAGGAGGAATGGCTGCCTACGTTATCAGAAGATCGTGTTTGTGTTTGTTTCTTTAGATGTTTCATCAAAGTTTCTTGTGCGAATTTTGGGACAAATATTTGCTCTAACTTTGACACAAAGTTAAAGCACTTCTTTAATATTCACGAGATGGGAGTTTTTTTTACAGTAGTTTACCTAGACGTGTATATATATACATATATATATATATATATATATATATATATATATATATATATATATATATATATATATATATATATATATATATATATATATATATCCCTGCTGAGTCGCATTATCAAAGTTTTACAAGAAACTGTTTTAATTATTGAGTCTTTGGAAGATGATTTGTTGAATCTGTTGAATTTACAACGAACCAGCCTAGCTGTTGTCGCTATGGTGGCTTCTTGTTACCATTTTCAGCAATGGATGATACCAGGTGTAGAGCAAAGCTCTGCTCTGTGTACAGTTTTCTTTAGCTCTTAAGAGAGCGAAACGTTGCCCCAATAAAAGCTGGCCCTGTATCTCGTGTCTTCGTTTTTATTTATTATTGGAACTGACTAAAATACAAAGAAGATAGCTTGGTTAATGGCTCGACTGGGTGAGGTGAATGTGTAAAGTTGCTGTCGAATTGACCCTACCAAAGCTTGGTCGAAAGAGTTAAAGGTGTGGAAATGAACCATATTAAACCCAGCCGAAGGGGTTTGGATGTATAGAAAGAACTCTTTCCTTTGGAGCCCTACCGAAGAAGGTGAAATTTTGGAAAAGAATTCTTTGAAACCCTTAAGGGGCTGAAGATTTGGAAATGAATCCTCTCAAGCCTTGCCGAAGGAGATGAACTAACGGAAAATAATCATTTGCAGCCTTTAACAAGATGAACGTTTCGAAACGAATCCTTTGAATCCCGGGCGTGGACCCGCTTCTTGGTGTGAACAAATTCTCTGAAGCCCATCTCAGATAACTAGGATCTAATCATAAGTAAGTATAGGTTAGTTTGGAAACTATCACCCAAGAATAACTTGGAAGAGCTCTTTAGACTAGTGATGAAGGAATGACCAAGCAGGTAGGAGAGATTACACAGTACACATCCGAGGTCTCCCGTGTCACCCGTGTACGTGCTCAATAGATGTGTGTATAATTTACTTGCATTAGATTAACTCTTGTCAACATCTCGTACTTCTTCAGAAGTTCTGGCACTTGCCTGTATACCAGACCAGATTGACTACCATTTTCCAAGCTCTCTATGGTCCCCACTGATTCAGCAATTCACCACGAACATAACAACAACAACAGCAACAACCACAACCACAACAACAGCAACAGAAACAACAACAACAACAACATTATTATTATTATTATTATTATTATTATTATTATTATTATTATTATACTATAGTAAAATGTAAATAAGCTTGGCTTCTTTTGGCAAAAATCCTTGCAGTCAAGTTGGGAGGTACTGGCTAAGATGTGCGACACAATATATTCTCAGAACACGAATATAGGATCCTTTGTTTTTTTTCTTAATGAGGGGCAAAACTCAGTTCCTGTAAGTAAGTGGATAATTAACCAATTAACCACTGGTATATAGCACAGGTAAGCCAGCGGTCGCTTAACCACTGATACCCAACACCGGTAAGCCAATGGTAGCTTAACCACTGATTCCCAACACCGATAAACCAGTGGTAGCTTTATCACTAACATCTATTTCCGGTACAGGCCGTCGACAGGAGACACTATCTTGTATGAAAACAACTTGTAATATACAATGAATCAGGGAGAATAAACTTTGATCTAGAATAAATCACTACCGCTACCGACATATTACACTGAGTCTCATAAAAAGAATTCTACTGTATTTCTTTCGTTTTGTTTAAACTTTCTAAGAAGAAGTTGTAGATTAGGCTTCTTTAGTAGCCTTTATATTGCTCGAGGGTCGTTAACTGCATTTCACCTGTCCACCACCAGTCAAGAATAATTTAATACCTAAAATAGGGATTAACTTCAACTCTCAATCTTTGGTTAATGTGGATTTAAATCCTATCAACTACAATAGGGTTATAAATGATGTGCATAACTTTCAGTTCACCAGATAATACTACTTTAATCCCTAAAATAAGTATTAAATTAAACTCAAAATATATATATACTGAAATACACCTTTCTTTATATATATATATATATATACAGTGGACCCCCGAGTTTCGTAAAAACTTCACTCCTGAAGTCTGCTCAAGTGCCATTACCGAACGAATTTACTCCCTTAAGGAAAAATTTCACGTAGGTTAGTCTATTTCAGACCCCCAAAAATACACTTCCACAAGAACTTACAAAATTATACTTACATAATTGCACGATTTCCGGGGTATTCGTTAACCGAGGGTCCACTGTATATATATATATATATATATATATATATATATATATATATATATATATATATATATATATGCGTGTGTGAGTGTGTGCATACATATATGAATATATTCCGAGAAATACATCCCTCTGTGCACATATATTTCTGCTCTCATTGCATATACGCTCAGAGACATACATTCTTCAGAATACATAATACTGATAGACTTTCCTCTGCACGTCGGAGCATTTTTATTAATCTCTTGATTTTACAGGATTTTTTTTATACATACCACTATTATACACGTAATATTTCACTCGATACACAGTGGTCTCCTTTAATATTTATTTCCGTCATTATTTATTTACGTATTAACAGGTTTGATGGATATATTATTTGGGAAAGAATTTTTCGTAATATTTACACATTTTTCGAGTTTCTCATAATGTTTAAAAGAAAATACTCACTTGTTTACGTAATATTTTCTTGCACTATCCCTCACAGGAAGGGTATGGGGTGCACAATAAACTAGCCACTACCGTCCAATATATAGATTAGGGTGCACAGTTAACTTTCTGCTTCAGCAGCAAAATTTAATCTTAATTGTAGTCATGGGTCTTAAAGTTTTAGTGTGATTTTCTGTGGCTTTTCAACTCTTTTTGTATTGCTCTTGTGTTCATATGTAAAAGATTAGAGCGTGGTATTTGACGATATTTGCTTCTTTTTGTGTGTTTCTTGAACGTGTTGGCAGGTGGAGAAGGTTTTTCCGGAGGTAATGTCATATAAAGGCTACACTACACGCCTGGCAGACTCTCAGGCATCTTTAGCTTTGTGTAAATATATGCCTGGAGGATGATGCTTCCTGCAATTACCATGGGATGATGTGGGAAGCTATTTAACAGTGGTGGAGAAGTGTGCGAGGGTGCGGAGAGAGAGTGAGAGAGTGAGAGAGAGAGTGAGAGAGAGAGAGAAGAGGAATACCCATATTGTTGTTTACGCACGGGTCGAGTCTCGGCTCCAGGGTCTGTTTCCTCCTTCTATTAACTACTGGTTCTTATTGCTTCTTGGGCACTGTCTTATCTACTTTTAAAACTACGATTAGAGTTTGCTCCCACCGCTTCCTCACTTAGCTCGTTCCATTGTCTTTAAATCCCAAAAATTAAGATGTAATTTCTGATGCCTCATATATTTTTGTTTTTTTAACTTCCATGCATGCCCCCTTGTTATTGTTCTTCATGATTCAAACATCGTTTTACTCCGTTCTTTATGTCCTCTAAGTAACTTGTACGTCGTAACATGCTATGTTTCTTTAGCCTCTTCCGGTGTTGCAAGGAAGTGTCTCCTAATGCCCTTGCAACTCACTCGCCCTCCAAACAATCTATCTCTTTTTATCCCATCAGTTTCTTTTAATATTTTGTGCGCTTTTATTATGTAACCGCTTGTTCTTCTGTCTTTTAATGACGCTACGCTCATATTAGTAAAGTCTTATTTCGTAGGTCACACAGCTTCGTTACGAACCCTGCAACTTCCACTGTTTTCTTTACATGTCTGATGTGGTGTGAGCTCCAGGTCGGTGTTGCATAAAAATTACTGCTCTGACATATGATACCTTCCATGGTATTTTCGTTAAAATATATTTACAAAATCCAACTCCGTGTTCAGAATTTGTTGTCTCTGCTCTCCCCTTCTCCTCCCAGTTACCGTCTCTGGTCTGGTCTTTTTATCTTTTTCCTTATTTTCTTAATTTCGTATTTGCTAGGGCTGAAGGTGCATCGTCTCTTCTCACCGTTGGTCGTCAGGAATCAACACCTTGCTTGACTCGACTAAAAATATATAAAATGAAGTGAAAAATCTTGCAGATTTCCTCCAAATAGGTATTAAAATTCTACAATGACTTTATTTTATTTTCAGTTAACACCGTATAACTAAAATTTATTTCAGGTGGCTTTTATAAAAAAATTAATATCTTTTTGTCTTTTAATATATATATATTTATAAATGTATATATATATATATATATATATATATATATATATATATATATATATATATATATATATATATAGAGGAGTGGTAGGTTAAGGAAATATTCTAACAGCTCCTGGGAGAACCTCGAGTTTTCCCTGAGGTACGTTTATTGTCTTCTCTGAGGATGAGGGTCCCCAACAAGTTCTAGAGGTGGTACCTCCTATATTTAAATATATATATATATATATATATATATATATATATATATATATATATATATATATATATATATATATATATATAGTATATATATGTGTGATGTTACGCTACTGTGAGGTGTGGTCTTTGTTAGTATGATGTGACTGTGAGGTGTAGTCTTGCCCCTTTATAAGCCTTCTTGTCATGTTTCCTTTTATAGTTCCTTGATAATATGAGTAGTCACGAAAGCGCTTGGAATTCCTCTATTTTTCATAGTGGTTGTCTTGCATATATATATATATATATATATATATATATATATATATATATATATATATATATATATATATATATATATATATATATATATATATATATATGTATATATATATATATTAATATATATATATATATATATATATATTAATATATATATATATATATATATATATATATATATATATATATATATTAATATATATATATATATATATATATATATATATATATATATATATATATATATATATATATATAAATCTTTCATGGTGGACTATGAAAGTTACAATAAGAATTTCTCGATTAAGAATATTTGTACGCTTGAAAAGGTTAGTTTTGACCACTAATGTAACCTGAGATGCAATCTACAATCGTAGATTTAAATTTTTTTTATTGCTGCTATGACCATTGACGAGATCCAGCTCTTGTCCCTTCAGCGCCAGTGTCAATGGTTCGAGAATATCGTATTGATTGACTGTGAGAAGCACAGTAAATAGTGCTCCAAGCTTCATTACCTTACTGCGAGCACATAAGAGTGCTGAAGTCTTATATAATACTAAATGTAATATCTGTATCTGTGTGTGTGTGTGTGTCTCACACACACACACGCACACACACACACACACACACACATCCTTATACTTTTCGACATTAATTGCCTTTATCCCGCATTTAAAAGCAGCCGAACATTGCCAAACTTTAGAGAGCTCATTATTCCTGTTTACGAGCTTTCACTCTTCCTCCTGCTCCGCCTCCTGCTCCTTCCTTTGCTCGTTCTTCCTCCTGCTCCGCCTCCTGCTCCTTCCTTTGCTCGTTCTTCCTCCTGCTCCGCCTTCTCCCTCTCGTGCTTCTGCTAGTTCTTCCTCATGCTCTTTCCGTTTTTTTACCTATTCTTCCATCTACTCCTTCTCCTTCATCTACTAATTCTTCTGCTCATTCTTTCTTTCCTCCTTCTATTGATCCTTTTTTTCCTCTCCTTGCTCCTCCTGCCTGCTTTTCCTTCTTGCTGTTCCTCATGCCTCTGCAATTGCTCCTCATGCTTCTACTTCTGCAGCTGCTTCTCCTCCTCTCTCTCTCTCTCTCTCTCTCTCTCTCTCTCTCTCTCTCTCTCTCCCTTTCATGTATCTGCTTCTCTTGTATTCTATCTGCTAATTCTCCTTCAGCCTCTTCTCTCCCTTCCCGTCTGTTTTCTTTTCTTCTATTGATTTATCGCCTTCGCCACCCGGACTCCATTTCTTCCCCTTCTCATTGGCCTTCTTTACCCTGTCCTCTCCTTTGCCCCTTTCCTTCGTTTATCCACCTGAGTGGTAACGCAGTTTAGTGAACTTGTGACGCCCGCTTCGTTAGTGCCTCTACGATACTAGTGGAAAGGGAACGTTACCCACTGTGTTGTGTATTAGTTAGTTAGTTACCATTTTGTCCTAGGCACATGTCGATTAGACACTAGGCCTGTTGTATATCCGTGAGTGCGTGTGTGTGTGTGTGTGTGTGTGTGTGTGTGGGAGCACTTAACCCTACGGGTTAAGTGCTCCCTTATGACCCTAATACTATCATATTTCACATTAATTTACAGCGACATATGAAGAAGACTGTTGGTAAACTATTTGCATTGAGATATACCTGTGGTATACGTGTGGTATTTCTGTGATATATCTGTGATATACTTATGATATCTTTGTGGTATATCTGTGATATACCTGTGATATACTTCTGGTGTATCTGATATACCTGTGATATACTTGTGGCATATCTGTGATATATATATATATATATATATGTGTGATATACCTGTGATATACTTGTGGTGTATCTGTGATATATATTTGTGATATACCTGTGAATGGTTGGGAGAATTTTCCAATCTTCGGGGCACAGTGTGAGGCCAGGCTTGTCTGCTAACTGCCTCTTCAACTAGGCTGCTGCTGTTGGCTACCCGCATGGTCACATATCCATAATAGCCTGCTTGATCTGGCAGTTTGTACACGTGTCTCTATGGCAGACTTCTCAAGGACGTACAGGTCACACAGGGACACAGACACATCTCAGGGCTGTGCTCCTTCTTGCTTAGAGAGAACTCAAGATACCAAGTCCTTTACGCTCATATGTTTCCAGTAGGGATTTAGTAAATCCTTAGAGAGTTAATTACCTTCCTCTGTTTGCCTGCAGGTCTCTCTCTCTCTCTGTTGGCTTAAATTATACTTTTTATCACTACTTATTCCCAGCTTAATATTCCCACTTCACATTGACCTCCCACGCGACATTTCCACTGCTTCCAGCCGCCTCCTTCTCCTATTCCTCCTCCTCCTCTTTTTCCTTCTCCTTCGCCTCGCTGCACCATTCACAGTTTTTCCTCACTCATACAAAAAATCACTGGCACAACTGTGCTCCGATACATTTCATTATCTGCATCAATTGAAGAAACTTTCGACAGACTTTTCAACGCTCCACCTTTCTCAACCTCATTTCTTCTCTTCTTCACTCTAGTTCTCATAGACATCGGGTAACACATACTGGGTATGTAAGTTCATTCACTTCCTTCGTACTTCTTCCGTTTTGTATTTTGTATGCACTTCCTAGACTTTTGTTTACTAATATAAGTGCGTACTGAAATGCAGTGTTTTTTTTTTGCGATTAGAGACAAAAGATAGATCCTCCGTTACTACTTGTGTTGAATGACCCTCCCCCCTCATATGTAGAGATTCACACTCATACGCACGCACGCATACGCACACACATACACACACACATACACACGCACACATCAACCAGATAACTGCGGCAGCATATGGGCGACTGGCAAACCTAAGATTAGCGTTCCGTTACCTTAACAAGGAATCGTTCAAGACACTGTATACCGTGTACGTCAGGCCCATACTAGAATATGCAGCACCAGTCTGGAACCCACACCTGGTCAAGCACGTAAAGAAACTAGAGAAAGTGCAAAGGTTTGCGACAAGGTTAGTTCCACAACTCAGGGGTCTGTCTTATGAAGAAAGATTGAGGGAAATAGGACTAACAACACTGGAGGAAAGAAGGGTCAGAGGAGACATGATAACGACATACAAAATACTGCGGGGAATTGACAATGTAGATAGTGACAGGATGTTTCAGAGAGGGAACACAGAAACAAGGGGACACAACTGGAAGCTGAAGACTCAGATGAGTCAAAGGGATGTCAGGAAGCATTTCTTCAGCCACAGAGTAGTCAGGAAGTGGAATAGTCTAGAGAAAGATATAGTGGAGGCAGGAACCATACATAGTTTTAAGACAAGGTATGATAAAGCTCATGGAGCAGGGAGAGCAGAGACCCAGTAGCAGACAGCGAAGAGGCGGGGCCAGGAGCTGAGTCTCGACCCCTGCAACCACAATTAGGTGAGTACAATTAGGTGAGTACACCTGCAACCACAAATCAGTGAGTACACACATACAAATTAAAAAAAAAATGAAAATAAAATCATAAAAAAACTAAATACACACTCTTTTCCCTTGCTCTTTTCTGTGTACACGTTCAATTTCACTCTTTCTAACTCTCTTCCAAAATCTTCCATTAACTTCTGCAATTTTTCTTCTGCATCTTCCAAGCGGACTGTGTCATTAGTGTCACCGCCCACACCTCCTCCGGGGGACCAACTACTGCCTGCTTAACACCCTTCCGCTCAACCATCAAATTACAAAAGAGATGAACACTGCTTCAGGAGTCTTAATCATATATATATATATATATATATATATATATATATATATATATATATATATATATATATATATATATATATATATATATATATGCTAGAATTCGCAAGAGCAGGCGAAATATTCACAAACACTGATCTCTGGCCGACGGAGACTCGAACCTACGAACCTCATGACAAGGTACGCAGTGCTTTACCGACCGTACCACACTGGTCCAATACCTTGGCATCCAGCTTTCGCTAGACGTTATTCCAAGGCAGCCAGCTTTCAGGCAGGAAGGCTTACAGCTTTTCATCTCATCCCCTGCATGCATCGACACAATAACGTCTAGCGAAAGCTGGATGCCAAGGTATTGGACCAGTGTGGTACGGTCGGTAAAGCACTGCGTACCTTGTCATGAGGTTCGTAGGTTCGAGTCTCCGTCGGCCAGAGATCAGTGTTTGTGAATATTTCGCCTGCTCTTGCGAATTCCTAGCATTGTAAAAATCTCTAGTTGTGTCGATGCATGCAGGGGATGAGATGAAAAGCTGTAAGCCTTCCTGCCTGAAAGCTGGCTGCCTTGGAATAACGTCTAGCGAAAGCTGGATGCCAAGGTATTGGACCAGTGTGGTACGGTCGGTAAAGCACTGCGTACCTTGTCATGAGGTTCGTAGGTTCGAGTCTCCGTCGGCCAGAGATCAGTGTTTGTATATATATATATATATATATATATATATATATATATATATATATATATATATATATATATATATATATATATATATACATACATACACACAAGGAGAGAGCGAGATACACATAAATCATAACAATGAAGTAATGCTTAACAGATTGATAATTCATGTTAAAAATTACATATTAAGGAGATTCTTGTGATGTGGATGAAGGTACTGTTAGCGCGGGAGCAGCGCCCAGAGCGTCAATTAAGTGCACCTGCGCTCCCTTGATGATCCTGGGCGTGGGGAGGTGGGAGCTGTTGTGGGGGAGGGACCTGTGGATGGGGGCACTCGGGACTTGGGACGAGGGAGGAGGGACTTGGGGTGGGAGGAGGGATGAGGGGAGGAAAAGAAGCGCGTGGGGATAGGGAGTTGGGGATAGGGACGTTGGGAGAGGAACGTAAGGTGAAGAACGTGGGGAGGAGGAACGTGGGAAAAAGAACGTGGAGGGGAACGTTTGAAAAAGAACGTGGAGGGGAACGTGGGGGAAAGAACGTGGAGGAGAGGAACGTGGGGAGAAGAACGTGGGGGAGAGGAACGTGGGGAGAAGAACGTGGGGGAGAGGAACGTGGGGAGAAGAACGTGGGGGAGAGGAACGTGGGGAGAAGAACGTGGGGGAGAGGAACGTGGGGAGAAGAACGTGGGGAGAGGAACGTGGGGAGGTGGCAACAAAAAATTCTCACGATATGCTTTCAACTCTGAAACCTGGAAGCGAGTTGAAAGTATTTCTCCTCTATTCTTTTTTTTTTTAACTTGCTGAGTTAAAAAGCTTTACGCTCTAATGCTCTATTTAGGAAATGTAATCTCCTTGATTGGATATGAAATGTTACGGCAGTTGAACTGTCTTTTTTCTCCACGGTTGATGTATCAGACTCGAGTTTTTAGCGGATAGTTTGAAAGGCTGTCTTGCCTTTGCTCTCTCTCTCTCTCTCTCTCTCTCTCTCTCTCTCTCTCTCTCTCTCTCTCTCTCTCTCTCTTTCTTTTCTTTTTTTCTCTCTCTTTCTCTCTCCCTTCACTCCCTGCTTCTCTTTCTTATATTAATAACAAATTGGGACAAACTTGAACAAACTGGGACAAACTTGAACAAACTGGGACAACTGGAACATACTGAAACAAACTTGGACAAACTGGAACAAACTGAAAGAAACTGGAACAAACTGAACTAAACTTGGACAAACTGGAACAAACTAAAAGAAACTGGGACAAACTGAAACAAACTGGGACAAACTGAAACAAACTGGGACAAACTGAAGCAAACTGGGACAAACTGGAACAAACTGAAGCAAACTGAGACAAGCTAAAACTAACTGTGACAAATTGGAACAAACTGGATCAAACTAGAACAAATTGGGACAAATTGGAACAAACTTGGACAAACTGGAACAAATTAGAGCAAACTGGAACAAACTGACTCTTTTTTCCTCCTAAGCAAGACACTGTTACGAGAAAAAATAATTAGCATGAGAGTTGACGTGACAAGCGTTGAAAAGACGACGTTATAAAACGTTATAAAGAAGACGTACTACACAAAGGTAAGCTGGATACCTTTATTACGGGTGGTAGTTATCATACCCATCATATGGGCGGAAGTTACCATACCCATGTTGTGGGTGGTAGTTACCATACCCATCTTGTGGGTGGAAGTTACCATACCCATCCTGTGGGTGGTAGTTACCATACCCATCTTGTGGGTGGTATTTACCATACCCATCATATGGGTGGTAGTTACCATACCCATCATATGGGTGGTAGTTACCATACCCATCTTGTGGGTGGTAGTTACCATACCCATCTTGTGGGTGGTAGTTACCATACCCATCATATGGGTGGTAGTTACCATACCCGTCTTGTGGGTAGTAGTTACCATACCCATCCTGTGGACGACAGTCACCCCATATCCGTCCTGTTGACGGCAGTCAATCTACCCATTCTTTGGACGGTAGTCATCCCATGCCTACCCTATGGAAGGTAATCACCAAATATCCATCTTATGGACGGTAGTTATCCCATACACATCCTATGGTCGGTAGTTATCCCATACACATCCTATGGTCGGTAGTTGTCCCATACACATCCTATGGTCGGTAGTTATCCTATACACATCCTATAGTCGGTAGTTATCCCATACACATCCTATGGTCGGTAGTCAAATAATTACAGAAGCCCAGCGTGGGTCCAGGGACCAGACCTCACTGACCACACTGCAAATCCAGATCCATAATTTATATAAAAAAAAAATATTGACGCGGAACACATGATTAAGACATTACATTTATCTTCCTCCTGCATCAATTAATCAAAGATTTTTCCCCTGTGATTGAGGGGATTTCTGGCCAAAAGCGATGGAAATTATTTCCGTATTGTCGTATTAATCTATCTCTGGGCACGAGATGAGGGTTGCTATAAGAATTATTTTTTCATATATCAGAGGATTTGAAGATGAAAGAGAAAAGGAAGAAGAAGAAAAAGAAGAAGCAGAAGATAAAGACGATGATGATAATTAAAAAATCACAGCAAGTAGTAGCGACAACAACGGAAAAAAAATCACCTAAGGTTAGGATAAGACCATCAGTCCCTTGGGATAAGAAAATTAATCACCCATGGGTAGCATAAGACAATCAATAACCTAGGAATAAGAAAGTTAATCACCCAGGGGTTGCATAAGACAATCAATAACCTAGGAATAAGAAAGTTAATCACCCAGGGGTTGCATAAGACAATCAATCACCCAGGGGTTGCATAAGACAACCAATCACCTAGGAATAAGAAAATTAATCACCCATGGGGTAACCTGAGGCAGTCACCCAGGGTAAACGATTAAAGGAATTATCCAGAGGTAGAGAAGGAAGCAATTACATATTTGTTAATGAACTGATAACTTATTTTTCTCATTCATTATAACAGAAGTTAAAGCTCTGAAAGTCTGGTGAAAAGCTGAAGTTATAAGCTCATCGCGTCGTGAAGAGCTCAACTCATGGCACAAAGCTACAGTTAGCAGTTCATCGCGTCGTGAAAAGCTCAGCGCCTTGCGGAAAGCTATATTTAGCAGCTATCGCCTCCTTTTATAGCAGTTTAGCGTTGATAACTTGAGGAAAAAAGTTAATTGCTGTTACCCCGTATCAAATTATACGAGAAGGGGGAAATAATCACTATAATTTTCGCGCCTCAGACTGCAACGCTTTTAGAGGATCTCACAGGAACTGAAGAACATAAGAGCATCGTGGAAGAACGAAAGAACATAGTGTATGAACACGGGATCTTCGCACAAGAATAAAAGAGCATCTCAGAAGAACATGAGATCATCACACAAGTACATAACAGCACCGCAACAACAACATTAATGGCATTGCAGAGGAATATATAAAAAAAACATTGCACAAAAACACAAGAGCATCGCAATACCGAATACGTGGACGGCTGTAGCAGAACACATTCATTGTATATACCCGGAGAGATTCACACCTTTCGGTGTTTATACTGTAAGCGATTCAAACTTCTCGGTGTATATATATATACACCCTTGAAAGGTTGATATTGCAGACATGTTGTTGATTACAGCAGCGTGGTTGAGTTGTCACGTCTCTTATTGCTGAGTATCAAGGGATTCTGAGTATCAAGGGATTCTGAGTATCAAGGGATTCTGGGGGCTGTGTTTACTGCCAGAGCCGAGAATGGTGAAGCTTGCTGCTTGCATAGCGCACACCAATGCTCATACTTCTAACAATATGTCGTGCCGAATAGGTAAAACTTGCGATTTTGGCTTAAATAGCAATGCTCTTCTTGCCGAATAAGGCAAGCAAAAATTTGTGTATGCAATAATTTTGCATATATTCTGATTATATTTTAAACTAATAATAATGCTACTAATACTGTTACTTCTACTATAACTACTACTATAGTACTACTGCTGTTACTGCTACTACTACTACTATTACTGTTACTACTACAACTACCACCACTACTACTAATAATAATTGTTGTTATTACTATTAGTATTATTGTTGTTGTTGTTGTCTTCGTTCTTGTTATTTATCCTGCCAGATATTTATTAACCTTTTCACTAAAATCAATAGAAGGGGGTCAGCGTCTCCTCTCTTTTCAGATTTCAACTTTTCTTCAAATGGGAGACATCTGTTTTTCATTGCAAATTAATTTAATAGAGAAATCAAAAGCAGATTAATTTTTTTCATGTATGTATGACACACAAAAGTGTGCCGCTTTCCATACTTTTGTGTTATGGAGAAGCACTGAATCTAGCGACCTGTCTTCTGGCCTTTTCTGGCTTTTTCTCCCCCAGTTGTGACTTGACAATGGTCTAGGACGAACCGGAACGTTGTCACACGTTTCCTCTCATAAGTGCTGGTTATTTGTAAACTGGTAGGTGACTACATTTGATACGAGGAAGGAGAAAAATTAGCTCCTCTTCCTTGTATTAGGAGCACTTCACCAGTAACGAGGCACACCCCTGGAATTGTGTGATTTTTACGAATTAATGTAACGGATTTAGAAGACGTCTATAAAACACATTTAATGGAATGATTTCTTTTTATCGGGAAGCAAAGATTTTTATTAATCTAATTTCTATTTTCAGGCAGCATTCGTGTTTTTTTTCTCTTCGTCAATTCAGTTGGAAATTGGATCTGGAAAAGTGTGAAAAATGAGTGTTGGATTCTGATGTGTTAGGCAGGCTTTGGCTCTCTCTCTCTCTCTGTATATCTGTCTGTCTGTCTGTCTCCATCTATCTATCTATCTGTCTGTATATCTGGTAATACTTAAGAAAAACTGTGAGCTCAGGCAGTGTAGACCATCCCGACTTAAACACAGATTCTCAATCTAAAACGTTAGGAAGATTTTACGCTGGGAGAGAACGGCACTTAACTCTCTGTCTCTGTCTGTCTGTCTGTCTGCCTGTCCCTCTCTCTCTCTCTCTCTCTCTCTCTCTCTCTCTCTCTCTCTCTCTCTCTCTCACTCTCTCAGTAATGCTGCATGTAACCTGTTCACCCCAGAAAAAGATACTTTAATCTCTAAAATATATATTAAAATAAACTCTCAGCATATGTACACTTAAGACACATGCACCTCTCAGTGAGCATATCCCGTGGCCAGTCCCAGACGCATAAACTTGACTAAACTCCTCACAGGGGTATTCCGAGCCCCCTCACTGTTTATTCCGGGCGTTCACACCTTATGAGTAATAATGCTACAGGTGGTCGTTGGAAGCGTCTCGCGAGGAAGTGGCGTAGACATCTTAAGGAGGAAGGATTCCCTTCTTTTTCTCTTGACGGGGGATTGGGGGTTGGGGGGGGAGGTTGCCTTGATCCTACTGAAAGGAAATGATGGTGTCTGACATTTACTGGTTTAGTGCTTGCCTATGAATATGTCAGATACATATTCATATGTACTCTTGTTAACTCTTTCGCGGCCTCGTTTATAGGCCTTGATGGAGCCACTATGCTACCCTGGAAGGATGGTAAGCAGATTGTCTGGGACTACACCTGTGCCGCCACATTGGCAGACACCTACTTGCCATACTCCGAAGCTGTTGGGAGTGGAGCTGCCAGTGGACCCGCAGATATAAAGGCCTTCCTCCTTGCTATAACTTCATCCCAATAGGGTCGGAGACCCTTGGAGCGTGGGGCAAGTGTGCTCTAAAGTTCCTCAAAGAGCTGGGTGAAAAACTCATCATAGAAACCAAGAATCACAGGGCGACCAACTTCCTCTTTCAGAGACTCAGTGTTGCGATCCAGAGAGGAGATGCCTGCAGCATTCTGGGCACGTGGCCCACCGCCGGGAAGCTGGACGAAGTATTCGAGATGTAGCTCTGAGATGTTATCTATGTTGGTCTTCTCCCTATTGTATTTTTGTCAATGTTTTGTGTCTTTTATATACATATATATATATATATATATATATATATATATATATATATATATATATATATATATATATATATATATATATAATTTTATAATATTTTATATATATATATAATATATATATATGTCGTGCCGATTAGGTAAAACTTGCGATTTTGGCTTAAATAGCAACGCTCACCTTGCCATACAAGACAAGTGAAAATTTGTGTATGCAATAATTTCGCCAAAATCATTCTGAACATAACGAAAAAATATATTTCATTGTGTTTGTTTATTATTAAATTAATGTTAACGTATCTAAAATATATTTAGTTGGGTTAGGCTAAATTAAATTGTGCTTGTTGTAATAAGGTTAGGTAGGTTTTCAAAGTTTCTCTTGGTACAAAATTAAAAATTTTTTACATTAACATAAATTAAAAAATATATCTTTAAACGTATAAGAGAAAATTTTAGAAAGGACTTAATTTTAAATGAGTTCTTGCTAATTGACAAGTTTTACCTAATCGGCACGACATATATATATATATATATATATATATATATATATATATATATATATATATATATATATATATATATATATATTATATATATATATATATATATATATATATATATATATATATATATATATATATATATATATATATGTTTTAATATTCTCGAAGTGTTTAAATTACTCTTCATCCAGGAAATTGGAGCTACTCTCAATTTTCTTGGATCAACCTTCAGGATTTACATGCGCATGTTTTAGTTAACAGCACTCACTACACTTCACTGCACCATACCACAATACTACTTTTCACTACACTACACTAAACTAAACCACATTACTACACCACACTACACTACACTGCACCACCCCACACTACACTGCACCACTGCACCACCCCACACTACACTGCAGCACCACACAACACTGCACCACACTGCAGCACCACACAACGCTGCACACACTGCAGCACCACACAGCGCTGCACCACACTGCAGCACTACACAACACTACACCACACTGCAGCACCACACAGCGCTGCACCACACTGCAGCACTACACAACACTACACCACACTGCAGCACCACACAACGCTGCTACACACCACACTACACTGCACCACACTGCAGCACAACACAACGCTGCACCACATCACACTACACTGTACCACACCACACTACACTGCACCACACTACACTGCATCACATTGCAGCACCACACAACACTGCACCACACCGCATCACACTACACTGCACCACACTACACTGCACCACACTGCAACACCACACAACGCCGCAGCACACCACACTACACTGCACCACACCACACTACTCTGCATCACACTGCAACACCACACAACACCGCAACACACCACACAACACCGCAACACACCACACTACACTGTAGCACACCACACTACACTGCACCACACTGCAGCACCACACAACACCGCAATACACCACACTACACTGCACCACACTGCAACACCACACAACACTGCCCCACACAGCATCACACTACACTACCCCACAATTCACCATACTAATCAGTCGTTCGCACAATATAAACACTTTTGAGAAATTCCGCGACTGGAGCGCTTATAGAATTTTTCACCTGGACAGATATTAATTTAGGTTCTAAAAATCCATTTTTTTACGGTGTAATAAGGTCACGCTTGGTAAACATTGCCTGAAAAACTTGACCCCATCAACATTAATCGTCATCAAAACTGATGTAAATTAAACGTCATGAGAATTTATCTAAATTAACCATCATGGAATTTTTTTTTTCTAAATTAACCGTCATGGAAATTTTTCTACATTAAACACATGAGAATTTATCTAATTTAAACGTTATCAGAATTTATCTAAATTAAACGTCATCAGAATTTATCTAAATTAAACGTCATCAGAATTTATCTAAATTAAACGTCATCAGAATTTATCTAAATTAAACGTCATCAGAATTTATCTAAATTAAACATCATCAGTATTTATCTAAATTAAATGTCATCACATTTTATGATCATTAGGTTTTAACTGTCGTTTGCGACAACAGCAAAAGAATAATCAAGAACACGAACCAGCGCAAAAAAAAAAAAACGTGAAGCAGTAACAATAAGAAGTAAAAACAAAGGAACGACAGCAGCGCTAGCAGCAACAGTAGTAGTAGTAATAGTAGTACCAGCAGCAACAGTAGTAGTAGTAATAGTAGTACCAGCAGCAACAGTAGCGGCAGTACCAGCAGCAACAGTAGCGGCAGTACCAGCAGCAGCAGTAGCGGCAGTACCAGCAGCAACAGTAGCGGCAGTACCAGCAGCAACAGTAGCGGCAGTACCAGCAGCAACAGTAGCGGCAGTACCAGCAGCAGCAGTAGCGGCAGTACCAGCAGCAACAGTAGCGGCAGCACCAGCAGCAGCAGTAGCGGCAGTACCAGCAGCAACAGTAGCGGCAGTACCAGCAGCAACAGTAGCGGCAGTACCAGCAGCAACAGTAGCGGCAGTACCAGCAGCAACAGTAGCGGCAGCACCAGCAGCAACAGTAGCGGCAGTACCAGCAGCAGCAGTAGCGGCAGTACCAGCAGCAACAGTAGCGGCAGTACCAGCAGCAAGAGTAGCGGCAGTACCAGCAGCAGCAGTAGCGGCAGTACCAGCAGCAGCAGTAGCGGCAGTACCAGCAGCAACAGTAGCGGCAGCAACAGTAGCGGCAGTACCAGCAGCAACAGTAGCTGCAGCACCAGTAGCAGCAGAACCAGCAACAGCAGCGATAGTTGTAGTTGTAGTAATTATAGTAGTAGTAGTAGTAGTAGTAGTAGCAACAGCATCAGCAGCAGCAGCAGTAACAGAGTCAGCAACAACAAGAAACAATAACAACAACAAACGCGACACCCACACACACACACACACACACAAGGGTGCTAACACACACACACACACAAGGGTGTTAACACACACACAAGGGTGCTAAGACCCCAGGTAATATTGTTGGTGTTGGTGCTACATGTAATCTCTCTCCCTGGTATCTGGTAGCTGGCTCGGTGTTCCATACGGCCGGGCTTTACGACTTCGCTCGCTAATGGCCCAGCATCTGCTCCTGCCGGTAGTTACCTCGCTAAAAAAGGATGTTAATGTGATGGAAATTAAGGAGTGTGAATGTGTGTGTGCATGCATGCGTGCGTGCGTGTGCGTGCGTGTGTGTGTGTACTCACCTATATGTGGTTGCAGGAGTCAAGTCACTGGTTTCGAGTTACGGATGCTGTGATATCTCTTAATTCTCGATCGACTGACGTTCCCTTTCTCAGATCTCCTCTTCAACCCTTTTGCTGCTCTCATTCTCTTCCATGTCATTCCTGAGCTCTTTCGACCTCTTTACTACCTTTTCTCTAATGGGAATTCTTTCTGATGAATGTTTGTCTTCATGCCAGTGTCACTGAGAGATACCGTGACACAACCAACGAAGCCGTGGTTGATGGGAAGGCAATGTGTCTCATCAGGCTCAGAGCTGAATATTTAATTGGTTTACATTAGATCATCAGCTAATAAGAATTGTCATGAAGCGGTATTTTACATTCTAAATATTACCCAGATTTCTTGAACGTTCAATATATTCACTGAAGCTTTACTGACAACAACAAATGCTATAAATTAACTTGAGAAAGCTCTCCATAGATCAAGACGTAGTTCTCATAAAATACTTTTCCGCAACGGGAGCGTTTCCTTAAATACAAGTGTAAAAAATGTTTTTTTTTTATTGCTTTAAATGCTATCCCAGACATCTTTAATGATTACTTCGCTCACATTACAGGACACACCTAAAATAACAGCAGTGTTGACAGTCCTAAATAAATTCTTCTGACACTTTTTTCCCTGCGTGTGTCATGTACAACACAATCCTTGTAGCACAGTCTTCATGCTGACACGAGGCAGGAAAGAAAGTTATATTATTTATATAGCGCATGGACCAATGAAGTCATTCAGGGCTCTTGTCAATATAAAGGTTAGCACACTCATTTACACTTACTCAAGGTGTATTTATTCATAACCACTAACACACAGTGTCACGGTAAAAATTTGCTTGTCGTTGTTGATTGTTGTAGACTGTATAGCCAAAATCTTGAATACTGTAGATATTATTCTCAGAAAAATGAATGCACAACCGTTTGTATTGGTTCTTGCAATTGCTTTTAACAACTCTGGCTTGTATAAAACAAAGAGAGTGCCTATATATGATCATCATGGTAAAACACTAAATTCTTATGGGGAATGAAAGAGACGGAGACTCTCCAGGTTTGAAATGAAGAGATGAATAGCTCCAATTCTGTGGATGAAGAACCCTTTAACAGGGGTACCCTTTAGACAGGATAAAATCTTTTTTCAGTACCCAGAAGTCTGTTTCATGAAGAGTGGCAGAAACTAGGGTTGGCAAAGGTCTTTTAACACACCTGGTAGAACCTTCCTGGTGAAACGCTTTGTCAAAAACCCACTTAAAATCCGGCGAAACTCTGAAGCGTCTAGTCAGTTCATTAAACACTAACATTCACTTTTAAATAACACTTACGTCACACATGCTGCACATGTGTCTCATTCATCACTAGTGGGGTATACCACTTACGTCACACATGCTGAACATGTCTCATTCATCACTAGTGGGGTATACCACTTACGTCACACATGCTGAACATGTGTCTCATTCATCACTAGTGGGGTATACCACTTACGTCACACATGCTGAACATGTGTCTTATTCATCACTAGTGGGGTATACCACACACGTCACACATGCTGAACATGTGTCTCATTTATCACTAGTGGGGTATACCACTTACGTCACACATGCTGAACATGTGTCTCATTCATCACTAGTGGGGTATACCACACACGTCACACATGCTGAACATGTGTCTCATTCATCACTAGTGGGGTATACCACACACGTCACACATGCTGAACATGTGTCTCATTCATCACTAGTGGGGTATACCACTGACGTCACACATGCTGAACATGTGTCTCATTCATCACTAGTGGGGTATACCACTTACGTCACACATGCTGAACATGTGTCTCATTCATCACTAGTGGGGTATACCACTGACGTCACACATGCTGAACATGTGTCTCATTCATCACTAGTGGGGTATACCACTGACGTAACGATACTTTTTCTCTCTTGTCACTACCCTGTATATTCTATTTCGCGGGTTTACCACTTTTCCCTGTTACCTCCTGCCTGCTCTTCATCCTTCCTCTTCCTCTTCCCTCGTGGGGAAAGGAGTGGGGAAGGGGAAGGGGAAAGGGGATGGGGAGGGGAAGGGGGTGTGGGCGTCACGGTGTTGCTCCCACTGATTATACCACGTCCGCTGCCACCTGACTCCTCCTTCATCTTATCCTCCCTCTCTTTTCTCCTTCACCCTTTCCTCCCTCCCCTATCTGCTCCTTAATTCATTTTCTTCCCTCCCTCCCTCCTCTCCGTCCATTCATACAACTATTCTCCCTCACCTCTTCCCTTCCTCAGATTTCCCCTCTACCCTTTCTCTCTCTCACCCTCCAAAGTAACTTGTCCCCTCACGCCATTCCCTCATTATCCCCTTTCTACTTTTCCTCTCCCTCTACACCTCTCACACCTTCCTTTCCGACTTCCTCTCCCTGCCTTTCTCCTCCTCCTCCTCCTCCTCCTCCCACCTTCTCTTCCTCTCTCCCTCACAATTTCATTCGTTCTTTCCTTCCCTCTCACATTCACATTGTTTTCTAATTGCCTAAAGCCTTTAACTACTTTTTTCTTATTTATTTTCCTGTCTTCCCTCGCCACTTCTTTCCTCATCTTCCCTCTCTCTCTCTCTCTTTCTCTCTCAATTCATCCCGTCACTTCTCTTTCCCCTACGAACTCCATCCCTCCCTCCCACCCACGTTTCCTCCCTCCCTTCCTCCCTCTATCCTTCCCTCCCTCTAACAAGCTCTGCACCCTAGTGTTGGAGTATTTCCTGTTTCTCTTTCTCTCTTTTTTTTTTTTCTGTGGTGTCTCAAACAACGCTTTATCCACCACTTGGAAGACCAGCCGAGTGTGATCATGCCCTCCTTCCTCCCTCCTGAGAGAGAGAGAGAGAGAGAGAGAGAGAGAGAGAGAGAGAGAGAGAGAGAGAGAGAGAGAGAGAGAGAGAGAGAGAGATAAAGAGAGATTAAATTTGTATCCTTTGCCGCCGAAGCGGCTAGTTTATTTTCGCACCTTACATCCATCCAGTGAACAGAAGCGCAAGACCATATGGATACATAAAAAGCCTAGAGACTAGGTCGCAATAGGGAGGTTGACCACATACCTTGGTTTGATGATCATGTATGTGTGTGTGTGTCCATGTCAGAAGCCCTTGTAACCACGCTGAAGCCTTGCTATTACCACATCTTCAGGATACATGCAGTATGCTTCTTCATATACGGTTTGCAGCCCAGTTCCAAGTTAGGTTAGGTTACGTTAGATTAAAATAGGTTGTCGTTTATTCATAAAAAAAATTATCACATACCACAGCGGAAATACTATAAGTATATGATTAAAAGAAATAACAAAGGTTGCGGAGCAAACAGTAACGGGCGCCTACTGTTCAAGAAGCTTTCAACAGTCACCTATTTGGATGTGTTTAGTGCCATGTTGTCTGTCGTTAAGAAGACGGTTGGAATTTAATGTGACTCTAGTGATGCTTGTTGTCACTTAAGTTGCTTGTGGGAATCAAGGTCACAGTGTTCCTCTTGCCTCTGCTCATCAGTCAGTCTGTTGACATTGCAAGTTGCTCCGTAAATGTTAACATACTGAATTACTTATCTACTTGTAGTCCACGTACTGAGGGTCAACGCCCCCGCTGCCTGGTAGTGCAGTAGCAAGGCTACAGCTTCTCTCAGCATATATGACTGATATGAGAGAAACTTCAGCGGGTGCACTCACGCTACCATAGTCTGAGAAAACTTCCGCTCATTTCTTCTGTTGCTGCCCTTGCAACATTGCACGGCTCCTGATGACGCACTGAGAAATCCGAAAGTATTTGAGATAAAGATTACCCCCCCTCGTGGCTTGTCTTGCATTATTAAGATCACCTGTTTGCGATTGTTTATATATATATATATATATATATATATATATATATATAATATATATATATATATATATATATATATATATATATATATATATATATTTTTTTTTTTATTAACACATCGGCCGATTCCCACCAAGGCAGGGTGGCCCGAAAAAGAAAAACTTTCATCATCATTCACTCCATCACTGTCTTGCCAGAAGGGTGCTTTACACTACAGTTATAAAACTGCAACATTTACACCCTCCTTCAGAGTGCCGGCACTGTACTTCCCATCTCCAGAACTCAAGTCCGGCCTGCCGGTTTCCCTGAATCCCTTCATAAATGTTACTTTGCTCACACTCCAACAGCACGTCAAGTATTAAAAAACCCTATGCCTCCATTCACTCCTATCAAATACGCTCACACATGCTTGCTGGAAATCCAAGCCCTCGCACACAAAACTTCCTTTACCCCCCCCTCCAACCTTTCCTAGGCCGACCCCTACCCCGCCTTCCCTCCACTACAGATTTATACACCTCGAAGTCACTCTGTCTCGTTCCATTCTTCTACATGTCCAAACCACCTCAACAACCCCTCCTCAGCTCTCTGAACAATCGTTTTGGTAATCCCGCACCTCCTCCTAATTTCCAAACTCCGAATTCTCTGCATTATATTCACACCACACATTGACCTCAGACATGACATCTCCACTGCCTCCAGCCTTCTCCTCGTTGCAACATTCATCACCCATGCTTCACACCCATATAAGAGCGTTGGTATAACTATACTCTCATACATTCCCTCTTTACTTCCATGGACAAGGTTCTTTGTCTCCACAGACTCCGAAGTGCTCCACTCACCCTTTTCCCTCATCAATTCTATGATTCACCTCATCCTTCATAGACCCATCCGCCGACATGTCCACTCCCAAATATCTGAATACATTCACCTCCTCCATACTCTCTCCCTCCAATCTGATATCCAATCTTTCGTCACCTATTCTTTTTGTTATCCTCATCACCTTACTCTTTCCTATATTCACTTTCAATTTTCTTCTTTTACACACCCTACCAAATTCATCCACCAACCTCTGCAGCTTCTCTTCAGAATCTCCCAAAGCACAGTGTCATCAGCAAAAAGCAACTGTGACAACTCCCACTTTGTATTTGCTTCTTTATCTTTTAGCCCAACACCTCTTGCCAAGACCCTCGCATTCACTTCTCTTACAACCCCATCTATAAATATATTGAACAACCACGGTGACATCACACATCCTTGTCTAAGGCCCACTTTTACTGGGAAATAGTCCCCTTCCCTCCTACACACTCTAACCTGAGCCTCACTATCCTCATAAAAACTCTTCACTGCTTTCAGTAACCTTCCTCCTATTCCATACACCTGCAACATCTGCCACATTGCCCCCTATCTACCCTATCATACGCCTTTTCCAAATCCATAAATGCCACAAAAACATCTTTACCCTTATCCAAATACTGTTCACCTATATGTTTCACTGTAAACACTTGGTCTACACACCCTACCTTTCCTAAAGCCCCTTGTTCATCTGCTATCCTGCTTTCTGTTTTACTCTTAATTCTTTCAATAATAACTCTACCATACACTTTACCAGGTACACTCAACAGACTTATTCCCCTATAATTTTTGCACTCTCTTTTGTCCCCTTTGCCTTTATACAAAGGAACAATACACGCTCTCTGCCAATCCCTAGGTACCTTACCCTCTTCCATACATTTATTAAATAATAGCACCAACCACTCCAAAATTATATCCCCACCTGCTTTTAACATTTCTATCTTTATCCCATCAATCCCAGCTGCCTTACCCCTTTCATTCTACCCACTGCCTCACGAACTTCCCCTACACCCACAACTGGCTCTTTCACACTCCTACAAGATGTTATTCCTCCTTGCCCTACACACGAAATCACAGCTTCCCTGTCTTCATCAACATTTAACAAATCCTCAAAATATTCTCTCCATCTTCCCGATACCTCTAACTCTCCATTTAATAACTCTCCTCTCCTATTTTTAACTGTCAAATCCATTTGTTCTCTAGGCTTCCTCAACTTATTAATCTCATTCCAAAACTTTTTCTTATTTTCAACAAAATTTGCTGATAACATCTCACCCACTCTCTCATCTGCTCTCTTTTACATTGCTTCACCACTCTTTTAACCTCTCTTTTTCTCTCCATATACTCTTCCCTCCTTGCATCACTTCTACTTTGTAAAAACCTCTCATATGCTAACTTTTCTCCCTTACTACTCTCTTTACATCATCATTCCACCAATCGCTCCTCTTCCCTCCACCCACTGCCTGTAACCACAAACTTCTGCTGAACACTCTAACACTACATTTTTAAATCTACCCCATACATTTTCGACCCCATTGCCTACACTCTCACTAGCCCATCTATCCTCCAATAGTTGTTTATATCTTACCCTAACTGCCTCCTCTTTTAGTTTATAAACCTTCACCTCTCTTTTACTTACTGATTCTATTTTCCTTGTATCCCATCTACCTTTTACTCCCACTGTAGCTATAACTAAAAAGTGATCTGATATATCTGTAGCCCCTCTATAAACATGTACATCCTGAAGTCTACTCAACAGTCTTTTATCTATCAATACATAGTCCAACAAACTACTGTCATTACGCCCTACATCATATCTTGTATACTTATTTATCCTCTTTTTCTTAAAATATGTATTATCTATAACTAAAACCCTTTCTATACAAAGTTCAATCAAAGGGCTCCCATTATCATTTACACCTGGCACCCCAAACTTACCTACTACACCTACTACACCCTCTCTGCGTTATATATATATATATAAACTGAGAAATGAACATAATACTGGAGAGGATTATAAGTTTAATCCTCTGTTCTCCTCTTCCTCATCCATTTCTAAATTTATCATTTCATTCATCATTATCTTCACCAGCTTCTACAGTTTTATCGCCACCCTCTGATAACACCATGATCCCAGTTCTTTCCTCTGCACTACTCAATCTCCACCCCTCTACCACCACCGCCACTACTACCATCACCACTACAACTATTACTACTACTACAACCACTACAACTATCACAACTACTACAACCACTACAACTATTACTACCACTACCACCGTCCAGACAGAAATGGATATTAACAACAGTAATAACACACAAGCTTTTATTGTGACTACGTTTCGCGTAGTCTAGAGCGTTATCAAGTCGATGTTTCGCTCTACATAGAATGAGACGTCGTCGCAATTAAAGTTTGACCACGCTGTTGTCAACGCATCATCGTGACGTAGAGAACAGAGCTCTTATTACCTCGTTGTTATCAACGCATCATCAACGTGACGTAGATAACCATGCTTTTATTGCCTCGTTATCAACGCATCATCAACGTGACGTAGATAAAAATGCTTTTATTGCCTCGTTATCAACGCATCATCAACGTGACGTAGATAACAATGCTTTTATTGCCTCGTTATCAACGCATCATCAACGTGACGTAGATAACAATGCTTTTATTGCCTCGTTATCAACGCATCATCAACGTGACGTAGATAAAAAGGCTTTTATTGCCTCGTTATCAACGCATCATCAACGTGGCGTAGATAACAATGCTTTTACTGCCTCGTTATCAACGCATCATCAACGTGACGTAGATAACATTGCTTTTATTGCCTCGTTATTATCAACTCATCATCAACAGAACTTCTGCTCTGAGTAAAAAAAATGTCATTCATAATTAATTATCATCTAATTATATTCATGATCATCTCAGTTAATTATCATTCTTATTATTTACATGTTATGCTTCAGCTTCTGAGTGGCTCATGGACAGGAAGGGGAATATGGCTCCAATTTCTACGTTCAAGAGCCCTTCCCCGGCATCAAGGCACTTACCCCCCCCTCCTCCTATGAATGATGTGACCGAAATTATTTAGTTTATTTAAGAACAGGTTCAGTACAAGAGGCACTGCGGTAGGCCTACAGGCCCACGGTAGGCCTACAGGCCCACGGTAGGCAGGTCGTACTCACGCAGACCCGTTTTCACTAATGTACCCGTGAAAGTAATTTTAATGCTATTCAAAATATTTGGTTACTGATGACCATAATTTTTAATGGGGTGGACCGGTAAGCCAGCGGAAGGCCTCGGTCAGATGACCAAAAGCTCCAACGGCGGGTCATCATCTGACTAAGACCCGCGACAGGAAACACGTCTTGTTTTCTGACGAACCTTACTTAGCCTAACCCAACGTAACCTAACCTAACCTAACCTTGGTTACACTGACTAGTTATAATACTGTTGTCATAATTACCGACAATAAGTTGAGTAAAAGGACACAAGTGCAACTAATGTGACATTTTAATATAGAAGGATTGACAAAGCTCCTGGAGAGAGAAACTTTGCCACAATAAAATGACGCCGTAGTTGCACAATTTTTCTTTTACCTTACACTGAGAGGTTGTCCGGTCTCTCACAAGCATCCTGCCGAGCCGCTGCTTGCCCTATACACTTTGCCTCATCCTTCCTAAATTCTTAATATTTGCCCTTTTAAAAAAGTAATTTCGAGTTCTGGTGTGGAGGAATGTGCTCCTACGATATAATAGACTGTTAAGCTTGCTACTTAGCTTATTGATGAATCCAAGATGTCGCAGCTATCCCCAACACATTCACAGAGGATACATCCATGGCCTCATTCTCCACAGGGCTGTAAGTTTAAACATCAAGTGGTTATAATATATTGTCCCAAAGGAGCGTATGCTCATATCTTCAGTCATTAACTCTAGACTGATTTAACACTCACGTGTTTGGACTTAAAAGTCCACGCATAACCGCCGTCAATAGGTAAATTTTGATGCTCTTGACATACAAGAACTGCGCAGTCCCCTGCCTGACAAGAACATAAAATAATACCTTGCTCGTGTAACGTGAGCGATGGTGTTGACTCCACCATATATGGTGGAAATGCTGTCTTGATTGTAGAATGCCGCTGATGAGTCACCGTCTTGTTTCTATGGAATTCACTTGCAATTGTCTCTACGTTTGTCTTTTAGCAGTAATAAGAAGCTGCGCACACTTCTGAATATACCGATTTTATTCACTAAACGCGCTGGAACAGAGTTCTTATCCGATTTCCCGACGTTAGTGGAGATTAAATTAGAATAACGGACGCGTACGACTAATGTCTTTGTTAGGTTAAACCCTTCGTCGCCGTATGACCCGTTTCTTCAGTGGCCGATTTCAATCTGACTCCTCGTGCAGCCTCGTGGTACCTCGTGGTGCTTGGCATGCTGATATCAGCACAATTTCAACAACTGCAATAAAAATGCTTGTGTTCTCTAAATACTTTGATCACTGGAACACATGATTGTATTGTTTAAGTGTAGAAACTAATACAGCAGTTTACTATAATTTTCCTGTTACGGCAAAGAGTTACATTTATCTCAAATGTCTATTAACTCACATATACACTCGCTGCTACTTGGTCAGACAACACGTGACACACTGTGGTCAGTACATCTGGAAGGAGTTAATTTGTTTTTGCACCCAGACTCGCCTCGTCTGGCCCCTTCCTAAGGGCGGAAAGGGTGGGGGCCCTTAACAAGGGTAAAAAGGGCGCATACCCCCCCCTCTGGAGAATTTTCTCCACATCTGGCTTGGTTCTGAACTCTGAACCCGTGTTATGTGAGAAGTGTGTCGAGTTAGTGTGTTTGGCTACAGGATGGTAAGACGGGAATGGATGGTCGGTGGACAGGAATAGATGGTTGGTGGACAGGAATGGATAGTTGGTGGACAGGAATGGATGGTTGGTGGACAGGAATGGATGGTTGGTGGACAGGAATGGATAGTTGGTGGACAGGAATGGATGGTTGGTGGACAGGAATGGATGGTCAGTGGGATGAAAATGACTCAAATTTGTGATTATAAGTTTATATTACACACAAGCACACATATACACATACACACACACACACACACACACACACACACACACACACACACACACACACACACATATTATACAATAACCAGACGACATGAAGCATGACTATTACAGTTTAGTCTCTTGGGATGTTGGACACGCTACCTGATTCAAGTGGAGGTTTCACGCTGCCGCGTAATCCGATCCTCCTCTTTGGAATCCGACCCTCCGTACTCGACCGTGTGAATAGGATTTAGTGGGATTTGTTTGTTTTTTTGTGTGTGGAGAGGAGATAAAAGGTTTAAATGCTCTTATAGTGGTGGGATTACAGGTGTTCGTACCGTGGGAAATTAGGAGTGAAGGATTAGGCCTTGTGTTTGGGCGGGTGAGTGTGGGATTCATTGTTTATGGGAATAAATGTGGGAGGCCGATGTGAAGGTTATTTCTTTAACCACACCACAGCTAACGCGCACACCTGCGTGCGCACACATAAACACACACACGCCAGGAGCTATGAATCGACCCCTGCAACCACAACTAGGTGAGTACCCACACACACACACACGTTCAACTAACTGAAATGCGTGTAAATTACTCTCAGAGACGTCAACAACACTCAATCATTCAAGCGGAAAATCAGACATGAGACACTGACATACATAATATCAAGAGTACTGGAGAAGATAGTCAGAGTGTTAGTACACCTGGGGAGGATAGTCAGGAAGAGAGTGTTAGTACACCTGGGGAGGATAGTCAGGAAGAAAGTGTTAGTACACCTGGAGATAAAGAAGCTCATCATAGGTGACCAATATAGTTTTAGAGATAGCAAGTCTTGACTTAAGAACCTGCTGGAGTTCTAAGAGACGAAGCAACAGAAGCAAGAGTGAACGGAATGTATATTTCTAGATAGCAAAAGAAGTGTTTGTTACAGTCTCTTATTGGGTACATGCACAAACTAGTGGATCAGGCGGTGGTGATAGGAAAAACACTTTAGTTGAGGAAGGTACCTGAAAGAGGACAGCAGACTGCAAACTGGATATAGTATCTGATCCTTCAGCTAACATTGTGTAAGAGAACCGATTCTTAGCCGAGGCCGGGAAAGAGATCTGATATTACATTCAATTCTGGGAAAGATTTCTGATCCATTAAACTGTAGTGGGCAAGAGATCCTAGCCTAAAACGCTAGTCAAGAGTTCTGATCCTTAAGCTACGGTGGACAAAGGTTCCTATGATGATGTTGGCAGGGAGATCTGATCGTTTAACACGCTCAGGATGTGATGCTTTGCGTCAGACGGCTTATCAGATCCTTCATTCAGCGCAAGACATGAGGTGTAACCCTATAGTGTGTTGAACAAGGAATCTGACACGGTAGGGGCGCCAAGGACGATGGTATCTGGTACTCTGTATTATGCTGACTAATTGGCTGGGTTTGATATCGCTCTGAAGTTAATCTATGAGGCACTTAGTTCATATCAATGACCTCTTTTTTCTAGCTATGTGAGAAAAAGTAATGCGAATGATAGTCTTCGAAGCGTAAACAAGAGAGAGATAGAGAGAGAGAGAGAGAGAGAGAGAGAGAGAGAGAGCGAGTACTCATCACAAACACTGGACGTTTAAGCATCTTCAGAGTTTTAGTTAAGGTGATTCTAGGCCGCCATGATAGAGCTGTCAGGTGAAGTCAATTATGGTGTTTAGAAGCACACCTGTCCACCAGTCCCATGTTTTTCCTAACTCAATATTTGAAGGACAGCGCTCATGATGAGCGAAACATATCCTAATAAAAGTTTCCTAACGTGCCTATTTTGCCCTATTATGTAACAATAAGATAAGTTATACCACACGACACCCCACATTATTTATCGGTTACCAACTTCTATGGAGCTTTCGAACATATATATTAAGTCGCCCGAAATGTGGAGTGGAGTGACCAAAGTCCCAGTACCGAAACTCTTCCAATAAATGTCCAAAGTTTTGGCATTTTGTATTTTTTTCCCCTACTTAGCTGTATCATATAACTGTCTTCCAGATATATTAAGCAGCAACCCACGTCGTTTTCATCACCAGTCTGGACACCACTGGGAAGGAACCCCGCTTCACCATCGCTGGAGCTCGCTCTGCGAACTCTAAATTTATATTTCTGGCTTCTGTAATGCTCTTCCTAGTCCATTTGAAAGTCGTAGAGCACTGCAAGCCCACTGCCGCACTGGAAACCCGGATGCTCTGCATGTTTTACAGAAAATATTGCAGGCGCTGAGAGTGTAGCGGGGACTAGGAGGGAGTGGGGCTGAACGCTCACTCGCTTTACCCATGTAAAACATATATATATTTGTAGCAGGTCAGTTTGAAATGATGGACTTCCTTCCTTCGTGTCTTCTTAAGTAGCCTCGTATCTTTGTCCGCTTCCGCCTTGCTACTTCTCTCTTCACGTATCCTTTTTAATAATGATAATACTAATATTAATAATAATAATAGTGTCATAATGTATAAATGCTGAAAGTTTATCTTAATCCTTTTCTTAGGGATTAAAGTATTCTTGATTGGTAGTGAATAGGCTAAATGAAGCCTTAATGGTCCTTTGTGTAGTCGATAGGCATTCAGTATAATTAGCCAATCGACCAATAACAATAATGAATAATAATAATAATAATAATAATAATAATCCATACCTATCCTTTTCGCTACTATCTTCTATTCATTTTCGTTAATAGTGTTTAAAGCCTATCGGCTACACGAGGGTCGTTAGGCTGCTTGTTACCCTCTCACCACCACTCAAGAATATTTCAAGCACTAAAAGAGTGAGTAACGTAAACTCTCAGAGAATGTATACGGGGAGATATATACCTCTCGGTGTATGTATCCTGTGTGATCCAACTGTCTTACACTTCGACATTTATAAAGTATGATTTGCCTCCAGTGTTTGCAAATATATTCTTTGGGGGATGGAGTGTGTACGTGCGTGTATTGTGTGTGTGTGTGTTAGTTACCATTTTGTCCTAGGCACATATGTGTGTGTGTGTGCTCACCTAATTGTGGTTGCAGGGGTTGTGTCATAGCTCCTGGCCCCGCCTCTTCACTGGTCGCTACTAGGTCCACTCCTTGCTCCATGAACCTTATCATACCTCATCTTAAAGCTATATATGGATGCTGCCTCCACTACATCACTCACCAGACTATTCCACTTCCTGACAACTCTGACTGAAGAAATACTTCCTAACATCCCTGTGACTCATCTGAGTCTTCAACTTCCAATTGTGACCCCTTGTTGCTGTGTCCCATTTCTGAAACATCCTGTCTCTGTCCACCTTGTAAATTCTTCTGAGTATTTTATATGTCGTTATCATGTGTTCTCTCTCTTCTGTCCTCCAGTGTCGTCAGGTCGATTTCCCTTAACCTCTCCTCGTAGGACATACCCCTTGGCTCTGGGACTAGTCTCGTTGCAATTTTTTTTTACTTTCTCTAATTTCTTGACGTGCTTGACCAGCTGTGGGTTCCGAACTGGTGCATACTCCAGTATGGGCCTGACGTAAACTGTGTACGGTGTCCGGAACGATTCCTTACACTGTATATGTGTGTGAAGCAGTTTGGTGTCTGAAGGGAGAACAATGAGCAGCAGTGTTTTACCGGAAGGTGGCGATCTATTGCTAGAGAGAGAGAGAGAGAGAGAGAGAGAGAGAGAGAGAGAGAGAGAGAGAGAGAGAGAGAGAGAGAGAGAGAGAGAGAGAGAGAGAGAGAGAGAGAGAGAGAGAGAGAGAGAGAGAGTTATCTACGATGCCTGCGCATATGAAGATCATTAATTCCTTTGAGTTAATAGCTTTATAGTCTTATTTGCACTCCATTAATATTGTGCCATCGGTAATGGAAAGATTACAGAGGCACATAATGAGTCAAGAGACTACACCAATGTTCTTGTAAATAAATTACAGTGGTAATGAACTATTTACTCTCGCGTAAACTATTTACAGTAGCAATGAATCATTTACAGTGGTAATGACAAGGGTCCTTGCTTGGCCATTGTCAAGTCAGATAAGACATTTCCCAAATGTTTTTTTTTTTTGGTGAGCTGCTCTAGCCACGGTATTATGACTTTTAATTCTTAATTGATATGTTATAATGTCATATGTAAGGCGCAAAATTGTGTAAACATAGCTTCGTGTGGGTTCGAACACGGGTTTTCCAAGGTACAGAATTTTCGTAATTCTGTCCCATAACTGGGATGAGATTTTGTGAAAATACTAAAGACTCTGAGTGAATTTACGAAAACACCTAATTACATTATTATTATTATTATTATTATTATTATTAATGGTATAATAATAATAATAATAATAATAATAATAATAATAATAATAATAATAATAATAATAATAATAATATTATTATTATTATTATTATTATTATTATTATTATTATTATTGCTGAAAGAACACCTTTAAGAATTTTCCTTATTTTTCCTTTCCTAAAACTTTTCGAGAACGCCTCATCCAATCAGTTTCAAATTTCCATCATTTGTGCACGGTAACGAGGAATAAATTCTTGGAACACTTGGCACGTTCATACACGTTCCCAAAGTTTTTGAATTCAATCCCAGCAGCCTTCCAAGACCATCAGTGGCGTAGCTTCAAGCGTTCAATAAAGATGCCAAAAAAACTACAACTATAGCGGAGAGTGAAATTCACATGCGCAGTTGTAGATTTGATAATTGTATGCGTTATATATTGTCAATATTTTCCCGTTAAACCACGTTAAAAAAAAATTCAGTTTACCTCTTCTGAAATGCTTCAGTATTTGATAGCCGATGCATCTTAGGGTCAGGACAGTACCCATTAAATTTCGTTTGTGTGCCGGAAAATTTGTTAATGAATTAAAAAAGAAAAAGAACTTGAAATCGTTGAAATCCGTAAAATAACTGGAGAATGGCTTCAAATTTTCACCACTAATGTGTTTCCTGAAAACGAGAGGTTATCTTAACACGTTCAAATAAAATATACTTTGATAATAGCAAAATAGATTTAGATGTTTTGAAACTGGCAAGGAGCCTATTAACAAATTCAAATCAGCAATAAAATATCTTCGAATCAACTTGATAAGTAGAAATTTAGAAACACCAAGACCTGTCAAGGTTTCACACACACACACACACACACACACACACACACACATACACACACCAGGACCAGGCAGGTATAACAGGGTAGGTGCTGCAATGGATCAGGGAATACATGTCGGGAAGACTTCAGAGAGTCATGGTATGTGATGAAGTTTCAGAGTGGGCGCCTGTGACGAGCGGGGTTCCAGAGGCGTTAGTCCTAGGACCGGTGCTGTTTCTGTTATATGTGAACGACATGACGGAAGGAATAGACTCAGAAGTGTCCCTGTTTGCAGATGATGTGAAGTTGATGAGAAGAATTCAATCGGACGAGGACCAAGCAGAACTGGACAGGCTGCAGGCTTGGTCCAGCAACTGGCTCCTGGAGTTCACCCCCACCAAGTGCAAAGTCATGAAGATTGGGGAAAAGGGAAAAGAAGACAGCAGACGGAGTACAGTCTAGGGGGCCAGAGACTACAAACCTCACTCAAGGAAAAGGATCTTGGAAGTGAGTATAACACCGGGCACATCTCCGGAGGAGCATATCAACCAAATAACTGCTGCAACATACGGGCGTCTAGCAAACCTAAGAATATCATTCCGACATCTCAATAAGGAATCGTTCAGGACTCTGTACACTGTGCATGTCAGGCCTATATTGGAGTATGCAGCACCAGTTTGGAACCCACACTTAGACGGAAATTAGAGAAAGTGCAAAGGTCTGCAACAAGACTAGTCTCGGACAAAAGGGGCATGTCCTACGAAGACAGGTTAAGAGAAATCGACCTGACGACACTGATGGACAGGAGAGATAGGGAGGATATGATGACAACATATAAAATACTGAGAGGAATAGACAAGTTGGACAGAGACAGGATGTTCCAGAGATGGGACACAGCAACAAGGGGTCACAATAGGAAGTTGAAGACTCCGATGAATCACAGCGATGTTAAGAAGTATTTCATCAGTCACAGAGTTGTCAGGAAGTGGAACAGTCGGATAAGTGATACATAGCTTTAAGAAGAGATATGATAAAGCTCATGGAGCAAGAAGAGTGACCTAGCAGCGACCATGAAGAGACGGGGCCAGGAGCTGTGAATCACCACTGCAACCACAACTAGGTGAGTACACACACACACTCACACACACACACACACACACACACACACACACACACATACACACACACACACGCCCCGATAGCACGGTGGCTAGCGCTCTTGCTTCACGCACGGAGGGCCCGGGTTCAATTCCCGGCGGGGCCGAAACATTTCGAAGTGTTTCGTTACACACATACACATACATACAACAGGCCTAGTGTCTAATCGACATGTGCCTAGGACAAAATGGTAACTAACACACACACACACACACACACACACCACGCCCGCGGCGCGTACGTACGCTCCCAAAGACAAAAGAAGGAAAAACTATCCATCACGCTTTTCTCAGACAACTCTCTCTGGTCTGTATCTTAGCCAATTGGTCATTCGAGGCCAATCGGGTTGTAATCAAGAGGGAAGCTGCTTTAGCAATCGTCTTTCCCCCTTCCCTCCTTCCTCCACCATCACATTCCATCCTCGTGACCCCTTCCCCTCCCACCACAATATTCCCTCCTCTCCAGGTAGACTCCTACCCTCGGACCTTCCTCCCTTTCCCCCGATATTAGCCAGCCAATCACAGTAATGGTTGCCAAGTTATCACGTCACTTCAGCTCCAGCGGAGAAGCCAAGACTCTCTGACTTTTTTTTTTTTTAACTGAGGCTGTTCCTCGTTTTGGAGTCATGTTTCTTTTCCTTGTGTTTTTTCAACCTTACCCTTTCGAGCGAATGTGTGTACTCGTCTTCATGTGCTCACCTGCATCTGGTGGTAGGGGTTGAGTCTCTGCTCATGGTCCCGCCTTTCTGCTGGATGACACGAGGGATTGGGGGAGACACGATAACAAAATATAAAATACTGAGAAGAATTGACAAGGTGGATAGAAATAGAATGTTTCAGAGATGGGACACAACAGTAAGGGATCTCAAATGGAAGTTGAAAACTCAAATGAGTCACAGAGATGTTAGGTAAGTTCGCTCTTGGTTTCGTGAGTCCTATCGCGTCTATTCATGAAGCTATGTATGGGTCCTGCATTTAGCACTTCACTCTCCAGATCGCTCTACTTCCTGGCCACTCTGAGGCTGAAAAAGTATTTCCTAACATCTCTGTGATTTATCTACATTTTTAACCTTCAGCTGTGCCATCGAAGAGCCTGTTCCTGTTCACCTAATCAGTTCCTCTTAGTACTTTGTACATTGTTATCATATCACCCCTGGTCCTTCTGCCCTCAAATGTCATCAGGTTTAACTATATCCATTAAGATCCTAAAGATGTGGGGAATAGGAAACAATTAGATTTGATCCAGGAAAGTGAAGGATAGCTCCAATTCCTTGGATGAAGATTCCTTTTCCATCCTCAAGGCACTCTTCCCTTTTGACAGGCAGCAGAAGTAGAAATAAAATTGAATTAAACCAATAAAGTATTTTTTTTTCAAGAAACAGAAAAGTGTCTCCTGACGCAGGTCTTTGTCAGGTGAGGACTCGCTCAGCAGCTAAGCAGCCGCAGGCTTAGCATATACGCATGGGATCAAACAACTGTTGGCTTAGCATATACGCATGGGATCAAACAACTGTTGGCTTAGCATATACGCATGGGATCAAACAACTGTTGGCTTAGCATATACGCATGGGATCAAACAACTGTTGGCTTATCAGTGCTATACATCCGTGGTTAAGCCTCCTCTGGCTTACAGTAGCTTACATTTTGAACCCCCATTTTGTCATTCATCATAGACGGTAATCTACACTATTGACTTATCAGAGAGGTGTCGATCTGCTCTTGGGGATTATAGTAACAAAACCTATTTCTCTTCTCGTGTACTAGGACCAAGAGCTTACCTAACAGGGACTCGGAATTTAATGTGTACACCACTATCGTTTTTTAAAGACAGCTCGTTGTTTTCTGGAGTGCACTCACTCTGGTATGTTGGTAGTGTGTTTCTGCTACGCCCTAGTGTGGTCTTACTGCATTTCAGCATATTTTTATTTGATTACAAGTTTATCTTACCATGTTTTTATTTAATTACAGGATATTTTTATTTAATTATAGCATACCTTTATAAAATTACAGATCTTTATTTAATTACAACATAAATTTGGAGGCAAATTTTTACCGATGATAATGAAGAAGAGAAATTTATGCAGAACATTCTTTTGTTAGGACAACTTTTTTTCTCTGCGTAGATCTTCATCAAGTGAATTCTTTGACTGGATAAAAATTACGTTGCGCAAAACGTTGTCACAATTAAAGCTTGCTGAGCGTAAGTCTGCAAGCCGAGAGCTAATATTACCCTGAAAGTAACAAATTGCGTAAACATGACACCGTGGTGGCTCGTACCAGGGTTAGTCAGGCGCAGCCCTTGTGCTAAGGTGAGAGGAGGCCACCTGGCTGACCCAGGTTCGAGCCCAAATGGCATCTTGTTTACTCAGTGTTCCGCTCACGGCAACATAAAATCTGTCTGTTTACATAACATTCGTTTGCTTGTCAAGAACACGTGCCAGGAGGTGTGCATTACCGACATTCTTTGTTCTGTCTAACAGATGGGGCCCAGGGCCTACACATCACGAAGGTGGGAGTACCATCGCCTGTAGCAGTGGGCGATAGTGGGTGGCTGGAGTGTGAGTTCGTGGACGAGGGAGAGAGTATCTACGCTCTCAAGTGGTACTTGGGCCTCGACGAGTTCTACCGCTGGACACCCGCTGAGAACCCCCCAGTGAAGACTTTCCCCGTGAGGGGCGACCCGCTGACGGTGGACACGGCGGCGTCGCAGAGGGGCAAAGTAAGGATTCAGGGAGTGACGCTTGCGGCGGCGGGGGTCTTCCGCTGCGAGGTGTCAGCAGAAGCACCGTCCTTCCACACAGAATCTGACGTCTCGACCATGACTGTTGTGGGTGAGTAGTTTGTTTTCTGGAGGGGTAAGAGGAGGGGAGGAAGACTTTCATTTATGTGTAGTTCTAAATCCATGCGGATTATTCCACGCAAAGAATGTTAGAGGTTCGATCATCAGTCCACTAGTCGCGAGAGACACGCATTAATTCAATTTTCACTTATTCCCTGAGGCTAATGAGGGGTGAGACACCAAAATTTAGAATATATTATAAATCCTTCCAAAATCTCTTTCAAGACAGCGCATGTGGTATATATAAATATAAGATCAGGAGGCCAACTTACCTCATCTAGCCATTCTCACTCTTTTATTTGTCCATCGTATTTTTAAACCTACCCAAGGTCATATAGCAATTCTGCACCCAAATGAGGTCTGAGCACAGACTGGGTCGCGGGGGCGTTGACCCCCGAAACCCTCTCCAGGTATACTCCAGGTAAGGTTAAGATTGACTGAGACATTGCGGGACTTGGAGAAATTTGAAGACATTCTTCTGCATACCACTTTCAACTCATGTTGCATATTGTAGAGTAGAGAAACTCTCGAAACTCTTCAAAGGTATATCAAAGGTAAGGTATATCATCCATTATTATTATTATTACTCACGAAATCGTAATAACACATTTGCAAACAAATCACAGAAAGAGAGGGGTTCGACCCCATGGCAAGGCAGTTTTAGTACTCTCTTTTAGGCTCTCCTGCATTCTTTGGTTTATTATAATTATTTAATGAAACTTTGAACACGTGTGGGTCATTCAACACAAGGTGTAGTAGAGGCTCGAGCCTTCGTCCGTTACATAAATAACTCGCAAATAGGAGGCTGAAAATCATGGCGACGTTTCTAGTGACACTAGTCTGTGTGACTAGTTAATGGTCCAAGTCGGACCGAAACGTCGTCATAAGTTTCAGTCTCCTATGTGTGGGTTATTTGTGTATTGTTTCAGTCACGGTATTGAGTCTTTTTCTTCTTTCTCCGGCCGATAACCGCTAGACAAATACGCTAAGCGCCAGTGCTCCCCTCACTGCTCTCTTTCTCCCACGCAGACTTACCTGACGAAGAGCCGGTGATCAGTGGAGCTCGGGCCAGCTACCAGCTACACGAGGATGTCATCTTAAATTGTTCGTCTCCCCGCTCCCAGCCTCCTGCCACTCTCACCTTCTATATCAACGATGAACAGGTAATCTTAATAAATAATTAACTCTTCGTTGCTAGTGTAACTGACTTGTGTTCGCGGAGTCCTGCTTTTGGGGTTCTGTCTAGCATATATGTATTATTACCTTTTATTTCCTCTTTCATATTATTCGATTATTTTACTGCTCTGTGAGAATAAAAACTTTCTAGTATCGTTGGTGTTAAGCAAATATTTAGGGAATTTCGAGCCAAGAGAATATTTGTTATGCAAGCAAAAGAGAGGAATACTTGTGGGAAAGTTTGGAGTGCTCGCCATGAATATAAATGAGTTTTGCTTAGAAGGTTTGGAAGTAGGAACTGTGTAATAAGTGTACTAACTGTGCAACGAGGGCAGTCGACTGGATTGTCTTAGACCTAGTGTATAAAAAGTTAAAGAGTAGGCATCTGCATGTATATATGTGTTTAAAGTGTTTAATCTCTCTCTCTCTCTCTTCGTACATTAGTACCCATTTTCCCTGTAAAAGTTCCTTCCTAAAGTAGGTCATTCCTGTTGTAGTTAATTCCTCTAGTTTTTACTAAATTAGCCAAATGAGTGTGACACTTTTTGTGAATATACTACTACCATACATGCTTCCATTGGAGAAACTCAGTTCTAATTTCTATTTAGACGCAGCTAGAGCGATGGTAAGAGAATAGAATGCATTTTAATGAATTCTAAAAAGAGAGTTGCTAATGAAACGAACAGCTTTTGAAAGCCTGGCTAGAGTGATAGAAAGTGATGTGAAGTGTAAGAGAAAATATGTAGTGAGGGTTTATAGATGAAATGCAGTTTGTAATTCAGGAGGGTGGGTGCAAAAGAGAAGAGGAATGGTTGGTGGGATGACGAGGTGAAGATCTGGGAAGGAAAAGCTGGCATAAGAGATGTTTTAAACACTGCAAAAAACTGTATAATAAAGGTGTGTTATAGAGAGAGTGTTAAAATTGTACGTGCAGAAATGGTAAATAAGACCAAATAAATGAATATGTAAGGCATTGTCAGCATTTTTTGTGAGAATGTGAAAAAACGTTGCGAGATAAATAAAGTGTGTGAACAAAGGACGCAAACGGATTCGTTAAGAGCGAATATTGTGAGATGTTTGACAAGGAGGTAGATTTAGCAGATATGAAGATAACAATATTGTGAAATTGTTTAACGTAGAGGATGAAATAAAGGCAGACATTTCATGCCTGGGATAGAGAAGAGTAAATTATCTTAGAATGAGTAAAAATTATATTTATACTTTACATTAAGTGTTAATACAGTGTGGGCGACTCAGCACAAGGAGTGGTGGAGGCTCGATCCTCCATCACCTGGAGCAGGAAGCAAGCAAGAAAAGAATGAAACAGGAAGCAACATGAAATTAGAGAAAGGATCAAGGATGGATTGAAAGTTGTAATAAGAAAAAAAAGGAAATTGTTCACTTTATTGCTCTTCATTTGTTTTTTTTACCTGTCAGTGAAGCACTCAATGTAATAATGTCGCATTAGTTGCACATGTGTGTTTTACCTAACATCACTCATTGTGTTTGTTTTAGTGATTCTTGTATATTTATTAAGGAAATCAACTCAGGTGCCAACACTTGGATATTCGCTTTTTACTGTGATTCACGAAATCGTAACAACACGATTTCCAGAAAATCGTAGAACCGGTGGGGGTTGGAACCCATGGCAGGTGAGTCCTGAAACTCACAGTTAGATGAATACTATTAGAACCAGCTGGTCAAGTAGTTAGCACACTGGCCTGTGAATTTTAGGACTCACCTGCCGTGGGTTCGATTCCCATTTATTCCCTGATTTGCTTACCACTTTGATATGGAATTGTAGATCGTGCCAAGCCCAGAGCAGTCAATTTAGCGGACCCTCCGATCACTTACATGAGAAGGTCTGTACATTTCTCTGCTACACGTTGCCCAGTTGCTTTTGGTATATGGGAAAAGGTTCTGGTGGTAGAAGCTTAGCATGCCATTTTAAAGGATAAAATTTGCAGAGATGTTCCTAGCGTCTTGTGGTTGGGAACTATGGGCCGCTGCTACTCACAGGGAATCATCCATGATTCAGAGTAACTGTCATGTTTGCGGACAACCCAGATACTGTTAAGCCTGCAGTATTTCCCACTGATCTGATACGTTGCTCTTGAGCATTGTTGATTGTTAGGTTCTGTAAGCCATGTGGCTCCTGGATGTCTGGGTCAACTTATGTTTAAATATTAACTTTGTTATTGAGCTGTGTGTATGGGGATAATACTACATTCTTCTTCTTTTTCTTTTCTTAATTCTTCCTTGATTTCACCTTTTCTTCTTATTTGTTTTATTCTTTTTTGCCACTGTTCTTTTTTTTTCTTCTAATTACTCCTTTCTTTTTCACTTTTCTTTCTTTTTGTCTTATCTCATGACTCTTTTTTCCTTTCTTTTTAGTTTTCATTGTTCTTCTTTTTCTTTTTTCATCAGAATATTATCACTATATACTTCTTTTTTTCTTGTTTTCCTCCATCTTTTTCTTTTCATTTTCTTTTTCTTTCTTCTTTTTTCCTTCTTTTTCTTCTTTTCTTCAGGATATCAATCACTCTTATCGAATTCTATCAAATGTCTGACTGCGCACGAAAGACTTTTAACAAAATTTGGATCACTAACAAAGCTCAGTTAATGTTTTAAATAAAACTTAAATTTTATTGCGTTTCGAAGATTCTTATGGAATAAATTTATTACGAGTGCCGCTGCCGTTGCTGCTGTATTTCCTATGGTTTCTTTGCGTAGAAGTATGTTTCTGTAATTCCTGTTGTTTCTCTGTATGGAAGTGTACCACTACTGTTGCTGCTGTAATTCCTGACGTTTCTCTGCGTAGAAGTGTGCTGCTACCGTTGCTGCTGTTCCTTTTGATTCTGCTGCCGTTGTTGCTGTTATTAACATTGTTTTACCTGGCACTGACAGCAAGTTAATTATTGTATTCCAGTTGCAGAATTGAGGTATTTGTTCAACCCCTTTGTTGATACTGCTTGTTTATTCTCTCTCTCTCTCTCTCTCTCTCTCTCTCTCTCTCTCTCTCTCTCTCTCTCTCTCTCTCTCTCTCTCTCTCTTACCCCTTCCTTTCATCCACAATAATCTCCTCACTCTCTCCCTAGGCGGACCCGGGATGGCTTATTCCCTACCCGCCACTAGAAGATAGCCAAACCGGCTTGGAGACCGCGGTCCTTGGTCTACGCTTCCCTCTGCGTCCGCGCCTGCTCTTCCGGCGGGGAGCCGTCACCGTCAAATGCACAGCTTCCATCCTCAATCTCTACTGGGATAGTTCAGAGATCTTCATTCCAGCTGACGTTCCCTACCACGCCTCCATCATGGAGGGTCGCGCTGCTGCTGCTGGTAGAGGTGGGTGTGGAAGCTGGTTTGGATGGAGGGATGTTTAGGATGGTGTAAGAGGGACTTGTATGAGTGGTTAGGAAAGGATGTGCGCTAGTAAGAATGGGTAGAAGAGGATGTAAGCTTACGAAGATATCACAGAAAGCGAGAGATGGGGGTAAGAGAAGACACCAACTAACATTGGCACACAAATAAATATCAAGTGAGATATTTTTATAAGAACTGACCTAATAATACATGATAATCCTTAATCTAGACAGAGGTGGAGAGTTCCTTTCAACAGACAGCCTTGGTGGGAATTTCTAAATCATCTGCTTTCAGATTTTCTCATGTACTCCCACGTAACTTCTTTTTCGTAAGCACTGAAAATAGACTAATTCACAATTTTATCCCTTCTAGGGTATCCAACGACGGTGTCCAGTGCCCTCACTGTGGTAGTCTTAGGGCTCCTTCCTCTGCTACTGCTACACTAGGGACTTTCTACCCATGGTATCCGAATACACAAGGAACAGAAGGCAGCTGGGACATATGATTATTCTGCTGTTTTCAATTCCCAGTTGGTGTCCTCCCTACGGATGATGGGGCTTTAAGCTGCTTAGCCAAACAAATCTTCTGCTAGAGGCTCAGTCCACGTTCCTCGAACTAGACAGATGTCTTTTTTTTTTTTGCATTCCAGATTTCCTAATGGGGAAAAAATGGTAGTTTGAACAGGTGGAGACCTTTAACGAAAGTGCAATTGAATATACATTCCCGAGTGTTTTACCGCAAATGACACTAACGTAGCATAAACTATTACTTTTTAAACTTGAAACTTTAAAAAAAAGTATGCGATTGTTAAAGTGCAGGTATTAAAACCGGGAAAGCAAAGAGTACCCATAACTCTGTGTCGTCCAGAGCTGTTGATATATAAATGTTTCTCAAACGGCAAGATTTCACTTCAAGATAAACAGGATTCAAGACAGACCTTGATACTGGAAGTGGCAGCTATTGTAACTCTACGACAACAATAGCTTCCCATGTATTGCCTCTTTTTCTACAGTCACGTCAACACTGCTCATAGATGTTTTTTTTTTTTTTTAAATAAGTGAAAAGTATATGTTAATTTGTTTCGCTTCATGAATTTATTACGAGAATGTGTTGGCGACGAGCCTTGAGAAGCAAATAATCTTCAGTTACTCAGAAACTTCACTTATTTGTTTATCTTGCTCGTCTTACAGCTGCAGTGTTGGGCAGTGAAGTCAGTGTACATTATCCTGCTGCACCCCAGATCTTAGTCATATTTTTTACTGACAAATATGCCCTCTCTTTTATATATATATATGTATATGCTGGAATGTAAGTTAAGTGTGTGAACCTTCAAGAATGTTGTTATATATATATATATATATATATATATATATATATATATATATATATATATATATATATATATATATATATATATTATATATATTCTCTCATCGCTACCTTTCTCTTCTTTATAATGCTTGAGTGTCTTGCTAAGAACTATTTAATGTACATATATATATATATATATATATATATATATATATATATATATATATATATATATATATATATATATATATATATATATATATATATATATATATATACGTATATATATATAAAATCGTCGCGAACAAGCGATGAAGATGCAAAACAACCACGAGGAGAGATGAAAAATAGTTCTAGGCCTTTCGTGTTGCAATCAACACATCATCAAGAGCTTGCAATGTTGCAGAAAAGATGATGAAACTCGAGCAAACACGTTCAGAGTGAGCGTTTTTGCTAGAATGATTTTGGCAAAAATACTCACTCTGAACGTGTTTGCCCGGATTTCATCCTCTTCCAGCAACAGTGCAAGCTCCTGATGATGTGTTGATTGCAATACGAAAGACCTAGAGCTATCTTTCAATTCCCCGTGGTTGTTTTGCATTATCTATCTATCTATCTATCTATCTATCTATCTATCTATATATATATATATATATATATATATATATATATATATATATATATATATATATATATATATATATATATATATATATTAACATTTTCAGCCTTGAAAACTGACTTGGGAATAAGTACTAAAGAGTTTATAAGAGTGGTAAAATCCCTTTATAATAGTGAATAAAATTCAGGATATAATAAAATAAAACGTGGAATATTCAGTGTAGATTTTTTTATAGCGAAATATTCATCTGCATGATTTTCATTTAAATTTTATATTTAGGCTCATACTTTCAAATGTGGCTTCACCATCATGTTTACAAATGCGTGTTCTCGCGTTAAGTGAGAACGAGGATTCATGCGTGTTCTCGCGTTAAGTGAGAACGAGGATTCATGCGTGTTCTCGCGTTAAGTGAGAACGAGGATTCATGCGTGTTCTCGCGTTAAGTGAGAACGAGGATTCATGCGTGTTCGCACGTAAAATAAGATCGGGAAACTTTTTTTTTCTAACCTTTCATCTCACTTTTAGTCACCATTTCTTTCAAAACTTTCCATGGTAATGAGCTCAATGACTGGTCAGGTTAGTCTAGCTGACTGGCACGCCCGTGACAAGTGTCCATTCATATTTTCGTAGGTGAATCAGAGCAATGTAACTTTTAAGTGCTTATTTTTATTTTATTTTTACTTTTCGAAATAGGGCGATTCAATTTGAAAATTTATTTTGTTGTTGGTGGGATATTCTGGTCAATATTTACTGTGTCGGGGATGAATGCATGAGAGATTGAGGTTTAACATTCGTTTGATTGAAATATCTCACTCTTCTTTTCCCCTGTATCTTTCTATTTGTGTCGCTTTATCTCTGAAAGTCTTGCTCAATCTCTATACCTTTATATATTTTTCTCTCTATCTCTTTCTCTCTCTCTCTCTGTCTCTCGCAGCATCATGCTTTACCAATGAAGATATAGATGGCACTCAGCACAAGGAGCCAGAACTCCCGGGCTGACCAATACAAATAATGTCACAGTTTACATAATCGTTTTTTTCCTCACGTGCTGACACAAGGTGCTGGAGCTGCTACAAAAGTCGATAATGACGAAAAACGTCGGAAAACCAACGGCGTATACTCACATTGTTCTCAGGACAAGTTGCAAAGAGCTTGCAACTCGCAATACGTACGCTGTCCAAAAAAAAGAGAGGCTAATTTACAAATTAAGCCTATTCCAATTTTTCTTCATTTCATTCCTTTCCAACTTAATTGTATGATAATTATTATTATTATTATTATTATTATAGTCATTGGGGGTGCGCTAAACCCATAGTTTTTTTTTCATGCTCAGTAATGTTCTCGGTAAACTTAGGCTCTAGGGATGAGGTCAAAGGTCACAATGAACACTGACTGATGGTCAGATGAGAAAACATTAACCTTTGTACTGAAACGTAACATTTAATATTTCTCGTAACAAAGAAAATAAGCGCTTTTAATTTCTGTTCGTTCATCCGAATGTTGAATAAATTAATCATTGCATAAGAGAGAACATTCCTGTTAACTCGACTGGACATAAAGTAAATTAATCTCTGGTTAAAAGGCGTGATGTAGACACAAGTTGTAGCTCGCTCTGTGTAGAGCTTTATCAAGCTTTATTGATGATTTGACAAAGCTCTACTTGCAACGAAACGTTTAATCCTGCTACATGATTTTATATTCACGTTTACTCTCCGAAAGCCAAAACAAATTTCACCACCTAAATGACAAAGCGGCACAGTACCGTTTCGGTCCACGTTTACCTGAAATGGCCCAGTAGGCCTATTTGAAGTGCTTCTCCATTCTTATATCCCTATGCTTTCCATTTTTCAGTCTGACTACCTTCATTTACCCCAAGTGTTGCATGACTCCTACGGGTTCAGCGCTCCCTGAATGTAATAACAATAATAACAACTCTGGTTTTCAATTCCTCTCTATTCACCGTGAAAAAAAATGTTGCAAAGGGTGCAATATGATTGCATTCCGCATCAGTCATCGAATGATTTTTTTGAAAGATCTCAACACGAAAGATTTAATTTCCTGTACCAAAGAATACTGAATAAATAAAAGTTTCAAGAGCTGACTTTATATGGGACATTATGGGCATTTTTTTAATTAATATATGTATAATTATTATTATAGTAAATAATAATAATAATAATAATAATAATAATAATAATAATAATAATTTGCATTATTAATATTTATTATGAATAATATTATTATTATAGTTTATTATTATTATTATTATTATTATTATTATTATTATTATTATTATTATTATTATTATTCAGTAATGTGAGATTACATAATACAAAAAAGTATTTCAGTGTTGTTTCTGAATGTCATAATTAAATATTAATTACATTCCAGGAAAAAATATATATTTTTTACAGTAATAATAATAATAATACTGATCGTTGGAGAATGTATTCCCAAAATTATTTAAGTTACAGGAATTGTTCTTATCTAGTCCAGTGATACATATGTACGTGTAACTCTTAAGTCTCACAAACATAAGGATTAATTTTACTTGGTAATGTTTATCAAAGTAACTAATTTAGCAGAGTAATTGAAATTTAATATTATTATTATCTTTGAAGGCTACTTAGGCTATTATTATTATTATTATTATTATTATCTTTGAAGGCTGCTATTATTATTATTATTATTATTATTATTATTATTATTATTATTATTATTATTATTATTATTATATTTGAAGGCTACTAAGTGATATAGTTTAACATCTCACAGGATTTTTTTCAGGTGAAATTATGATAAAAAAAATGCACAAGTTAGCCAGAAATTTCAATGGTTTACCCCTTCCTTGATTTTTTTTTTTTGAGGGGTCATTAATTTGTTTATTCCATTAACTTTTATTTTGTCACTGACTAAATCAAACGATGTAATAAAGTTTTTCAAAGTTCGGTAACCATAGTCATATCTTTTTATTATTAATTTATTATAATAAAATACTCTTATAAGACAATACATGTGTACTGTATATATTGTACAGATATTTGTTTACGAATATTGTTGTCACTGTAAATAAATTGCTGTAAATGAACTAGTGTTTCAAGCACCTGTAAATGACCTAGTGTTTCAAAGTCCTGTAAATGATCTAGTGTTTCGCACACATGTAAATGACCTAGTGTTTCAAACACCTGTAAATGATATAGTGTTTCAAACACCTGTCATTGATCTAGTGTTTTATACACCTGTAAATGACCAAGCATTTCAAACATCTGTAAATGATAAATTATGTAAACAACTTTAAATAACTGTGTCATACACCGGTAAATAACCTAATTTCATATAATTGTAAATTCTTGTGTAAATGAGACGACAGAGGCTGTAAAAAAAAAAAAAAAAACCAATATCAGCAAAGGAATTTTTTATTAATATAAGACTTCACCCACTGGGGTTTCACCCAGCGAGCGAAACGTTGTACTAATAGAGGTTTCTTTGTTGACTGTAACTCATAGCAATAGTGGCAACTTGCTTTCGAAAAACATGAAAATATTAGTGGGAATTTTTTTTTTTGATATTTCAGTTTATAATCAATATTAAGATTTTGTCCAAAATTCAGTTTAGAGAGAAAGTTCGGTCTAAAATAGTGATTTTTTTTATTTAGATACAATAGAAGTTATGTTGTAAGTAATAATTTGGGTTTAGACACAATGTAAGTTCTGTTGTAAATCACTGAAATTGTGTGAATTGCATATCTGACTTTGACAGGAATTTTTTTTTCTTGAATTCGCCATGGTTAAAGCAAGGGATTACTAATACAATAGGGCCCCGCTTATACAGCAGGTTAGGTTTGGGGCTGTCATGTGAAAATCGCTGTAAAGTGAATCATAGCCTTTTTTTTCACTTTCTAATGCACATAAAAGCTTGATATGTTTACACTATCATATATTGAATGGGCAATATAACTAGGCCCAAAAAATGCATATACAATACACGCATTATTTACCTTAAAATATTTTCGTCCTTAGTTTACAGTGAGTAGTGAATATATTTATTGAAGGAAATCTGAGTAAATGAAGAATAAGTATAATTAAAAAACCGTTGTATTAGTGAAACGCTGTAAAGTAAAGCGCCGTAAAATGCGGTCTGCCTGTATACGAGAAATATGAGAGGTGAGACAGCAGTGTTTATTACGTTTAAAAACCATTGACGACTCCTTGGTCGTTAAGGCTGTATTTCAGTTGTACACTATCAAGAATTACTTATCCTCCTAAAACAGGAAGTAAATTCTCAGTGAATATAACATTTATTTTTATGCTCCTCTTAGAGTATATACAGAAAGATGCACAGTTCTCGTCGTGTTGTTGTATATACCCAGAGATACAATGAAAGATTGCTTTGTTCCCATTTTTGGAAGGAAATATTGACCTCAAAGAGCCTCGTGCAGTTGATGGACCTTAACCATGACAAAGTAGCTAACTTGACACAGACTGTTTTCCAACTCAACGAAGATGGTGAAACAGCAGAAACAAAGACTGAACCAAAACGGCTTCTCAGCCACAGTTCCATAATACGCTCGCGGGAGACCCTCAAGTGACGTGGCGCTGTGAAAGGTCACTCTGACTACTACATATACCGAGTGGTGTGCATATCTAGCTGTATGTATGTATGTATATATATATATATATATATATATATATATATATATATATATATATATATATATATATATATATATATATATATATATATATATATATATATATATATATATATATATATATATATATATATATATATATATATATATATATATATATATATATATATATATATATATACTGAGGTGTTTAATTTCTATTTTAGTGGTTCAAGGTTTCCTTTTACTGGCGGAGAACAGGTTATATGCAGCCATAATATCCCTCCTGAAGTAAAGACTTAATACGCAGTTAACTTACCGACGGTTTCAGATTACTGCTCTAACACTTGCACGACATCAAGGAGCTGCTATAATCAGGTAAGTTATATAATAATACTCATAAATTAAGGATAAATCAATAGAATTCGTTACGTTCTGGACTTGTTAATTGTCCAGGACAGACCGATTTATGTTCAACATGCGGGTAAGTTGTCAATGGTTGTCGGCACATTCTGACTCTTATTGTGATTTTTATTATGTGAACTTTTATTTTAACTGTTTAGTTAGTTTTTGATACCAGTTATCGTGATAACAGGATCCTAACTACTATGTAGTTTCATAACGTCATTAACTACACCGCAGTGTTATTATCTTTAATTAACACTTGGACCGTTACAGCAGCACCGGACTGTCTTACACGCTTGCAAAAAAAAAAAAATCCCTGGATTCCACCCAGGTGGACAAGAAGACTAAGGGGTGTAGCAAACTTGACCATTCTGTTCGGGAATCCAACTCTGGACCTATCGGTTGTGATTCGAGTGATCTCTTAAGAGAATACGCGTCTTCCCTACAAGGCACGAAAACTTCTAATGGCAATTTGGAGCGGTGCTCTAATTCTTTGAACAAAGCCTCAGTATTTTCCACTTTTACTCAGGCGCTGTATGGTTTCTATGGGTTTAGCGTTTTTCCCTTGAGCATAATAACGATAATACACATATTTAATTTTAATTGCAATAACCTGACATGGGAGTACATTGGGGAAAAAAGGAGATCCCTCTGTCAGCACTGAGGAAGACAAGCTTAATTTAAGCTGCATTTAATTCTATATAGAAGTTTAGATTATGATTGTATAGCAGAAGGCTCTCTCCCCACTCTTGACTTCCGCCAGTCAACATTCCGGCTGGAAAAAAAAAGATGGCTGAAGTAATTTCCACCAAGTTTATAAATATCTATACAGATATTTATAAACTTTGCGGATATTTTAATTGTTTTTCCCTCTGTGGGTGGTGAGCTCTTGCTCTTGGCCCTGCTTCTTAAATTTTATTCGGCTGATGTAAAAGCATTATCCTATAATATACACTTTTAAATCCTCGCCGAGTTGTACTATCTCACTTCAAAATTCATTCCAGTGATGTGTATAAGAGAGAAAGAGAGAGAAAAAGAAAGAGAGAAAGAAAGAGATAAAAAAGAGAGAGGAGAGAAAGGGAAAGAGAGAGAGAGAGAGAGAGAGAGAGAGAGAGAGAGAGAAAGAGAGAGAAAGAGAGAGAGAAAGAGAGAGAGAAAGAGAGAAAGAGAGAAAGAGAGAGAGAGAGATGATATATAAAGACAGAGAAGATATATTTATCATGAAAGAGACGGGGGAATAGAAGAGTGGGGGATAACAAGTGCACAATTTTTATAATAATACTCTTTCTCGGCAATCCTCTATTATCCTCTCTATTTGAAGATGATTGGCGGACGTGCTCCTTAGATCTTGTATCTTATGCAGTAAATAAAACTAATTTAAGCTCGTCTGACAATTTATTCGACCCGGAGAGCAAACACCGCATTTGAACCTTTGAACCACGCAATTGAACCTTTTGATCTTTGTCTCACAATGTTAAAACATGAAAGTTTAATTTCAACAGAGAATACAGAGAGAGAGGAAAAAATGAGGATACACAGATATCACAACGAGAGGATCGAACACTGTCTATCAGCTGCGCTCACTCAACCAAGCGTTTTGATCCTTAATGTTTCATGGGGAAAGGGATTCTTCGTCCATTTATAGATATCGAAAGGGATATGAGGGCGGCCTCCATCCCATAAAGTGGAATCTGGTGCGTTCTCAGGGCTCCTCATGACTCCATTTAACAGGATTCAGACCCACCGGAATATTCGCTTCAGAATCTCCACTATTTTCTTTCGTCGGTGAAGGAAGTTTTTAAAACAGACCAATTTCCATGGAAAGTAATACACATAGACTTTATAATAAATTAGACTTTGTTTAGTGTTAGTAGAATGAGCTCATACGTTAAAAATTTTGCAGTGTATGAACACCGTATTTGGAGAACGTGTATTTTTTGTACATGTTAACTTTGAAGCGCAGACAAATGAAGACTATTAGTTCCAGTTCGGTGAATAACGGGTGTTTTTCTTTTTATCTTGCAAACGGATTTTAAAAACTGAAAATCTTGGGCAAGTTTTCAGCCTGGGATCATTTGCGAGCGATTTTTCCCCATGCCGAGTAAAATATGCAAATGTTATTACTCCCACTCCATGCTAAACATGACTGTGTGTGTGTGTGTGTTCAAATGTGCGTGAGTGTATGCATGTGCCTTACGTTGGTAGGTTTTCGTGTTTGCATTTGCGTTCGTGTTTGGTCTGTGTTTGGGAAAGTATTTTATACGTACGAGTGTGTTTGTGTGCTAGAGATTTATCAAAGTCAATAACAAGAAAAGTCTCAGTGATTCCAGAATTATTCCGTAAAATGTTGAACAATTTCAAGTTTCTTAGTTAACGAATGCTCTTGTGTTAATGCAAAAGAAGCAAAATTAATCCACAGATTCATGAATTCCAAGTGGAAAAAAACATAAAAGATATTGAATGATTCCTTATAATTCTAAGATGATACAGTATGAGAAAATTATATAATAATCACATAAAAAGTAACTGATAAGAATTATAGTGACTAGCATTACAAGAAGGAATTACCTGATTGCATTTTTATATTTATTTTACTTGAGCATTTTTATAGTTGGTCTCAAAATCGTACATTGAATACATATAATTTACTGTAATATTAAGAAATCAATTCTAAACGTGTGGAGGGTCATTGAGTTCTGGCAGTATTACCCATCACTGGCTCAGGATACTAACTCCTGCCACTGTGTCAAGCAATATTTTCTAAAATATAATATGCAATTATGTTTAACATGTGTAAAAAAAATTGCCCAGTGATATGTGTTGATAAACATTTCTAGTCAATTAAATACACTGCGGCGGTAAAATATATTATCACCAATTCTTTTTCTCCTGACACATGAGCCGTTGCGAAAAATGCGTATTGCCGTGTGTTTTATTTAATTTGTTTTCACGTCTGTCAATTATATGTTTGCTTAATAAGTTATGGACTTTTGATGTGTCGCTTTTATATTTTGGGGGCACCATGTGGATTTATCTCTTACTGCTAGAATCTATTTTAAATTAATATATATATATATATATATATATATATATATATATATATATATATATATATATTTTTATATATATAAAAAATATATATATATATATATTTATATATATTTATATATATATATTTTATATATATATTTATATATATTTTTATATTATATATATATATTTATATATATATATATATATATATATATATATTTATATATATATTTATATATATATATATATATATATATATATATATATATATATATATATATATATATATATATATATATATTTATATATATATATATTTTTATATATATTATATATATTTATATATATATATATATTATTATATATATATATTTATATATATATATATATTTATATATATATATATATTTATATATATATATATTTATATATATATATATATATTTTATATATATATATATATATTTATATATATATATATATATATATTATATATATATATATATATATATATATATATATATATATATATATATATATATATATATATATATATATATATATATATATATATATATAATATATATATAATATATATAATATATATAATTATGCTTGAAAAAATTATGCTTCTTAGCAGGTAAGAAAGACTTGTAGTTTCTTAGGACATTTAGTGATGTAATGCAGTACGATCAACGTGTCGGTTAAAAGTCGATCGCCCTCATCAAGAGTCATTTCCGGTACATGTTCTAGAAAAGTTGATTGTATTCCATTGCTTCACCAAATGCCCTAAGAAACTGCAAGTCTTTCCCACTTATTGTGAAGAATAATTCTTCAAGCTGATTATACACTCAGTGGTCATTTTAGTACTGAGTAGGGAACTCTTTTGTCTTCAGAACAGCCTGAATTCTTTGTGACATGGATTCAATAAGACACTAGAAATATTCCTTGGAGATTCTGGTCCATGTTGACATGATAACATCAAGTAATTTGTTGTTGCAGATTTGTCGGCTGCACATTCATGCTGCGAATCTTTCAATCCAACACATCCCAAAGGTTTACGCCAAATTCTGACCCTATTTTCTACATGTCGCAGCAGAAATTGCGATTAATCAGATCAGGCGATGCTTTTCCAATCTTCACCTGCCCAGTTTTGGCGAGCCTCTGCCCACTATGCCCTCAGTTTCTTGTTATTAGCTGCCAGGAGTGGAACCTCGTGTCATGATGTCTGTAAATAATTTAGCTTCTCTGCTACTATTGATATATATATATATATATATATATATATATATATATATATATATATATATATATATATATATATATATGTGGCAGATGTTGCAGGTGTATGGAATAGGAGGAAGGTTACTGAAAGCAGTGAAGAGTTTTTATGAGGATAGTGAGGCTCAGGTTAGAGTGTGTAGAGGGAAGGGACTATTTCCCAGTAAAAGTGGGCCTTAGACAAGGATGTGTGATGTCACCGTGGTTGTTCAATATATTTATAGATGGGGTTGTAAGAGAAGTGAATGCGAGGGTCTTGGCAAGAGGTGTTACTAAAAGATAAAGAAGCAAATACAAAGTGGGAGTTGTCACAGTTGCTTTTTGCTGATGACACTGTGCTTTTGGGAGATTCTGAAGAGAAGCTGCAGAGGTTGGTGGATGAATTTGGTAGGGTGTGTAAAGAAGAAAATTGAAAGTGAATATAGGAAAGAGTAAGGTGATGAGGATAATAAAAAGAATAGGTGACGAAAGATTGGATATCAGATTGGAGGAGAGAGTATGGAGGAGGTGAATGTATTCAGATATTTGGGAGTGGACATGTCGGCGGATGGGTCTATGAAGGATGAGGTGAATCATAGAATTGATGAGGGGAAAAGGGTGAGTGGAGCACTTGGAGTTGTGGAGACAAAGAACCTTGTCCATGGAAGTAAAGAGGGAATGTATGAGAGCATAGTTATACCAACGCTCTTATATGGGTGTGAAGCATGGGTGATGAATGTTGCAACGAGGAGAAGGCTGGAGGCAGTGGAGATGTCATGTCTGAGGTCAATGTGTGGTGTGAATATAATGCAGAGAATTCGGAGTTTGGAAATTAGGAGGAGGTGCGGGATTACCAAAACGATTGTCCAGAGAGCTGAGGAGGGTTGTTGAGGTGGTTTGGACATGTAGAGAGAATGGAACGAGACAGAGTGACTTCGAGAGTGTATAAATCTGTAGTGGAGGGAAGGCGGGTAGGGGTCGGCCTAGGAAAGGTTGGAGGGAGGGGTAAAGGAAGTTTTGTGTGCGAGGGGCTTGGATTTCCAGCAAGCATGTGTGAGCGTATTTGATAGGAGTGAATGGAGGCATATGGTTTTTAATACTTGACGTGCTGTTGGAGTGTGAGCAAAGTAACATTTATGAAGGGATTCAGGGAAACCGGCAGGCCGGACTTGAGTTCTGGAGATGGGAAGTACAGTGCCGGCACTCTGAAGGAGGGGTGTAAATGTTGCAGTTTTATAACTGTAGTGTAAAGCACCCTTCTGGCAAGACAGTGATGGAGTGAATGATGATGAAAGTTTTTCTTTTCGGGCCACCCTGCCTTGGTGGAATCGGCCGATGTGTTAAAAAATAAATAATAATATATATATATATATATATATATATATCTTGATGGTGTAAAAGGGCTCTTGGTAAAAACAAAGTAGAGCTACCCTCCCCTTCCCAGGATCAAACCTAATTACCTCCCATTCCCCAGTCGCTGAGAGGATCCCTTCAGACCATTTATATAAATTCTATTTCGCTCCTCGTTGTGATTGTCATAAAATTTCTGTGACAGATTAAGAAATTACTTTGATTAATGAATTAATTCTCTCAAAGGAAGTACCTTGATGTCGGTGAGGGGGGAAAAATTTATCTTGATTCAGAGAAGAGGATCATAATCTTTCATGGATCGAATTTGAATGTGTCCCATAACCCCCAGGCGCTTCTGGTATGGGTCTGAGTACTTCCTTCATAATAATAATGATGATAATAATAGGAATACTGGAATATTGTTATATGGAACAGAGCTAGAATGGAAAACCGCTGGAATACATCAAAGGACTGCTGACCTTAGCAAAGCTGGTTGAATAATCCGGCTCTGTGAGTTTTACTGAAGCATCCGGCCAGTAGTAAATACTGTGAAATGCTGTGTCGATCTCCACACATGCTGCGTAGAACTACACCATGGGAGACAGTGTAGAGCACCATACTGTACCAGCCCCACAATATATATGTATTACTCGACATATGAGCCCCCACACACTATGTTGAACTTCACAAGACGCGAGTCACACCCTGTGTAGAACTCTACCCATCACTCAAACTCTACCCCATATAAGCAACACTATATAAAACCTCACACCATATAAATTATGCACTATCTTAAATTCCACACCATATAAACCGTATATATTTTTTATATAACACGTCGTGTAAGGCAGTAGATTTAACTCATATATCATGGTAGTGAGCTGCACACGGTGCTTTAAACTAATATACCATGGTAGTGAGCTGCACACGGTCCTTTAAACTAAAACACAATGCCAGTGAGCTGCATAAGGTGATTTAAACAAAAACACAATGCCAGCCACTATGTTGAAATAAACATCATAGAAGAGAGGTCCGTCCTGCGTTGAACTAAACACCACGCAGCAATTATTCTCTAAAATGTTGCGTTCAAGATCAAAGCATTTTGATTAGCTCGTTGCAGTCGGAAGCAAGAAATAATCTTTCCGTTCTACACCGTGTGATATTAAGCCATCAAAGGCGTTGATTTACGTAGCATAAACTGGGCGTTAAATCCTGCCACTGGCTTGGCCTGCAGGCAGAGTCGTGTTTGTTAATTTTATGCCTTTGATCGAATCTCTCAGCCACCAGGTGTGTCTGCGTCTGTCTGTATGTAGGTGAGGGTGTGTATGTAGGTGAGGGTTGGTGTTTTTGTGTGTACTTCCTAATATCTCCTGGACCTTGGATCTTTACTGTTATCGTTCAGTTCTGCTGATACCTGGTATCAATGGAACGCTCCTTTAGAGCTTAATTTTGATTGTAATAATAATAATAATAATAATAATAATAATAGATCGATCCATTTCTCACATATTTTTATTCAGTTATTTGTGGTAGAAATGAATGAGTTTCATCGCCTATTCCCACATCTTCAATTGCCACTTGCCAGATTCCGTCCCTCCTAGCCTCATGGGCCCTGTCATATCAGTTCTTAAAATTGTTTGGATACTGCATCCACTATTTCGTCCAGGTGATCCACTTCCTGACCATACTGAAATACTTCCTGACATCTTGTGTCTTTAACGTCCAACTGTGCCCTTGTGTACCTATTTCTCACCACTCAAAACAGTTTATCCCTCTCAGTATTTTGTATGTTATTATCATGTCTCTCGTGGTTCCTCTCTTGTCTTGAGGTTCAGTTTCAGTAGCATCTCCCCTTGGCTCATTATCGTCAGTGGTGGAACTGGCTTCGTTGCATACCTATGCATGTTCAGAACATGATGTTCATTTTATTAACGTTCTTCATCAGGTGATGGGCCTGACATACGTTCTAGTATGAGTGTAGAGACTGTTGAAGGCTTCTCTTAGGTCTGGCA
>WNWK01000031.1:1122500-1133132 GCA_009830355.1 Cherax destructor
ACAAAAACGCCCAGGTAAAATGGGCAAATAAAGAACAAATCAAAATAAATGTTATGTTACAAGGTGTAATTTCAAATGTTTTCTAAAACGGAGTTAAACATACGAGACCACACTCAATAATAGTGGGTTACTTGTGAAAATATATTTTCTACATTATTAATACTAAAATGCTTCAAATAAATACAAATTTCTATGAATTATTCTCACACCTGATGCCCCTGGTCACCTAGCAGGTACCCGACTGTTAGTTCTGTGATGCGGGTCGAATCCTGAACGAAAATGTCCAAATGGAATTAATATCGAATACGAATAATATATATATATATATATATATATATATATATATATATATATATATATATATATATATATATATATATATATACTATATATTATACACACGCGCGCGTGTACATATTTAAACATACAGATGACACAAATACGCACGTAGACAAACACACGGGTACATACACAAACACGCTTATAAGGACATACACACAGCCCACATACAATGATACTCGCTAGCATGGAAGGATCATCTTGTGAAGCAAATAAAGGGATTTAAAAAACGCCGGGTTACAAAGGGTTCTCTGAACTAAAGGATCTGAGCTACGAAGATTATGGGTATTGACCAGTGAGAATAGCGCAGGATCTTTGAAAGCGCTGGGACCGGAACTATAGAACACAAATGGAAACTGAATACCCAAATGAGCCAGCAGATATGAAAAAGAAATTCTTCAGTGTGTGGGAAGCGAGTCACTGAAAAGCATTAGGAGTGGATCTCGTTTGAGTTAAATCAGTACACGGTTTCAAATGTTGGTACGATAACTGCCAAGAGGTCAGTTAACACAGAAACACACACACAGGATCCTTACATAGCTTTAAGATGAGGTACGATAAAGCTCTTGGAGAAGGGAGAGACTGGTCCTGGTACCGATTAGCGAAGAGGCGGGGCCAGGAACTATGAATCAACCCCTGTAACCATAAATAGGTGAGTACACACACACACAGAGATGGGACACATCAACAAGAGATCACAATTGGAAGTTGAAGACTCAGATGAGTCACAGGGATGTTAGGAAGTATTTCTTCAGTCACAGAGTTGTCAGGAAATGGAACAATCTGGAGAGTGATGTAGTGGAGGCAGGGTCCATATATAAGCTTTAAGAGGTACGATAAAGCTCATGGAGCAGGGAGTGGACCTAGTAGTGACCAGCGAAGAGGCGGGGCTAGGAGCTGCAACTCGACCCCTGCAACAACAAATAGGTGAGTGTACACACACACACACACACACACACTAGAACCACGTTTAATGACCACTCAACTGAAAACACAACCCCGCTAAAATTACCTATATTTCATAATCCCGTTTCAAATCCTTTAGCATTTCTTTGTATTTGTTTCTTCAAGTTAAAGTCAACCTACTGGTAGGTACACCAAGTGCTTTGAGACGACCAGTTTGTTACAGAACTTACTATACTTAGTTAATGGGATCCTCCCATTGGCTAACTTGTTTGTATCTAGTTTGTCTAAGTCGTAACCTTAGGCTAACATACAGAGAGATGAGCCTCGCACACTATAATACAATAGTGGTATGCAGTATACAACTTCACAACACTATATTCTGATACGCCACATTATACTAAAGTACACTGTACCAAACTACACTATAAACTAGGCTACACAAAAGATGCATTCCATTTACAGCATAATAAAAAAAACAGGGTCGCGTCAGCCCCTACAGTGTCCTAATTGTCACACAAAGGCAGAGGGTCATACGCTCTCCCAGATATGAAAATAGAGTATACTACAAACTCTCTCCCGTCAAGTGAGGTATCTTGTAACTGGCGAAGAACTTTTGATCTAAGGCAGAGGGACTGTACGCTCACCCCGATATACAGAGTATGCTGCAAATTCCCACAAGGGTTTATACACCGATCCCACAAAACTTTCAGTTCTACACGTAGCACGTGAGGCACTCAGAAAACTATCGTCACAGACAGTTTCACGAAAAAAAAGAAAAATGTTATTCTGATCAACACACTGTGGAACTGTAAGGAAGAGCTGGTAATTGTAGAAATACACAAGACATATAACCAGAGAAATACACAGCAATGGCTTCGTTAAGGTTAGTATACACTAAGCTAACACTTCACCACTACACAGTTTTAAATGAAAATTGCGTTCATTGCCAAGTTCCGGTTACTATACATCATTTTCTATACGGCCGTTTCAGACAGCATGAGAACCGTCTTTACATATGGATTTAGCACCTTCAGAATCCCCTATGACACTGAAAGCATTTTGAGAGGCGATTGCCAAAAAACCTGGGTAATATCTGAACACGAGAAATATAAGTCGATCCAAAAAATCTCGGCAGAAGTAAGAGTAAAACAGAAACGATGACTTTAGGAAACGCATAACATGGGAACAACAGACATCAGTGAATCAACATAATAAGTAGCAACCCACAACAACTCGTCCAGACATCGGAAAGATAAGAAACTTCGAATTAAACTGCACGTATACTGAAGATATACACCGAGAAATGTCTCTGTGAATATACAAAGACATATCAGTGTATATACGCTGAGAATTTCCTTTCATTTCTCTTGTTGAGATTGAAGTTTATCCTTGATTTGTGGTGTACACGTGGCATGTATCTTCACTAACCCTCTTGTAGTCTTTGACGCTGATGACGGGTTCTTGATGTAAGCAATTAGTACAAATTTTAAGGCGTCCATAGTCTCGAAGAAAATTAAGACTTATAGAAAAAATCTTGATTTCTCCTAGAAGACGTCTCGGTATTTTTCTTCTACCACCTGTATTTTTTTTTTTTTTTTTGGAGTAGCATTGTTGAGAACTTTATATGCACACACAAATTAAAAATATACGAAAAAATTAATTCACAGGGGCCAAGGGTCTCTGATCCTACTAAGACTAAATTTAGGTCATGGTGGGCTTAGTCCCGTACTTATTGATCTTGTTATTCCCTGTGATCAGCAACACCACTCTGTTGATCAGCACTAAATGGAATGTAAGTATCGGCTAGGGGTAGATGCACATGTATAATCAAATATTAGCTGTCTGCTATTCTTCCAAGGATATAATATGATCCCATCATGGCAGCTGACACAAGTATTCAAGGTACTGGCTAAAAAGAAGACTCAAGATTCTCTGGGCAATGAGCTGTAGTAAGGCTTCTCTTGATACTATTGACTTCATTGTGCTTATCGTGACATCTTTCGGAATTTGCAATTCAGACCATACAGACCATATTGCCCAGCTAACACTTTGCCACAAATGCACTCGTACGCAGTGTTAATAGGGGCAGTATAGGGGAGTCACTGCAATGAAAAGACACTGTTGAATTACCAACGACTTGCACTCACAGCTAACAGGCGAGTTGTCCCCTTTTCGTAGCTTGTATACTCTAACTTAACTATGGACGATCCTTCCACGATTGGGCTGTCCCAGTCGGAGTGTTTGTGTCCTTAGTTTCCATTGGTCTTGTTTTATGTTGAAAGGGTATCCCATACGCTAGTGCTAGTAATGTGGCTGTGTAAATTGGAGAACAGTAGTTGACATTTTGAGGTGTTTAGAAAGGGAACTAGATTATTTCCTTGGTCTTTGATGATTCTGGTGTCCTAGATCTAGGAGAGACTGCTGATGCCTACGAGAGTCTCACCATCCAAGAACCAGAAGGTTGAACTCGCTGATCAAATCCTCAGTGACCCTTCTGATGGGTAAATGGAAGAGGGGCATGAGGTCACACTACTGGACACCTTAAGATATATATATATATATATATATATATATATATATATATATATATATATATATTATATTTTTTTAAAAATATATATATGTGTGTGTGTGTGTGTAAAATGTGTGTGTATGTATAAAGAAACCTCTTAATTTATTCTATTTCCTCGTAAATAATGTTCTCAGAGCCAATCGTATCCCACAAAAACTATTTATTATCTTTATTAGAAAATGTAGTTGACTTTTCACATCATCAAATAGCTTTTCTCTGAGAGAGAAAATAAAATGGAAATGGAGTGAGAGGGAAAGGAGAGGTAGAAGAAAAATAACCGGAAAATGAAGAGAAAATTATTAACATAAGTTAAGACGAAGAATGAAACGAAGAAAATAGAAAAAGATCGATAAGAGAGAAAGTAATAGAATAACACACAACGAGTCCATTCTCAGAGTAATGACCAGTGTGTTTACCATCATTAACCCATTCCTTTAACATTTTCTCCTTCCCATAATTACACGTTAAAATATTCATTTGCAGACTAATTGCTTAACCTCGACCGCTCCATCAATAAACAAAAAAACATTGGTCTAGCATTACTTTTGCGATTTAAATATTTCTGCATCCAACCTATTTTATAAGATATAAAAAAAAAACAGAGAAAACAGCAGGGAATGTATACATTACCATGCCAGAGTAGTTAAGATGTTTTTTCAACTTCATTGCATATGGGTTTCCTCTCAATGGGGGGTCTTGATGCCAGTGCAGAGCTCTTGTTCCGAAGTATTGGGTTTATACTCCCCTTGCATCGAAGTGAATGCCTTAAATAGTGCTGCCGCTATATGATCCCTGTGGGTTTATCGCTTCCCCTAATTAAAATAAATATCGCAAGTGAGTGGACAAGTGGACAAGGGGTTAGACAAGTGACACCAAATTACTGTTCAGTATCTCTATCATTCATACTGTTAAGAATTCTGTAGAAGATTGAAGGGGAAATTATACTGGATCATTGGGAGAGTTGTTCATTTACAGAAAACCCTCACGGATTAAGGGATGGAGTCAACACCTGGTAAAGCTCGAGCAGAAACTCTGAAAGATCCAAAGGTTTGCAACCAAATTAGTACCAGAACTGCTAGGAATGCACTGTGAGAAGATATTGGTGGAAATTAACCTGACGACTTTGGTGGAGACATGTTTATGACATACAGAATGTTAAGAGGAATTGATATGGCTGAATTAAAATAACCAGGATCAAGGGAACACAGATGGAAGCTGATATAGGTGAGCCATAGGTACGTAATGAAGAATTTAGTCTCAGACTGGTTGACAAGTGTAATGACTTGGACGAGGCAATGGTGGAGGCAAGCTTAATGCACAGCTTTAAGAGTAGATATAATAAGGCCCAAGAGGCCAGAAGTGGGGCCAGGAGCCGAGTCTCGACCCTCGCATTCACAATTCTGTGAGTTGTATATGCAAGGGTCGAGACACACACACAGGTGAATTAGGTGAGCGCGTGCGCACACACACACACACACACACAGGAGAATGACCCAATAGCGGCCAGTGAAGAGGCGGGGCCAGGAGCTATGAATCGACCCCTGCAACCACAACTAGGTGAGTACACACACACACACGTCTCTACATTATCCTGGGACGTGCAGTAATAAAAGTTGTTAAGATGCAAAAACTTCCGAAATTGCGGCGTTGGCGGTAATGGGTTTTGGGGGGACTTGTTTAGCGCTCTTATCCGGCCGTGCGCGGGCCTCTGATATCCGGCCTCCTCCAACACCTCCATGATCCCTTATGTACGGGTTTCGTCTCTCAACCGGCCGTTTCCTCTTATTCGGATATAAATTCTTTATTTTTCTTCCAATCTTTCCCATTCACGGATCTTTCCTGGATTCGCCGCTTATCTGGCCCGATATTTGCATTCATAACCGGTCTTCCTCGTCCGGTATCCGGCCACCAATGATCGCTCATGCGGCCAAAGCTATTTTATCACACCTCATATGGAATATGCAAATTCAGCTCTTGACAAGGTCTCGCTTCATCAAGGGGGGATTACCCTTTGGCAGAGTAATGGGTGATGGTGATGGTAATTTAAAACTGTTATGGATGGTTATATTGTGAGATTAATTCGCAATTATGAGGTGAGAATAATTTGCGATGATGACATCAGACTATTGGCTATAATGGTGTTGAATTATTGTCAATTATTGATATAACCATGCAAGATTTATTTTGTCGATTTTAAGGCACGATAATTGAGATTCATATGGAAAAGGTATTGGGAACTTAGAAGATTAATTGAAATTATGTAGAATTATTCTCGCGGTTATAAGGAAATATGATTCGGAAATGAAATATATATATTTTTTTTATCGTAAGCAGACTTTACTGACGAATGATTTCCTAGTGATCTCTGCCTTGTTTAATATATTTTCGGATATATACTGCCTTCATGTCTTTGTTGCAATATCGTTTAGTTATAAGATCTTATATAATATCTAAGAAAATTCCTAATTGTTGGCGATTATTAAATCTTAAAAATTGAGATTTTTTTTTTTTCATCAAATGATTTATTCGTTCATCTTAAAAATTTCGACGTTCGTTTATTGTAACTTGGAAAACATTACATACAAGTAATGGTATGTGTGGATGCCTTGTGGTCAGATTTAATATAAACATTCTCGATTTTGGTTACACTGAAAAAAAAAATGAGAAGTCTTTTTCCGATTGGCTCTAAAATTTCAACACTGTGGTATTCTACTGAGAAGATTATAATCATTGTTGCATCGTGCATGTGCTAATTTACCAAGATTATTTTTAAAATGTGCTGTAATTTTTGCATTAAAAAAAAAACTTTAGTATATCACTTTCTATGGTGTATAAATGTAACTAGTTGGATGAATCTTATTGTAGCCAGCTGGCCCAGTGTCCAGCTCGTCGGTCTGGAGTTTTGCGACTCTCTGACCGCGGGTTCTACCCCCACCTGTGGTATGGTTTATATAAATTCAAAAAGGCTTTAGTCTTAAATTCCCGATGCAACTAATGAAAAAGATATTACCTTCTGGGTTTAGTGACCTTGAAACTATTGGATTTTATAAGATAACTAGAGAATGCATTTTCATGTCAGCTTCTAAGGAAACGTTGCTTTGATTTTAAGTTAATTTTAATTTACTAGTTTTACTAACCCTTAAACAAAGGTGTACCAATTTTATTGAAAGTTTGAGGGACAATTGAAATACTGGTTATGCGATGATTTGTGAATACCTCCACTGATCGACTTCAAACCTTTAACACCGATAACTCGAGAATGCTTCTTCCGAGCGGTTTCAAACTTAGTGCCTGCTTATTTTGGCACATTGGTTTCTGTGCAATAACTATAAGATGCCTCTTTTGATTGTCTTTAACCTGTTAATGCTAATGTATCTTAGTGGAGGGTTTGAATCGGAAAAATCTGCATATATCAAAGTAAAAATAAAAGTCAAAATTCCTAGGATTTACACGATACTTTTGCTTATGAGATGTGAAAAACTACGAAAATAATAGAAATTTAGGAGTGACGAATATGTAAACAATTACAGGAATCATCCAGCACTGACGAAATGTAAACAATGCAAATACAACGAGACATTAAATAGAAAAATAGTAAAATAAAAGTAATAAAAATTGGGAATGGTGAGAGAGAGAGAGAGAGAGAGAGAGAGAGAGAGAGAGGAGGAGGAGGAGGAGGGAATATACAACTGTGAAGAAGAATGAGTGGCGTGACTGGAAGAAAAACTCGTGTAGATGAGAGTAATATGTCAATATTGGGAAAGAGAAAGAAAGTGTGTAAATAATGGGAGTGTCAAGAGAGGTTATTAGTGGTGTGTGTGTATGTGTGTACTCACCTAATTGTGGTTGCAGGGGTCGAGACTCAGCTCCTGGCCCCGTCAATCACTGATCGCTACTGGGTCCCCTCTCTCCGTGCTCCATGAGCTTTATCATACCTCGTCTTAAACCTATGTATGGTTCCTGCCTCCACTACATCACTTGCTAGACTATTCCACTTCCTGACTACTCTATGGCTGAAGAAATACTTCCTAACATCCCTTTGACTCATCTGAGTCTTCAACTTTTAATTGTGACCCCTTGTTTCTGTGTCTCCTCTCTGAAACATCCTGTCTCTATCCACTTTGTCTATTCCACGCAGTATTTTGTATGTCGTTATCATGTCTTCCCTAACCCTTATGTCCTCCAGTGTTGTCAGGCCGATTTTCCTTAACCTTTTCCCTTAGTTCTGGAACTAACCTTGTCGCAAACCTTTGCACTTTCTCTAATTTCTTGACGTGCTTGACCAAGTGTGAGTTCCAAACTGGTGCTTCATACTCTAGTATGGGCCCTAACGTACACGGTGTACAGTGTCTTGAACGATTTCTTACTAAGGTATCGGAACGCTATTCTCAGGTTTGCCAGTCGCCCATATGCTGCAGCAGTTATCTGGTTGATGTGTGCTTTCGGAGACGTGCTTGGTGTTATACTCACCCCAAGATCTGTCTCCTTGAGCGAGGTTTGCAGTTGTGTGTGTGTGTGTGTGTGTGTGCGGGCGCGTGTGAGTGTTCTCAGCTCCTGGTTATGCCTCTTAATTTGCCACTTGCTGGGTTTACTTCTTGGTTCACGGGGCTTGCCATACCCATTGTTGAAACTATGTAACATTATCAGGCTGGAGAAATATTTCATGACGTCTGTGTCTTAACTGTGCCTTAAACTTCCAATTGTGTTCTCGGGTACATAATTTGCGCCTCTCAAGCAATCTATCATTGTCCACTCTATCAAGTCCTTTGAATGCATTTTATATTGCTATAAAGTCTTTTTTTAGTGTAACTACGATCAATTTCTTCATCCTCTGTTCATTACTCATTGCCTTTCACTCTTGAGACTAGTTTCGTTGCACTTTTGGCACTTTCCCCAGTTTATTAACATGCTTTATCTGGTGAGGGTTCCATGCTGGTGCTGCATACTCAAAGATGGTTCTGACGTATGTCGTATGCTGATACCTACTCTCAGATTTGCCGAACAAGCTTTCACAGCAGAGGCTATTCAGTTAATGTGTTCCTCTGGCGATATGCTGTGCACTATGCTTACCTCTGGGTCTTTCTTCTCATTTTTTATGACCTTACATTTGTTAGGATTGAACTCCAGCAGCCACTTGCCTGACCAATCCAGCTATATGTTCAACTCCATTTGTAGCCTTTTCTTTGTCATTTTCGTTCGTTTTTATTATCATTAATTTTACATCTAGAAACATGGATACATCTGATTCTCCCTTCTGGTACGCCATTCACATGTACCAGATACAGAACTGGTCACAAAACCAATTGATATTTAACCACACTTGTTTACCTCTACCATTTTGACATTTCTTCTCGGACGATTACTTTGTTTTTCCCACAAGGTACTCTTTGATCCACTGAAGCAGATTCCCTGCTATTCCTGCCTGCTTCTCGAGATTTCGCCTCAGTCTCTTGTGAGGAATAGTATCAAGGCCTGATTTTTTTTTTTTAGTTTATGAACATACCGTCTACCTATTCCTCTCTGTCCTGTCTCCTTTGGATATTATTAAACCATTTCTCTCCAAGTACTCAACCAATATCCCTTTGATAATGTCCATTACCTTACCTTGCATGGCATGCGTGTCAGTCATCCTGGGCTATAGGGCTTATAGTTTTTTTCTTCCCTTTAAATATACCGACTACATTCACTGTCCTCCAAATCTCTGGCATTTGTCCTGTATTCAGTGACTTGAAGATTTTAGCAAGTGACTCAAGCAATGCTTCTGCTTCTCTCAGAATCCACGATGACACTTTGCCAGATCTAATTGCCTTTAATGTACTCAGATTTAAGTGTTGTGTGCATGGTTGGTGTACCTCTTCAGTTTGACTCTGGTGATATCTGTTTCCACTGACAACCTCTTAAAGCGCTTGTAATCTTATTACCTGTGAGGCCCGAAATGCTGTGCATGAATATGGGGTTTTCCATATAAGATACCTTGTATAAAATGTACATAATTAGAAAATGTATATTCTCATATAAAAAAAACGGGATCTATCCCCGCCCGTGGTATGATTTGTTTGCAATCGTGTCATTACGATTTCGTGAATTATACATTTTCATCTTCCTCATCTTCATTATCATCGTCATTGTTATCATCATCATCGTCGTCGTCTCTTCGTTTTCATCTTCGCGTCGTCTTCTGATGTGACTTGGCAGCAGTTTCGGTTCAGACTTGCATTTGCTGCTGTATCACAACAGTCTTCAAAAGATGAGATGGATAAACAAGAATGAGCGAAATGACTACATAGTGGGCATATTAAGTCTTGGGAAACCCAAAGTATTAGTAGCAGTGTAGTAATAGTAGTAGTAACAAGAGTGTGTGGAGTGAGGAGAGGGGTGGTTGCACGTATCCACGTGTGGAGTGATTGTGGTGATAGTGGAGTGTGCTGTTATTGGTGATGTTTGCTTGTGATGTCTGGGGCAGTAGTTGTTAGTATTTTGTATTTGCTGTTGGGATAATTTTGGTGATCGATGTTATTCATGGTGATTAAATTTTAATGTTGTAATTGCAAGAGCAGATTTTAAGATAATATTATTTCTCATTGTTTATTAATTTATTACTATTTTTATTATTATTATTACTATTATTATTATTATTATTACTATTAGTATTATTATTATTATTATTTATTACTATTTTCATTACTAAAAATCTTGATCAAAAATAACTCGGATGGTTTAAATTTTATTTGTTAAAAAAGTTCCTCTTCCTCTTTTTTTTTGTTCTAACATTTTTTTTATATTTTAAACTAGCATTTCGTAAAATATTTCCATTA